>JAQLOM010000015.1:11929025-11950120 GCA_030068315.1 Chrysichthys thysi
GCCCCATCTCCGTCAAAGGTCATTCAAACCTTACTGCCCCATCTCCGTCAAAGGTCATTCAAACCTTACTGCCCCATCTCCGTCAAAGGTCATTCAAACCTTACTGCCCCATTGCTGTCAAAGGTCATTCAAACCTTACTGCCCCATCTCCGTCAAAGGTCTTTAAAATCCTATACCCATCTCCGTCAAAGGTTATTCAAACTTTACACCTTGTCCAACATGTTCTTTTAAACTTTACTATACAACATCCAGCATAGTCATTAAAATCTTATATCGCATCCAGCATGCAGGTGTTCATTACCAATCAAGCAATGCCATTAATTGCAACAAATTATGTCAAAGGTACTTTTTTGTGTTAAATAAAACATGCAGTAAAATCTGAAGGAACAAGACAAAATGTAACTAGCCAGATTAGAAACTGTGTGCCTGAAACCATTGCCTACTGTCAGCCTTAGCTTCATTCATGCTGCCCCCTGCTGGAGGAGACTGACAGGAGCCACAGTGTAACAGTATTTTAGACCTTGCTCAGATTTGGAATCACATTTGGACAGGCATAACGTGTAGACATTCACTCTTGGTGTTTTCATTCATCTTAAACAGTCTTCAGGAATTGCATTTCGTCAGGGGCAGCGTCAAAACTGGACCCGGAAATTTAAAACAAGACCCAAAATATTAGCCAAAAATCAAAGGGTTTATTATATCAAAGTAATGGATGCAGTTTCTTAAATAATCTGTCAGGTACTCAGGTCCGTCTATATGCTTTACTTATATGGTCATCTCACTGTGTGGCATTTTGTGCACTATTTGCGCACTATTTACTCATCTAGTCAAATTTCACATGCGTTCAACAATCCCACAAATGAAACGAAAGGAAATTTAAAAACCAAAATAAAACATGGGGTGCATATCTAAGCTAGTTCAGATTGTGTAGTGAGCGCGTGGGCACAGGCTGTTAAAGACGGAAGATTAAATAAATAAGAAAATAACAATGAAAATAATAAGCTCTCAACAAATAACTCCACTAAACTTTACCGCAAAGCACATGGATATGAACTCAAATACTGTCAAACAGCATATCTATAACAACAGTGTGCCTACATTATATTTAACCATATTACAGGCTAGTTTCTAGAACATGTGGAGCAGACATGAGTTTTAAGATCACGTATGGAGATTTACGATATGTGCTATAATACAACAGTTCTGCACAATATAACGCTTCCTTTAAAGCCCCTCCAATGGCTGAATGAACCTTATGCACAGTTTTAAATACCACCACCAAGCCTGGCAAAATGACTTGTCGGCATTAAAACATTTTATTTTATTTAATTATATTAGAGATTTAATTAATATCATGCCTGCAAATTGCTCAAGTTGCTAACAAACCAACCTGATAATTGTCAGGGACGCATCAAGGCATCTCACATTACAAATGTAATATTATCCCAGAACACCTGCTCAAGTCTATGTGATTGGATTATAAAAACACATTTGGCTTCATTCGCACCTGGATTGCGTGCCATCTACTTGTGATCTGATCACCAAAAACAGACGTCACTGCCAAGTCTGGATGAGTCATAGAAGTTTTTACATATGGTTAACCTAATGAGATAGCACAGGAGTGTTACATCACTGAAATCATCATAGCCACTGGTAGTTTTAATAACATCAGATGAACACTAGAGAGAGCACTGGGATGTGCGTGTGTGTTCGCCTATAAATACAATAGAACCCCTTCAGTACTACTTTTTGTTCTTCTTGACAGTGGACAGCTTTGGGGGAAAAAAACAACCAAACTTGTCTTACAGAAATGACAGAAAACAAAGAAAAGTTGATCAATTAATCAAATGTAAATGTCAACCAATGTGTGTGTGCACACGTGTGCATGTGAAATGGCTCCTCACTATTCACAGAGGTTGCTGCATTGAGCCAGACCACTCTATTACAGGTGTGTGCTCTTGGAGGCTATATTTAAACGCAGCACCCTTAGACGCGTCATAAAACCAGACCTTGGACCAGAAAAAGCAGCGTGTTTACTCCAGGCTTCAGGATCTGAAACCATCACCACTACATGTCCATCATTGTTTTTGTTATCCAGGTTAATAAATATTAAGCAAAATAAAGAAGTTAGAAAGACAATAAATTTAGACTACAGCGGTCTTCTGAACATTCAGGAACTAATGCCTAAGTCAGAACTAATGAAGCTTCTTGGATGAATCATAAAACAGCAAAAAGGTCCAGTGAAGTGTCGAGCAACTTTGGCTACATCTGAAAGCCTTTTGCTATTTCACTGCAGGATTTAAAAAAGATCAGTGTGTGGTACAGTGTAAAGACTGCAGGTAATACGTACACCTACACCTTCTAGACATGTCTGCTAACTGGTGTCGGGATGCAATTTCCTGGCAAGGTCCTGTCAACTTGGTGAATTTACCCACAAAGCCGCACTAATGCATGGTTTCTTCTCTAACTGGGCCCGGTTTTATAGTATGAATTTATTTCTACCGGTAAGCCATGAGATGCGAGTGATGCTAATAGCTGAATACATATTCTTTAGTGTTCCAAGGTAATGTTTTATTTGTTTTTGTTTGTTTATTTATTTATTAAGCACATTTAAAACATTGTAATGTAGCAGCAAAAGGCAACCAGACACCAAACGGAACACACAAAAGTACTGGAACAGCAAGGCCAATACTTTTCTTTTTGCTCTACATTGAAGACATTTGGGGATGAGATGAAAACATGAACAGCCTTCGTTTCCTGATATTTATATCTACGGGTGGTTTCTTTCTTTTTTTCAGGACATTCCAAATTGTTGTACTGGCCTTGCCAAGCATTTGTGCAAAGGCTCTGTCTGATTTCCCCTCTTTTCTCTGCTTCAAAATGGCCGGTTTTTATCCCACAGACATCTCAGTGGCCTGTGTTTTTTTTTTCCTTTTTATGAACAGATGCAGTCTTCCCAGGGGAAACCCAAGAATCCAACCAAAAGTAGACATTCAGAGCTATTAACTCAAACAAATCCATCTAACACAGAAGACCTGGGCAACAAGAACCACATGGCAGCCACACGGTCCAGTAGTTTTGCTCATCTGAAGACTGGGAGGGTTCCAGAAAAAAAAAAAAAAAAATTGGTACCATGTTTTAAGCTGTTCAACACATCTTTATGCAAAGATCAGCAAATGAAAGACTGAAAATAATCTTTTCATCTCAAACCCAAGTGTCTTCAGTGAATAGCAAAAAGATAAGAACATGGTCCTACTGTTCCAATACTTTTAAGAGGGGACTGGATGTAGACTTGCCAACCCAGAGGAGGAATAATATGTAGCCAGGGTAAAATACAGTTCATTTTTTAATATAGTCCTTTCAGAATCACATGTCAAGGGTAGAATCTGGAATGCGTGCACGTTTGTAAAGTGGTTTGTCGTAGGTTTAATGTTTGTAGTGTCTACAATCTGAGCTAAAACATATGAGCAGCATTAACGTCCCCAAGCACCTGGTGGTGACCGTTAACCCCCTGTATGTATGTGTACACACACACACACACACACACACACACACGCGTTTCGACACGACAGGCTTGACAGCTGCGCCGTTTGACCATGTCTGCAATGCATGATACAGAAGACCAAACAGCCAGTTTAAACACTGACATTTTTGGTACAGTTTTAAGAGTTGACACTTCTGCTTTTATTCAGGATTTTTGGCCTTTTTTCCTTATTCATTCAGCCAAACATAAAGGCCGCTTCTGACCATTTTCAATAGGATCCTTAATAAATACAGCTTACGTTAACTCTATATTTGTTTGCAAAAGTCAGGCATACATTGCTAGCTGTTATTTTACAATAATATTCAAATTCTTCTCCATTTTCCTTGACAGAAAACATGGATACAGGATCTTTTTATTGGAGAAAATTAACTCTAGATGAGAGCTTATTAATGCAAGTTGGGGGAATGGGGTAGGTTTTTCAGGAGGTGTCAATATTGGAGGATTCACAACACCTACACTACTGTTAATCATTCAAATATCGACTTGCTGCCATTTTATTAAGGGGGGGGGGGGGGCCGAAGACCGTGGCGATCTGCAGTGTGATCTTTAAATGTGAGGCTTCTATGCAAAATGCATACAGGTTGGCATATCAAACTGCATTTAAGATATGAGAACATCAAGATTGAAACGCAAAATGAGAGCAAAAGAAGAAAGGCAAAACGGAATGGAAAAATAAATCTGAAGGACATGTCTTACTAATTGGTCTAGCCCCCATGTATTTGTAAGCTTTATGCTGATTTTAATTCTCACATATATACTCTATTTTTCTATCCAGCAAAACTGCAGATATGTGTGCAAATTCACTTGCTTGTGTTCTCTTCCTGTCCAACCGCCTACCCAGCAAGCGTTACCCTTCCACCCACCCACACACACACACACAGATGTTCGTTTACTGTTTTCAGACCCTGAAGCACAGATGAAAGATTAAACATGAGGGTCTACAACCCCGCAATTATCATGGCAGGCCTACAAAGCACGTCATGCCGAGGCAGAGTTGCTTGTCCCTCCAGCCTTAGCGAGGAGACACAAGCCACGTCTCTTGGACTGAGGAGCAGAGATCCTGCAAGCAATCACTGAATCAAACCATGTTACAAGTCTACAGACACAAGTGCAAAATCGCTTACCTGACAGTCAAAATCCTGGAAGTTTCGCCCATTCTGTGAGGAAATGGAAAAGAGCAAAGAAAATTAGAACATACGTGGAGATTCATTCATTTTTCTCCTCTCTTATCTTTTCATTAGATTCATATGATATTCATACAGCATTAAGATCACTTTGTATCTGAATCCAGCAGTAAAAGGCTGCAAGCAGTCTGGTATCCATTGGTAACGAGAGGCTCATCAAAGCCTGAGGCTTTGAAAAGAAAAAAAGGAAAAAAAAAGAAAGAAAAAAAGGAAAGGAAAAACACCATCTCTGCTAATCGATCCAAGATGCAGATCAGAGTTATGAGATTAGGGAGACAGAGACCAAGCTGATCGAGACATGCTGCAAAAACGACACTAGTGACTATTGTAATATCAGAAAGGACCCCCCCAAGCAGTTTTGGCATTAAGGCAATGATATGAAATTTTTATTTCACAATAAAATCCAACCATTTTTTTTTCCTTTAGCACCACAACGGAGTAATAAAATGCTGCAATCGATATTTATAAATCAGCCTAAAAATACCCTACATCACCTTAATTACAATAAACAATTGTCCAACACAGAGCAGATTCCCTGACCTATGAATATCTGCAGTGCTATTTTGTTTGGGTCTTAAATCATACACACAATCGATTTTCATTTTACACTGGTTTTGTCTCCATGAGCGAAAATTATGTTAAATGCTAAAAAATGGAGAAGAAATGTTTACAGTTGGCTCTGCTTGTCCAGCAGCACGCTCGTTATTACACCCACGGAGCACCACATTCCTTCCAAAAACTCAAATGAGCCTTGTACTGGCATTGTTTACTGTAACATGCAATTGGTGTGTGCTGGCATTTTCTAGTGCCTCCTGTGTGCAAAGAAAACGCATCCACACACAGCAAAGAGCAGAATCGTAACCGGCTCCGCCACTTGCCACGGTGCATGCACGGTGGTTCTTGAAAATTTGTGAATATTTCTTAATTGCTTAAATATGACAATCACATTTTCACACAAGGACTTCAAAGTAGATAAAGAGAACCTAATTAAACAAATGAGAGGAAAATGATCCGAGATTATACACCTGTGAGTGGCAAAAGTATGTGAACACTTAGGATTTTAACATTTGAGTTGAAGGTGAAATTAGAGTCAGGTGTTGAGGGGCTGCCCCGTTTTATTTCCAGCACAGGGATCTATCAAGGTCTGATCACACCAGCACATTTTTGTGGAAGGGTATCATGGCACAAACAAAGAAGTAGTTGATGCTCATCAGGTTAGAAAAGTTCACAAAGCAATATCTAAAGAGTCTCCACCAATCCACAGTCATGAGTGGCTGACCAACAAAGATCACTCCAAGAGCAAGTTGTGTAATAGTCTGCAAGGTCTCAAATGAACCCAGGGTAACCTCGAAGCAACTGAAGGCCTCTCTCACATTGGCAACATAATATTACTGTTCATGAGCCCACCATTAGGAGAACAATGAAAAACAACAGGTGTGGTGGCAGGATTGCAAAATAAAAGTCACTGCTCTCCAAAAAGAACACTGCTGCCCCATCCATAGTTTGCTAATATTCACATGGACAAACCAAAAACCTAATGGAAAAATGTTTTGTTGATAAATGATAACAAAACAGGACTTTTGGTTTAAATGAGAAGCATTGTTTTTGGAGAAAGGAAAACATTGAATTTCAGCCTAGGAATCTCTGTGAAACCTGGATGTGGTAGCATCATGGTTTGGTCCTGTTCTGCTGCATCTGGGCAAGGACGACCTGCTGTCATTGATGGAAAAATGGATTCTGAATTAGAACCTGAACTCAATTCCAAGAGAAAATGGTCATACAGCAAGATAACAACCCTAGACGCACAAATCGATCTACCAAAGGATGCTTAAAGCAGAATAAAATTTATGTTTGGGAAAGGCCAAGTCAAAGTTCTGACCTTCATCCAGTAGGAATGTTGTGCGAGCAGTTCATGTGAAGAAACCTACCAACATCCCAGAGCTGAAGCTGTTATCTATGGGCTCCTCCACAGGTGTAGCTTATTCCTATGGAGGAAAGACTCCTCCAAGCTGATGTGTAAGACTGAGCAACAGTCACCACAAATGTTTAGTTGCAGCTACTTTTGCCACTCACAGATAAGCATTTCCCTCAATAAACAAATAACAGAGTAAAACATTTTTGTCTTGCTGGTTTAACTGTAGGACTCGTGTGAAAATCTGATGTTTTAGGTCATATATAGGCAGGAATATTATATATAGGACATTGTTATAGGACACTGCCAAATGTTAGGCTATGCAAGTCACTCCTGAACCATAAACGAGAAGAAGGTGATATAATATGGGATACCACAACCATGAGTCTGGCTAAAGACATCAATCAACAACAGTAAGGCATGACACGTGGTGACACGTGGTGACACGTCCTCATTATAACCCTAATCACAGTCTCCCTGCAGTCCAGCAAGCCGCCATTCACTGAGGTATGACTAATGTGCAGGGCAGGTTAGCTCCTCTTCTTCTGAGCAATGGGCAGATGTTATATGCATACAATATAAATATATAAATATAAAGGCTTTATAAACCATTTCCACTCTCTTATTAACCATTTCCACACTCTTATGAACACATCCTATGCTCTTAAACACTTTCTACACTCTTAAACATACATAATTTTAACAACATATAAAATTCTACATGTGTACTTGCTGCCGGTGAGGTCACTTCCTGTTTACAGCCGGTTTACTAGCTCAAGCGGAAATGGCATACACCGCCACTGTGTATTCATCCACTGATGAAACAGTGCATATTGTTTTATTTCCATTTAAATGTTATTTTAAATGTTTGAATTAACATATATATATTTTTGAAATTATATTTTATATTCCAGAGTCCCGCAAATCAAAATATCAAAAGCCACGATGCACTGAACCCGCGAGAGGTGAGCCGCGATATTGCGGGGGTTCACTGTATTCACAATAATGAAATGACAAAAACCAGGCAATGACACCAATAATACTCTCTTGGCACACTTTACTACAAAGTTTTACAAAAACAAAAATCATCACTATGTCTGGACACTGAATATGGGCTCTCCCTCTTTTTTCCCCCCCTCACAATTTTAGCATGGATTGGAGTTCAGTAGCTCTTTTGTTTATTCCTAATTCAAACTTTTTTTTGCATCACTTCCACAGTGTGGGATTCTTTTTTAAGATGTGATATCATGGTGTTGGCTTGTCCCTCAGCATTTTCATCAAGGCGATCAGCATGATGACATGTTCACACATAACTGGAGCAGAGTTTGCTCCTTTTTCTTCTTCTCTTTCATCCTTTCCTGTGTGTTTTCCTCTGAAACGTTTTCCTTTGTACCTAGACGTGAATGATTATCTTCCTCTTCCGCTCATCCAGGTGCATTCTGCATCTAGACTTTGCTGTTGCAGCATATCCCAGCACCTCCTTTGAAATAGGGACCTTGAGGACCCTCCCACTGGTGGTGACATAATCACAGATCAGTCTCTCCTTTGGGACAGGATAAGAAGCTTCATGTAAAAGAAAAAAAAGAAAAAAGGCTCCTGTCTAGTGTCAAAAGATAAGACTTCAGCAAACTGCTGAATAATTGCATCACCTTCAGCAAACAATGGAAAGATAAAAAAAAAAAAACAGTTTGGGTGCATACTGATTATATTTACACAAGTCAGATTTAATTTACATTTAGATGCACAATTTATAATAACCGGAGAAAAATTTGAAACAGAAGAGCTCTGATTTCTCTCATCAGCAGAGACACCCCGTGACAAACTGCTGTTCTTGCAGAAACTCCTAAACCATTATATTACCCTGGCACCTAGCTGGGTCAGACACCATCCTGTCCAAAAGGGCCACCTGCCTCACTGTAGGATACATTAAGAAACTCTTGTCCTGCAGTTTTCTGAATAAATCAGTTTTATCCATAATTATATTTGTATCGACACAACCTTGAGGACTGTTGTTGCACCCAAGCCTAGGTTTATTTATTTCCAAGTGAATACAGTTCTTCTAGTCACTGACATTCAGTCTGACCAATTATAGTGGACTGGTGATTTGATGACCTAGTCTTTACAAAACACCAGTGTAAACTCAACCAACAATCAAAAACACACACAATATATAAATGTGACCTCATATCACATTTTATCATGACATTCAATCGTACAAACCTGGAGAACAAACAGTTGAAGTAAAACAGCTATGTCAAATATTAGAATATCATTACCTTCATTAACTCCGCTAAGTCTCTGGCCAGGAACGGCATCACTGGCTCATCTGTTTCAAGACTGTACTGAAGATGAGCAATGAAAATGCAGCTTTGACAGGAAATCTTTTTGAGCCACTTGACAAGGTGTCAAAACATGCATTTCCTGGATTTAGTAGCTTCTCTGCATCAACATCGCTATGGCCCTCTGGTGAGTCAACAGTGACCACAGGATAGAAGTGGAAATTTTTCTGGGTGTGGTCAGAGCAGCCAATTCTTGTTCATTGTATTAAGAGACTGTGCATGGCCCTCAAAAACTTTCTCCAGCTGCCACACAGAGCATCCATTACTGAAGGCCTTGTGCAGGGTGCGAAGCCTGCAGCTCCCCAGCACAATCAGCTGATAAGCCCCACACTGTCAACAATGCACTTGCTGCACAAGCTCTGCCGACGCCCAACTGTCACCGTGTTCATCCAGAAGGTCTGACAGTAGCTTTTGTCTTCAGCTATCTAGACTGAATGGAATCATCTTTCCAATAATGGATGGGCATGACCAGTTCTCATTGCTTTATTGAGGCTTTCATCAAATATCAAAACACCCTGTTGGACTCTGATACAAGAGATTTAGTGAAATAAATGGCCAGATGAAACTGGAAAAATTATGCTGATTTGTCTTTACCACACACAAAGGTGTGAGCGATCTCGGAATCAGGAAACATAGCTTGGAAAATTTCTCAGACTCCTCCGCTGGTGTTACAGGACCGGTGCTTCGTTTCAGTATGCAGATACCAGAATACCTCTGCTTTATGAAGAGGTGGAGTCAAACGATGTTCAGATATCTGGTGTTGTAATTGGTACTGTCATCATTGATTCTGGCATCTTGGAGGGAGCAGCGCTGTGTGTACTGGAGTGGAAATGATGGAACAGTACTGGCAAATGGCAGGTGTTTGATGGTGGGTTTTGGCAAATGTTTTGTGCTTCTCACATGCCATGTGTGAGTCCACAGCTTTTATTCCCACTATGCCAAGTCTGAAGAACTTGTGCCGTGTATTATGTGCTTTGTACTGATTACCTTGAACTGGCTTTCACCACAGCACAAAACTGTGGTTATCCAACCAGTTTTCATTCAGTTTACACTTTCCCATGCCCATATACAGTAGCTCATGTTCCAAACAGCTAAATGCAAATTGTGAACATATCTGAAACCTTACTGCTGTTGATTCTGCTCATTCCAGTCTGTGTGGCATTAAAATGTGAAACCACTTGGTTGCATACGAAATATTCCTGTTCTTTACTTTTCCGGCATGTGGAAATAAAGCCAAAATTGCATTTGTTGTCTGTGGCATTTTAAAAACAGCCTTAAGATGAAGACGCATTTGAGATATTTTTGTTACAAATTAAGGCTTATCTTTAGCTAAACAAATACTTTTCAAGACTTAAAAGATCTCTGCACACCCTGGCATAACAGCATTTCCTTTCAGGCATTTCATTCAAGTACAACATAGACGATGGGTCTCAAATATTCACCTGCCACATAGCCACATAGGGAGAACAGGGAACAGTGTCCTATGCAACCCAACAGAGGTTAACTCAGTAGAAAGTATGGGGCAAGCCACAGATGGGCCAACAATAGGCATATAATATACACAGGAACATAAGCCCATGAGGTTATTATGTAAGTAAATACCCATCACTGATGCTTGAACAGGGTTCAGGTACTCAGATCTTAGGCCTGGCCAATTAGCAGGGAAAGAAGCAGGCTCTTCAACCCATGGTGCCTCCCTGTGCATGGGAAGCCTTCATGCTTATGAAGGTGACCAATGAGGTTAGCTTACTATTATCTACCAGAATAATCTGCAGGACCACTAGTATAAAGGGACAGACTCTCTCAACACACTCTCTTCAATGCAAGCAAGTCCAGTGCCACAAGAGGAGACCCCCCCGGGGGGGACTGGACAGTACATGTTTCTCTGGACTTAAAAAAAAAAAAAAAAAAAAAAAATTGTCTGAGGCAGGTCCTGTATGGTCCACAACCTGGCAGTGTAGCCTTGTTTTTCCACCAGAGTGTCACCTTGGGATAAGATAATGAAAGCATATCTGACTTGTACAGTGAACTCTCAGGCATGGCCTGCCAGCATATCTTCAGCTTTACCACCTGACAAGCTCTGCTCATTAACGCCAAGGTAAAACATGTACTCGTTATTATCAGCTCTGAGCACATCCTACAGCTGAGCAATTCTCTGAAGACAAGGTAAGGCTTGACTGGCAGCCTACACGAAACAATGAGCCAGAGGAAAAGACAACGAGTCACTTTGTGGAACACTGACTCACCATAGTAAGGATAAAGTTCCCACTTCAAGAGGAATAACTAGCCAGCAAGTATAACTCCAATAGATATCATTTTCACAAGAACTGAGAGGAAACAGTCGTGACAGTGCGTATATACACTTTACTGTAAAGAGTACTACGTGCTCCAAGCATGTTCTGGCTTGACAATGGCCTGTGCATGAAGCGAGCTCCATGAAGACATGGTTTGCCAAAATTAGTGTGGAAGAGCTGGAGTGGCCTGCACAAAGCCCTGAATTTAACCCCAATGAACACCTTTGGGATGAACTAGAATACCAATTACATGCCACACATACAACCATGTGGTATCCCATGCATAGGTTTAAAACAAAACAAAAGCTAACACAAATACACAACGGGGTGTCACCTTTAATTTGAAAGGTTTAAAGCATCCATAAGAATATTATGGGGTGAAATGAATATGGTACAAATTTATATATGGGGTGGGCAATCTGAAGATCTTATACAATGGACAGCGCTAGTCTGGCATATGATCTGCTTTTCTGAGGAATTGTACAGATTGACTCATTAAAATCAATCAATTAATTAAAGTGTTTTTGCAGTATTTGCGCTTCAGTTTTTCTGCCACTCAGTGGGTGTATACACTCTATTACGACGATACTCATTGGATGCAATAAAAAAGTTAAGCACATGAAAAAAGTGCATTTTTAAGTTTACATACTTTGCACTACAGACCATATACTTGAGATCCAAGTAATAGAAACATTCTTTTTTTTTTTTGCATTGAGACTACATTCTTTTTTGCTGATAAAATGCCCTTTTATTCAGGTTACTGTTTGTTCTATACTTGTATTCTGGCAACTCAAAACTAATATTTATGCCATTTTAGCATCTACTTCATGTGTGCATTGTTTCACAACTTCCCATGAGTTCATAATAAACTGGCACTGGGGGCTTGACATTATTTTGACATTGAAGCCAATATAACACTAATAATTAGGTAAAAAAAATTCAAAACGTTATAGGTTGCCTGAAACCAAGCTACGTATAAAAAGTGAAAAAGGTGCAGAAAATTGTGATTAAGATCGCTGACCATGGTTCTAAGACAAAAGATTGTCATATGATCTTTTGTTCAGATCACCCACCCCTAATTATATACGTGATTTGGCACAAGTGTGTACGCGCATACTTGGCAACTCACTTTGTCTGTTAGGAGAGGCTTGATCTCGGTCAGCTGCACATCCTGTAACTCATCCATTCTTGCAAAGAACAGTGGCCAATAACTCTGAAAAAGAGAGAGATAGAAAGAGATTGGGGAGATACAGAGAGAGAGTTTGTCAATGATGCAACTAGAATGGAAACAAACAAAGTCCCACAGCTCTCTTAGCACATGTGAAGTGCGTCTCAAACAACAAGTACAAATAGACAAAACTGCTCTTCTTAACTTATGACAGTAAAAACAGAAGAGCCGTCGTTCTTCATGGTCATGATGTTCAGAAGAGCCTGTTTATTGATTTTATTATTGTGCTGACCTTCTGAATGTCACTGACCATCACCATCGTCTTATATTAGCCGGTGGATGACATCATGATGCTCTCTCTACTGCCACATGGTGCAACATAAAATCTGGCTGAAATCAAATGCAGACGTGCTTCAGACCAACTTATAATAAGAATGACAAAAGAAGAAGAAGAATGAGAACAGCTGAGAACCCCCCCCTTTTTTCTTTCTCTTGTCATAGTGTCCATCGTGCTCCGCTAAGATCAGACGATGAGTCACTGCACAAATTTCAAAAGGAAAAAAAAATCCTCTCACTTCAAGTATAGGTGTGTGGGTGAGGGCAAAAGAAGTGGTAATATTAGGTTTCACTGATACTCCTATTCAACCATCGACAAGAACATAAAACAGCAACAAGCTGCCTCGATCTCTTCTCCTCTCCATCTTTTATCCCCTGGTCCTCATTGTTTCCCGTTTTTCTCCTCCATGCATAATTAGGTGCGCAGGCAGGGATTTGCCAGTGAGAGAATAACTGTGATGCTTTGGGCGATGCTGAGTCGAATGATCACTGAGGAACATTCGAGGGTGGAGAGATAGAAGGAGAAAAAAAAATACCCCAACAACATGCTTTAATATAATGTGGTGGTAAAAATGAAACACTAATTAAGATGTAGCTTTTTATGGACACGCCACTGTGCGGGGATCTCCGATCATCCGGTCTGCTGGGTGTCCTTTTGAGACGGTGTTCATTTCAGTTTAATAATAGTTAAATAAAAGGGCCATCAACACGAGACACAAAACTGCTGTGCCACTAATTGCTTTCTACAAGGAAGACAATTTCTTTTAAAGCTGAAGGATGTTTTGTGCTCACATTGTGAAAAGGATTTTGTCTTGATTATCCATGTACTTTTCTTAAACCGTGATCTTTCCCAGGATATAATCATGCCTATTACCATCACGCTTTCGATCCACAGCTGCTTGTCCGAGAATCTTCTCACCAAACAGGGAACAGGGCTTGACTGACTGAGAAGGCATTAAACTGTGCAAGCATAAACTTATGCCAAAAAATGGTTTTTTTTTTGCATTGCTTAGAAGTTGTTTTTGTGTAGTTAGTAGCCAAACATACTGTTCAACATGATAGCGTTATCTCCAGTAGGCTGGCTGACAAACAGTGTGAGGTATTTTCCCTAATGACACATCAGTGCCGTTTTATTTAGGTTGACGACGTGTACGTTTTTTTTTCCCTTTCAAATATTTGCCGATACTGATACCAGAACGAGGAGCAAAAAATCAATCAGGGATGTGACAATGTTTTATTTAGCGCCGGTTTAAATAACAGTCATGAGAAGCGTTTATTACGCTCTATGGCTGCTACGCTTCTTTTGTATAACGTTGACAAGTTGAGCGTAAATTATTTGCATTCCCTTAGTTACCTTGGATTAAGAAGAGTTGCAATGGAGACAATGGAGGGTTTTGTTTTACTTCAGAAGAAAGCTTCTGTACAGCTAGATGTAAAATATGTTTTACTGCTTTTCATAGAGACATTGTCAAGTACTGAGAGTGGCTAAACCTCAAGAACACCATTCTGGGTAAAAGCATTTACAGGGGGTCCTTGATTTACGGTGGAGCTCCGTCCCTATGGCTCGACGTAAACACGATTTTCGGCGTTAGTCAACAACCTAATACAGCACCTGGATCTCCAACTAGGTAACGAAAAGACAAACAATCACGCTGATTGGCTGACGTGGCAAAGGACTCGATTCTGACTGGTCTGTACGTTTGTGCTCAGGGTTTGTATGAACTCTGTTGGGTTTGGTTGAAAGGTCGATCCCGAGCGCCGCATTCATTTAAATATCAACTGCGAATGTAAACAAAGCCTCTTTCTAAGATTTTCTTAATAAATTTATGGGAGGTGGCGGCCGATGTAACCACGACAACGCCGTAGGTCGATGATGCCGTAAACCGAGTTCTCCCTGCATTTTGTTGAGCTAGTGTTGTGTCTACACCTTTTCTCACCTAACTTGCATATAGCTATAGCACTCGTTGCTGTGTGCTGTGTGTAAAACTCTTTTTTGGTTAAAATTGTGTTTAACCCTCTCTAGGAGTTCACTAGCGATTGACTTATTCCCATTTTCAACCAGAATAAACAAATGAATTTATTTTATTGCCTCACGTTTACTATAAGATTAGTCAGGACACTGTTGGGTTTCTCCGTGTAGAGCATCACGACTGAGCAGGATGATGGGAAAAGAGAAGAGTCTGGTCTCCTTCTGGGCAGATTTCATACCTCTCTACAAGAACACTGGTACAGAGATGAGATGACCTGCACAGCTGAAGCTTTTTTGATAGGAAAACACTGTATACAACTACCACAATCAAATTATAACATTTAAACACAGTTGGCTAAAATACTTACGAAAAACTGCAAATTCTTAAAGCCCTAAGCATCCACTTTCATTTGATCCCTGGTGGTTTACATTGGCATGGTGGAACGTTTCTACGTTTTGGAATTTGACATTCGTCTTTCCGGGTCTAGCATGGATTCAAACGTCTCTGGACACAGCATCTATGGGCATGTGCACCTTTCTTCCTCGAATCGCTTCCCACTTCTCCTCAGTTTAACCTCCAGCAGAATTCTGATCACACAAACATGATGCTCAGTAACTCTGCTTGCATTTGAGGAATCAGGGAAATGTGCACGGCTACCAAAAGTAGCTCACACTGTCTAATGTTTGAAAACTAATGCCGTTATGCTCAGGATTTTCATCTTAAAAGCACACACTGGTGTGGCTTCATGCTGACTTTCTTTGGTTCCATATAAACAACCAAAGCGGACATATCTTAATGGCAACATGCGGGATTTCTGTGTAAAAACGGCTACAAATAAAAATCTCCCCCCCAAAACAGGAAGATTTTTTGGCCTCTCTCAAAGTTACTGGTATTGTCCGAAGATGCTGTAGTTCCTCCTCTTGACATTTATGCAGAGCACGGTTTTCGGGTTGCTTCGAGTGTCATCCATAATCATGTAAAAACACACCTGTTCATTAGTACGACAATGTACAATAATTTATTGCAAGTGATGTAGGACATAAGGGATGCTTCCTTAACTCTTAGCACAGCGACAATGTTGGCATGTGGTCTGTCTCTCAGGAGAAAGCCAGACCCTAGAAACAGACAGCCTGAGAGAAACAGCATTCACATTAATGAATGGAAAGGATGCATTATGCATTATGAACAGTTTTGCAGTTAGCACACAAGCTTTTTCCTGTGGATAATGTTTGGCCAATTATCTGACGCGTACTGACCATTTTCTCAGGGGGATACCACAGATAGAGGAGCGTAACAGGTTATTACACAACAGGTGGGCCGTGGAAAAGCAATTGATATTAAAAAACAAAACAAAACACGTGTATAATGTGATGTGAAATGGCGACGTTTTCCGTAACAAGATGTCCATTTCGCATTGTTGGTCAGTGCCTAACAGTCAGCCACAAAAATCAGTCGTATGCTGTTCCTAAAATTTTCTTCGTGTATTACTACCACATGTAACTAATCAAAAAAAGCTGACCAAAAACAAAAACAAAAAACCCCAACATTGTATCATTCATTAAGTGTGTAAAGAATTCACCCTCGCGTTCGTGTGATATCAAAACCTGTTTTTACCAGCACATTTAACAAACCCTTGACGGCTCTTTACCCTTCACGATCTTTGCACATTTAGCTGTTTTCCACGTGACATCCAGCATGTTTTCCCAGACTGACACTGCATGCATTAACCCAAAGCATTAAGGAGGCACGTCGTGAACGCACGGGCTGAATGTAAATGGTGCCTAAACACCATTGCTCATGATAATGTGGGTTGCGCACGTCTGTCTCAGTTCTTTTCATGAGACCCCGATTTGCATTTGTGTTATTACACATGCAGTAGGGTGAAAGTGGAACGCTTCTAGCACAGTTATCGAGCTGCAATCCGTGTTTTCAGCAAACCTCGATTCTTCTCTAATCGACGCCTTTTCAATTAGAAGAGCGGAGCGTGACACGATGCAAGCTTATCAACTAGAGTAGGAGGAAACCTCAAAGATTAAAAGTCCCATACTAAAACAAATTAACTCTAAAATGCCGGGTCTCGTGGGTGATTACAGGAACAGAAGATGGAACCAAACTAACTGTGGGACACAACCAAGCTGGATGAGGGGGTGGCGGGTGGGACTGCTCTGTGCTCAGTGGAAAACCACTGACGCACACACTGTATATTCACGAGTACCAGCTGACTTGTGCGGAGACGCAGTAGATGATGCCAACTAAACTGAGGTAAAAACGTAAACAGCCTGCTAATGACTGGCACATGAATCAGGATTACAGGGATAATCTGGCTGAACTCTAATCGGCTCGAGGGGAAACGGAAGCTTTGCCTTTTGAGTCATTAATGTGGAGTAGAAAGCTGAACAACAATAAAAAGAAGGGGTAACGGATGAGGGTTTTGTCCAGTGCTGTGTTCCAATATCAGTACTTCCATGAGTACACTTACACGCAGTACACAGTCCGCACTTACTTAGTACGCAGATTTCAGTAGGCAAGTGTTGTTCCAAATCACCTACTCCATGGTGCACTTACTGGAAATTACGATCATGACTGCCGCCACAGCTTGTCATCCCGCCAAAAATCATCCCCAACTTTGAACAGCGAACAGATTTTAACCCTTCACAGATTTCTAGCTTGAAAAATGACTCCGCTAATGGAGGCTGTGTGAAAAATCCGTTCCGGTAGCCATTTTTCTTTTATATTTCGAGCCGAGTTGGGTCCGCCGCTTCCACTACGTAGCTAAGATAGTAGCCGTTGAGGGCGAAAAGTGTACATTGTTCCACACTCCAAGATTTGACCGTTATGAGGGCACCATCCGGGTCCTTTCAGTAAACTTATTTTCGCCGCAATCATAATGGGAACGCCCTACGTACTCAAACTAAGCATAGTAAAGTACAGAAAGTATGGATATTGGAACACAGCACAGGTGTGGAGACAGAGGATACAATGCAGCACAAAACTAAATGTCTCAGGTATTTCTGTCGTCCTTTAACCCTTCAGAGGCCAGGTGCTTCTTTTCAAATCTTTGCCTTTGCTACATGTGTCTACTGATGACTGAAGTCAACACTTTCAGCACAAAGCACAAAAATCATTCACAAAATCCCTGGGGGTCGCTGATTGGACAGTGTAAAAAGTCCCATTTTGTCTCTTAAGGGTTAAAGAGAAACACACTTTAAATAAAATCCTGCACCGTGGCAGAGTGAATTCCATCCTGGTCGACGCTGTGTGAAGGAGCGTTCAGAGCTGCAGGTTGCATGTCGCTATGCGATCCCTCTTGGCTAATATTCTGAGCTCTGAGTGAAGCATGGCAGCTGACGGAGGCCGATCCGGACTCCTTTTCAGATGGAAATCTTGGAAAAACCTCTCTGTGCTAGGCATACAAGCTAGGCCACTTGCTCAGCTGAAAGGACAGGAATGCTGATGGACATGAATGTTCGTGCAGCAGGATTCCCCTGAGCCTCCACATCACCCACATAAACGGATCCTTAAACAGTGTAATATGATACACAGGTTTATTATTTTGCACACGTATTGCCCGGCTTTACGTATTTTAGTCATTAGATGTGCAGCTTATAGAGCGCTGAGGCTGGGGTGTAATTTGTAACCTGTGCATTGGCTGTTAACTGTTGTCCTGTTTGATGGTCTTTGCTGTGATTTATCAGTATTTAATTGCACTAATAAAATCGCCTACAATCATTTGCTGCTATAACTAAGGGATCCTTAATATATAATAATAATAATAAAAAAAAAAAAAAGACATTCACAGGACAGAAGAGGCATGCTCATGTAATGAAGAGAAGTGGAAGATTGGGGCTGCTGGAAAAAGCTGGGATGGTGTTACAGAGGTCAGGGATGGTCAGAAATCAAGACCTCAAATGGAACAAAAAGTTTAGTGCGTTTATCTTCAACCTTTACACAGCTTTATACAAGTTACTGCAGGTTTCTGCAACAGTGAAAAATGCTGTCAGTGCTAGTACAGAGATGCCTCCACATGGCATGAGAAAATAAGAAAACAAAAGCAACACCTCAAGGGTCATTTCTGCTGTGTTCGATCTAAGCTAATGTCCGGCCACGACAGGCGATCTGTACCAGGTTCAACGCCTCCTCTGGACCTCCCAGGTGGAGCTGGGCATGGTACGCATCTGGGGTGATCACTAACCTGGCCCAAGCATGGAACACCAACGCTGTGATGTGAAAATTATTCAACGGTCTCATTTCCCAAACATGGACAGAGCACTTTTTGAATCACTCAAGAATATTCTGGTCAGTAGCAAGTCTGGTTTTCACCTTATTGATGAACGTGAATTCAAATCGGTGAGTAAAGCTGCAAATTCCTCCCTCACAACTGCCTTTGTAAAAAATCAACACACACCTGGGGGAGGATGAGGGATGATCATACTTGGGCACGGTACAAGGCATCCTTTCCTAGTGTGAGTATTATTCTTTTCTGAGTGGCCTTAATAAAAGACAAGTTTTTACTCTAAAGTTATCCTCAAGAACGACTACCATGGCCACTCTGCCCGTCTAGTCCTTCAAATCATAAAAACTCAATTTCATGATTAGACTCTTGCGTGCACAAACACACACGCAAGCGCAGACTCCCTCTTCTCCTCGAATCCACATTCAACAGCGCAGTCTCTAGATTACTGGGGAGCTCGAGCCCATCCTTTCCTCCTTATCACCATAGTAACCAGGCTGTACGCTGCCGGTGGCGTCAGAGAGAACCATAATTACTCCTCTGAGCACACACTTTTCACTGTAAAGCATTTCAAGCCTCGGGACCAAACACCACTTTACTACACCGTTGCGGCTCTAATGTATCCCAAGGTCGTAAATAAGCCGAGGGCTTCCGCTGCTCAAATTAGGGACACAATCGATATTCAGGAAGTCAGTAATGAAATGAGCCAAAAAAAAAAAAAAAAAAAACGGGGACGCGTGCCAAATAAACCAACATCTTATTTCATCAGGAAATTATCAATCTTTCTGATATAGAAGTGCATGGAGTCTCGTTACCCGAGCAGCAGACTGGAGATTTATTAGGGTAGCAGTTACTCTACCAGAGCTGGCGTAGGATGGCACGGCACCTTATCTGGGTTTATACAATCGTAGCAGAACCTTTATGATTTGACTGAATTCTCCTTTTACTGCCGTTTTCATTTCACCTAAATTAAAAGGAACAAAAATTGTTCTGTAATCCATCCTTGACGAACGTTCGAGTTATTTCTAACGGTGCAGTAAACCAAACTCAACAGCAGTGTCGTAAACTGGAGTGTGTCAACAGTAGCACAACACTGGCTTAAGGCAGGTCTGCTTTTGATTTACGATCGTTTCAGTATGTTTACCCTACACACCTGTGCTTCGCCTGCAGAGTTCCAGGAATTGGATTAAACCTACATATCAACAGGGCATGCATATTTACAGTCAGCTATCAAAGTTACACAACGAAGATAACCAAAATGTCATTTATACTTACAATTCATCAGCTTTCATAAATGCAGGTGGCGCTTTATATATAATAATAAAAAATTTGTGGCATCCGCAAAACCTATATTTTATGTTAAAATAAGATAATTTATTCTTGTTTCTTGATTCAGTTGCTTATGTTGGTACAATATCATCTGTTTATGATAACTGTAGTGGTTCTGAAATCCAGTCTGTATCAAGTGGTTGTTAATTACAGTATTATACAGTATAGAAAAAAAGTGTAGGCTAGGCTAGTGTAATACATGCATACAGTACCTAAAATATAAGCTTAGGCTATGCTAGTATAGTACAGTGTTTTTCAATACTAGTGTGCCGTGAGAGGTCGTCAGGTGTGCCACATGAAAATCCCCCCCCTGGCGAAACATTTAACTTCACGTGCGCACAACAAGCGCACAACAATTACGCACTCAATTTCCCAGGATTCCCTAGGCAGCACCCAGATGTGTTATATACCGTTGGAAAGGTCTCCTTGTTGGCTACAAGAATATCTTAGTTCCACCCCTGTAACCTGTCATATGCCAGAGCTACCATCCATCAAACCTGAAGCGACTTATTATCATCCAGCATGACGGACATGATTTGAGCGCGTGTAACTTAAGACCAGAAGGTCCTACAGACACGTGATGGGTATCTACATAATCAGGAGAGTCTCCTGAACACACCTAATGGCATGAATTCAGTGAAAACAATGGAGAACTATGCTAAAGATTCCGTTTTCCACCAGAAAAAAGTTCAGATTTGTTTTTGTTTTTTTAAAACTATTCGGTGTCATTTGAGTCGGATAGTACAAATAAAGAACACAATGTCGATAAAACACGGTGGATATTTGAA
>JAQLOM010000015.1:12083050-12096076 GCA_030068315.1 Chrysichthys thysi
GCTGGCACATACACATACACACACACACACACACACACACACACACACACACACACACACACACACACACACACACAAGCACGCAGTGATTGATAAAGTATAGATTTCTTTCCCTCCTCTCGGATATGATGTTCCTCCCTTAGCTGGCAGAATTAATTTGCTCAAAGTGTATACTATATATTTGTGCTGAAATAGCAGTAGGCTGTAAAAGAATGTGAAAAAAGACCTTCAAGAAACTTTCAAGACAAAAGTAAAGCTCTTCCGAGAGCATTTGGACATTCACAAAAACAAAACATTCACAGCTAGCTCTCTCCTGTTGTTTCAGGTATGTTTCACCTTTTGTCATATGATTATCTTTTAATATAACTCAGCGTCTTTCATCTTGGAATCTTTGAATGGATTCATGCGACTTAATTCATATCGAAAGTTATGCGGGGGTAAAGGCCGGCTTATTCTTCTGCGTCGACTCTCCGCCTTAATGCCAGTGTGTAAAGTGGGAGGCTGTACAGTGGCTGTAGATCATCATAACGGCCGGCTTAATCCGGCATCTGATCCTGGAGGTTATTTTGCGCTTCATTCCTTGGTGTGCACTGGATTCGAGCTTGGAATCCTTCGAACTTCACTGCGAAAAAGTGCTTTCAGTGAAAATTCACTTACATCATGATTAATCGTTGATTCCGCTCTTTAAATATGTTTCCAAACAACATTTAATCCATGTAATCTTCTGCTTATTGTTCCGACAGTGAAACACACAACTCGCATCCTGCTTTTATTCTTTGTGTCTTCTTCTTCTTCCTAGCGTTAGTCCCGCGCCGTGCAGGGTCCGCTGTCGTCACAAGCCATCTCAGCATTGTGACATCTGATGCGACCATGGAAACACCCCTACCAACGTGTCGCTCCGTCTGACGTTGGCACACTCACACCGACGGGCAATTTAGGGTAGCCAATCCGCCTAATGAGCATGTCTTTGGACTGCGGGAGGAAACCAGAGTACCCGGAGGAAACCCACAGACCCGGAGCTCAAACCCAAGACCTTTGCGCTGTGAGGCGACAGCGCTAACCGCTAACCACTTAGCCACTAGGCCACCCTGCTCTTATTCTTTGTGTAAAAGCAGTGTGTTGCATGTAACAGTGACTCCTAGAGGAGTATAAAATACTTCCCCCTGCACAAGCGTCACTTTGACGCAGAAGTATAAATTGGCTTTAAGGCTTAAAGCTGGAGTTCTTACCTTTTCTCATGACTTAATTTAAGGGATATTAACAGGAACCCATCTTTGTTCTAATTTGTGTAAAGTCCTCAGGAGATGGGGTTCCTGTAGCTGGAATGATTGCTTTGTGACCATTATGTGTAGCACCCCTCTGGAGTAGCTCTTAACCCAAGACTGTTTTCAGTCTCAGCTCCCCCTGCTTCTGTCTTACACTTACTTTTGGTCAGTCCGTGGATAGATCTGCTATAGTACTCAGTATATTGTGCCTCACATATGTCACAACAGTGTTTGCCAGATGAATAAGTGTAAATGTAAGTGCAAACGTAAGTAGCCTTGTCAAAGCTTGCTGCATGCCTGTGTTTTATCACATAAATGTGTGATATGAGTGGGACATATATCCTGACTATGACCCACAAGCTGTCGCAAATATCTAAATACAGTTGATCCTCGCATTAACGGACTAATAGGGGGAGAGGTTGTCCATTGACTTGAATAGTCTGATGATATGATGATGTGTTTTAGTGTGGGGGGATAAAATAATGGAAATCCAAGGAAAAACACCACTAAGGTCCATAAAAATCCTACCCAAGTACTGTACACATGACAAGCAGCATAACGACCAACATAAACAGGTAAGTACGTTGAGAAAACATTGAGGTAAAATCACCAAATAATCGCCAAAAGAACAGTATAGCTTCACAACGACCACAGCTCAACCGACGCTTCTAAGCAACTAGTAGCACGCACGCCGCTGCCACCTAGCGGACAATTGCTGAACTACTGGACTCAGTTCGCAACACCCAGGATTTTAAACTTTCGTACCGGGCATTCTGGCTAACGGATTATGTGTTCAGACCAGCGAATTTTGTCCGTTACATCCGATATCCGTTAATGCGGTGTCCGTAGATGAGAGGATCGACTGTCGATAGTAAATGTGAGCTAAAAAATGTAGCCATATTAAAAATGACTTAGTGTAATAGTTAGTATAAGACTTACAGACATCCATGTTGTTCTGTCAATGTTCTTGCTGGATAAACACCCATTTTCATAACTTATGACAAGTACAAAAAGTCACAAAAGATTAGTAGCAATAGAGCTTCTCTTACAACTAGTTCATGACTGGTCCACTGACAATACATTATTAGACTGATTTTACCCACGTACCCATAAATCCAGTCATAACTATGGTTGATTTCATCCCGAATGTACATAATGTTGGATGACTTAAGCAACAGAGCTAGAGAGATAAAGAGAGAGAGAGACAGAGAGAGCTCAGCAAGATCACTGACAGGATGTGCGTGTCGATGCCGTGTATTAAGCAGGTGCATTAATAGAAAGTCCTTGATGATACCAGCGATTAATCCTACTTCATTAGTGCTAGAGTCCTTGATCCTCTAATTATACATGCTAATTATAAACCCCTCTCTCTCTTCCGTTCACACCCACATGCGTAACCTGAAATCGGTGTGTCTCCTGTCAATGCAGCCGTTTAATCTCTACAATGGAATTTAAAAAAAAACAAAAAAAAAAACGAATCGAAACCACTAAACATTGCTATTAATAAACTGATAACACTGATATGCATTCTGTGACTGGGCTCTAACTACAGGCTCGGATTAGTCACCAAAAATCCATTTTATATTCATGGCAGTTATAGTATCATTAAATAAATATGCAAACTGGCTGCTGGAAAAGTCACTGAAATGGATCGCTTTAAAATGAGGAACGGAAGAGCTTTACACTCGATGTGCTCAGCATTTCCGAAGCTTTCAGAGTCCTGTTTCTACTCTTTGAAAGACTACAAAGCAATCCTTTTGCAATCCCACGATTGCTATTTCTGTGCTCTTGACCCTTGCCTTGTTCGGTGACTACTCGTTGGTTATTTGCTCTTTGCCTAGATTCTGTGTTTGAACATTACCCGTTTTCTGCTCTCCCATCTCCTGAGTCCTGTTCATTATATTTACTCCTTGGAAGTTGAAATACAGTGTACGGTCCACTACGCATTGAGAAAGGGTGTGACAAAAAGAGAGCGGTTTGGCAAATGAAACATAAGCATAGTATAGACCAAAACAGTAGGGTAGAATCATCAGGTCGAGACGAAGGTCTACATACACCTGAAGGATGACGGACATCCTTACACCAGTGTATGCATTCTGTACTGAACAGACGATGTTGTGGGGTTAAGCAAACCATATACCGGATATCAGCAGTACAGTATATGTCAGGACAGGACAACCGTGTCAGGACACAAGAGGATGAGATGCAATTCAGCCCATCAGAGTCACCTACACTTAGTATTGTGGCAAAAGGACCAAAGAAGTGCAATATAACACACTGTAAAAGGTAACCTTGAGCAAATCAGAAAGACTCGCTTTATATATTCACGGGGGTTTTAATTATAATGCATTTTCCACCAATTTGAAAGAAACATCTGGGCCTGATACAGAAGTTTTTCTTCATCTGCACATCATACGTCGATCTTTTCTTTTCTTTGCTGGTTCGGGTCACTTACATATGAAATAACTATGAGAAAATGAAACGGAAAAGACTTTCAATTTCAAAAGTCGTTTCGATTTCACATTGCAGTTTTGGGATATTGATAACAGCTTTGAAAATGGTGACTTGCTACATGGTGCAAAGGATTCTGGGAAGGATGAGCTGGCCCCTTTAATTAGTTTAGTTGCGACAAAAATGAAACAAAAATAACCTTACACCATTTCAAAGCTAAAAGCCGAAAACAATCCATTAAACTGCAGATATATTTGTGCACCTAGGGAAAAGTTTGACTGAAACCAGCGACTATTCTCACAGTGTATAAACGCCCAACGCTACATCAAGCCAGGCTAAAGTGAACCCAGGCTGTCTGCATTAGCATTGCTCTTACTACAGTGCAGAAAGCAATGTCGGTTTTCTTTGTGTGATTGGCAAGGCGATCTCTCTGTGTTTAGCCCTAAGCAGGAAAGTGACAGACTTACGTAATACCGGCAAAGATTCCATTCTATTGTAAACACACTGAATCTCAGGCAGCACCTTGGCTACCATTTGTTTTGGCTTTCTCTTGGACCTGACTGCTTTCTCATATTTTCATATTCTCCTCCTTGGTCATCCCTTGCTCCCCAGCTCTCACCTTCTGGTGAAGAAGGAAAGCATAGAAGGAATGAGGACGAGCTTTATTTTTAATTCAGGGATGGAAAAAAGGACACCTGCTGAATGTAGATGGGGCCTGCTGACTTAATGGATTCACAGTGCATGTGTAATTCACAAGACAGTGTAAAAGGGAAAGAGTGAAAAGTGGGAGATGAAAGAGAAAGCTGTGCAGACAGATAATCGGGGGTGAGAAAGAATGGAGGGAGTTAGAGAGAGAGAGAGAGAGTTAGAGAGAGAGAGAGAGAGAGAGAGAGAGAGAGAGAGAGCATGTGCGTGAATGTGTGAGAGAAAAAGAACAGACCAAATGCTTCAAAATGAGTCCCAGATGAAGGAAAGGAACAGAATGTATTTTGGCCGGTTGTTCTGACTGGCACTGAAGCGTCGTGATCATCTTTAAGAATTACGTTCACTTCGTGGCCACTTTATTAGGAACACCATACGCTCACAACAGCTTCAGATCTTTTTGGCATGGAAGCCACAAGGTGCTGGAAACATTCCTTTGAGATCCTGGTCCATGTTGCCATCACAGAATTGCTGTAGATGCTGTGTCAGGTCGGGAATCTTCTATTCGAACCCATCCTGAAGGTTCTTTATTGGACTGGGGAGGCCACTGAAGCACACTGAACTCATTGTCATATTCATCAAAGTCGGTTTGAGATGACTTGTGTTTTCTGACATGGTACAGTATTATGCTGAACGTAACCATTACACAATGATAAGAAACGATAATCAGATAGGATGTAGCGTTTAAACAATGCTTGATTGGCATTAACCCACGTTATGTTAGTATCGATTTGACCTGTGGCATGTTTAATTAGCCAAAATACAAGAAACCAAAAAATCCCAATAAACATTGCTTATATCTCATTATTAACTCTGTTACTAACTATTAATAACCATTTGTAACTATATGTGTGTGTGTGTGTGTGTGTGTGTGTGTGTGTGTGTGTGTGTGTGTGTGTGTGTGTGATTGGGGTGTAATATGTCTCACAGTTTGTGTGTGTGTGTGTGTATGTGTGTGATTGGGGTGTAATATGTCTCACAGTTGCAAAGAAACAATTAGCATTTGACACTTTTGACCCCTTTCAGCCTCCATGTTGGCTGCCGGGTCAAATTGACCCGAACAGTATCTATGTAATATAAACATGCATCATGTTTTAGATTTTGTAACGTTTTTGCTCACTATGGTTGTAAAGAGGGGTTTTTGAGTCATAGTTTGAACCTGTTCTGGCCACCTCTTCCATCAAGACACATTTTCCTCTTCTGATGCCTGGTGTGACGATTATCGGTACCTGAAGACTTGTTTCTGCATGATTTTACGTATTGTGCTGCTGCCACATGGTCGGCTGATTGGTTAACTGTATGAAGGGGCATGCAGCTAGTTTGTGAATGATTGAATAAATCTGCCTCATGCATATAGATTTCAAAGACACACTGGCTAGAGATTAGCATTGCCTCTGCTTAGAATATACGTATGCCAAATGACTTTCTGATCCAGAGGGTCTCCGGGTGGACGTGTCCACTCTCGCCTCTCTCTCTCTCTCTCTCTCTCTTGATCTGTCATTCCCGTCCACTTTTCATATACAGAGAGAATATGTATATCCTCCTGAGCTCCTTTCAATCCAGCCACAAAAAAGGCTTTCAAATTCAAATAGTACCATGACAAGCTCTTTTGCCTAACAATTGGCAGCATTTTCTCTCGTCCATTTAGTAGATGAATCATTAAAAAGAGAGAGAGAGAGAGAGAGAGAGAGAGAGAGAGAGAGAGAGAGGACAGGCAGAGGGAGAGAAGGAGAGACAGAGGGGGGGAGTGTAATGTGCCACTGTGTATTGTACAGTGCTCTTGTTCAGATTTTGACAGCATGACCCAAAACTTCCCAGGCCAGCCTCTGTGGAGCAGAAAGTGTGTCCGGTCTTGTTAGGAAGCGTGAAGTTTGTGTGCGTTCGTGTGCCTCTGTGTGTGTGTGTGTGTGTGTGTGTGTGTGTGGTGTGGTGTGTATGCACATGGACTCCAGCTCCCCATACTATACAAAAAGAAGCAATAGTTTCCTCTACACTGTATCATGATTAGGTTTACGTTTGCTTTAGGTACATGTCTACACACGTCACGAACTGATTTCAAGCACGACATGAGAAAAAATAAAAACCTCCAAAAAGAAGGATTACATATATTTAAGACGACTGGTGTGCACATGAGGTACATCCTCTCTGTGAATGCTTCTCTGGTCAAAATCAAGCTCACCTGAAGCAACCATCAGTGACGGTCTTAAAATAGAAAAAAAAAAAAAAAAACCACACAAAACAAACAAAAAAAAACCCCCAAGTCTTTTGATACTGAAACACTGTCTCCACGTTACCATGGCTACTACATGGCTTCACCTCTACGTCCAGCTTTAAGTCACGGTTCAAACTATATTCACGGTGTGCTTCAATCACAGGTTTCTCTCTCTCGCTATCTCACGTATACGCACACGCACACATGCACACACACACACGCACCGACTTCTTTATTCTCCAGCTGGGAGGCACACTCATTATCACACACCCACATATACACAGAATAATGGTGGTCAGAGGTAAATGCACTCCCAGCATAAGCAGTGCCATTGCCATGACAACTCTGAATATGTCCATTAGTTTTCATTAGTACTATGATAACTCTCCATCCCTGTACTCTTTCCCTTCTCCCTCTCTCTCTCTCTCTCTCTCTCTCTCTCTCTCTCTCTCTCTCACTCACTCTCTGTCATTTTTCTCTGATGGACTGCAGAAGAGAAGACATCGCGCTATCACGCTATCATAGATACAAACCCAGAAGGCGGGATGTTTCAAATTTTTGTGTGTTTCGCATATGTCCTAAAACGTTTTTTCCCCCTCCCTACAAGTGGTCAAATTCCAGAAAGAAAAATCAAAGGAGCCGTGGGTTCCATCCACCGCCAGACTGAGGGTTTGTTTGCGTTGAACCCTGTAAAATGGCCGAGCTAGCTCCGTAACATGGAAATATAACAGCAAAATGTTCCACGTTTCCATTTGCACAAGGGATTTCTCAGGCATTTATAAAAGGTGCGCTGCATTATGAATGGTTTTGCTTGACTTGAAAGCATCCTATGCAGACGTTTTAGCCAGTAGAGTTTTCTCCTACTGCTGAAATATTTTTGAAATGTAGTAGGGTAAAGGTCTGGGGAAAGAAAAAAAAAAGAAGGAAATACATAAATAAAGTACCAATACTTGAAAAAAAGGGCTTGAGTACGTCAGTAGGTGTATAACATTTCCCGGGTCAGCAGTGCAACAGCTATGCACTTTGCAACCCTTCAAATACACATGCAAGATACGGCATGCTTTTAGGAATAGCAGCTCACACACTTCCTATTGTCCCATCTCATCAACCCTGACTGTCACATTATTATTATTGTTATTATTATTATTATTATTGTTGTTGTTGTTGTTATTATTATTATTGTTGTTGTTGTTGTCGTTGATATAATTGTTCATATTAATTACTGTTCCGACCTACATATAATTATACCAATAAAACTTACTAGTTATGAGGCTAATTAAAAAAAAATATATAAACAAGAGTACCAAATGTTTAATCAAAGGGAGCTCTCTCTCTCTCTCTCTCTCTCTCTCTCTCTCTCTCTCTCTGTATGTTCCGCCATCTCTTCTTCTCCCATATCCAGAGAAATATTATTCCTATGATTTTATGTATGAGTATTCGCCCCTACTGCGGCTGGAATTGAATGCCTTCAGCAGTTATTGGGTTGCGCTGATGAGGTGCCTTCGTTGTGGTCTCATCACACATCCTAGCAGGGGTCTAAGCGAAGATCCAATTCGATGAGTTATTATGTATCCCACACACTCACGTCCGCACGCACTCATCGCCATTGTCAACATTACGACTGTCATACAGTCGCATCTGGTTGTTTTTCTTTTCTTTTCTCTCTTTCTTTTTTTTGCCCTTGCTTGTTTTCGTGCTGTCACCGTCATCGTGTTATCCTCCTCATCCCTCATTCTCATCCCGTTTGTGCCCGAGAGACAATGACCATTAGACTATTTATATATGTAATATTTTAAAGACAACATCAAATGGGATGTATACGTCCGGTCAACTCACACCCAGCTAACAGTTTTTGGTTCCCAGAATGTTCTGGGATGTACGGTTTGTATGGTTATCCTATGGTTTGCCAGCAACATTTGTTTTACATAAAGTTTTTGGTTGCATGTTTTATGTTATGATTTAGAGTTTATGGAAGGTTCTCCTAACATGGGAAGCTTTGGGGGGAGCTTTGGAGAACGTTCCTGTTTGGTTGTATTTTAAAAAAAAATTTTCCTCTTTCCATCAGCTCTCGCTGACGATGAGGTCCCCATGTGTCTCTTCGAGACATCTGGAGATTTCAGAGGTCTCATTTCTAGGCCAGACAGTGACCAGTCCTCTCCTGGCCACACACTCATACCTACGGGCAATTTAGGGTAGCCAATTCACCTAACGTGCATGTCTTTGGACTGTGGGGAAACCGGAGCACCCGGAGGAAACCCACGTGGACCCTGGGAGAACATGCAAACTCCACGCAGAAAGGCACCCAATCGTGCAGAACCCAGGGCTCAAACCCAGGACCTTCTTGCTGTGAGGCGACAGGGCTAACCACTTAGCCACCGTACCGCCCCGTTTAGTTGTATTAATGTTCCTCTAATATTAACCTGGAGAGAACGTTCTCTAAATGTTGGCAGGAGGTTTTTGTTAAAAAAACAAAACAAAACAAAACACAACAAAAAAACCCTATCCATAGGAGAATCATTAGTTGGAGGTTCTGTGCTTGCTGGGAAATCAGTAAATCTTTCTGCTGTACTGTCTAAGACTATTGCAAAACTTTCCATCCTTAAGTGTCTCATTGCACAACACATAAAAGCAACAACAAACTCGATTACTACAAAAAGTGCTAAAAAAAACCTCCCAAGAATCGTCTCCCTTACAGAAATAGGCCTGTGTTGTGCGAGAAAGCATTAGACTTGTTGTTTATTTATTGCGCAATCCACTGTATTGACCGAGTTGGAGTAATTTGGGATGAAATAGTGAAGCAGAGCTAGTTAAAGGCTAGTCAAGTAAGGGTGCACAAATGACCTGTAATTGGCCTGTAAGCACAGCGGCAGTAATTCACTGTGAATTCAAAAGTAATGAGCAACGTTGCAGGCGGTTCACAGCAGCACAGGGCCCATTTGGCTGTCAGAGGCAGTTTTGCAGGCACAAAGTAATAGCAGCAAGACAAAAACACTTCTGTCTCTTGTGAAAACCTGTTCCCAGATGTAGTGGAAAGAAAAGATGAAATCCAAATTATATGGAAAAAATCTCAGCATCATCATAACGCCCGAGCAATCACGCACTGTACTCTGGGGTGAAAAAGTTTGAGTCCACTTGAAATATATTTCATAAAATTTTGCTAATGAATCAATTTGTGACCCGTGCTGGCATAATGAGTCGGAATGAGGAAACTGTCAAAAGTGAGTTATTGTTACTTCCACATTGTCCATCTAAAGACCTTCAAAATGAGGCCTGGTTCGTTGGAATCAGACAACAAATGTCATCGGGAATTCCATGTGTATTATCAGGAAGTAGAGGAACTACGCTTCACGACGATACCAAACATGGATAGGGGGATTCCACCGTCTCGCCGCAAGCGTGCGGTGAAAAACATGGATTTATCATGGAATATAACGACAAAGGACTAATTAATGAAGACATACAAATGAACATAATGAACGAAACCTTAAAATAAAAGTAGTTCGAGATGTTACCTTGCTGTTTTATCATGGGGATCAATAAATGACGGCTTTACGGACTCATTTTTGAGAAAATCTCATTTCGACCGAAACCATGATTTGCCTCTTAGCTCATAATTAGCCAACGCGCATTTCGACTCATTTTGCCAGCAGGGGTTACATATATCGATTAACAAACAATACTAATTATTTATTTGTTACTTTGTTTATGTGTCGATTTATTAAACCCCAATTTTATTCAGTCGGTTATACTGTACATGAACACATTCTGTAAACCTGGAACCATTTCCGTTGCATGAGACATTGCTTCCTGGACACATGGCATTTATTTGATCCTTTATGTTCGTCCCAGTCCGAGCCTGAGCTTGGCTTTCTGCCTGTGTGACGTTTTGCTTGTTCTCCTCGTGTTCGTGGGGGTTGCCTTAAGGTTCTCCACGTGAACTCTATGCTAAATTATCTCTAGTTATAAATGTGTGTGTGAATGTGTCTTGTAATGTCCTGGTGTTTCATCCAGGGAGTATATCTGCATTATGCCTGGTGCTCCTAGGACAGGCTTCAACCCTGATGAGAATAGAGCTGTTAGTGAAGATGAATGAACATTTGGTGTGCTTAATTTATCTGGGACCACATACATAAGGCAATCACGCAGGGCTTGAGTTTCCTGCAGATGCAAGCGTACAGGCGGAGCTCAGATTTTTTCCCCCATTTGCTATTATAGTGCTAGGAAATATATTGTAGGTGGGGCAGCGGGTGGGAGGGGGACGAGTGGGGGACACTGTAAATCTGCCACTGCAGTGGCTTTTATGGATCTACTGTGCTGGGTACTTGACTTGAAATGAAAGTCTAAACATCCTGTCCTAATTAGACCTGAGTGAATTATTTCATTTGTAACCAATAACAAGCGGCTGTGGCTATTAAACAAGAATCAACCTGCTGACATTTTTCGGCACGTTCAGAACATCAACAGAAGGCCAAAAATAATTACATACCACATCTATCTAATTTTCCATCATCACAGAGACGTGGATTTAGCTGATGTCATAGAGTGCTAAAAATCCACAAAAGTAAACATCTGCATGCATTTGTTAGTGAGTCTAATAAAAAAAAAAAAAAACATTAATTAACGTACTGGTTAATGTAATGGACAACACGTCTTGATAATGTATTCATTTTTATTCAAACCCCCCCTCCCCCCCCTATTTTTTTTTTTTCAATTACGCTCCTCTTTGCCAGGTTAGCACCTGCGCTGTTGGTCACCCACCATATTACCAAAAACCAGACATGGCACACCATCTGTCCCATGCAGGCATGCCAATGCCAGGATCTCCTGCCTTGTTTATGATCTTCCACTATGTTGGTGTTGCCTTCAAACAAACAATAACCCAAACTTTTTTTTTCCTTTTGTATCTGTATATGAGGCAAATGATACCATTTATAAACATAAATTAACAAAATGAGTATTCTTCATTCAGAGCCTAAGTTATAGCTAAATTACATATTGCGCGGTTAAAAAAAACAGATTTTGTACATTTATATGGTTGACAAGAGTGTGTCTGTGTGTGTGTGTGCAGTAAAATATAACATGATATGATGTGACAGTGTTTAGTCTCTGCCTCATATCATTAATCCATGGGAGCGAGATTTCGCCGAGCCGTGTGGGACACATCCTAAATATGACACTTTCACACACTGATATACTTGCATGGCCGCATAAAACTGCCAGAAGGGAGGAGAAGGCATCGGAGATAACAGTAAAAATAAGAAATAAACTTTCGATACATACGAGGTCGTGGACAAGGCAAGATGAGTAATCGTGGGCTAATATATTTGAAAAACGCTTGATGCTTTTTGTCGGGAAAAATATATATTTAATACAGCCTTTCCTAAAATAGCTTCGTTAATATTACAGAAAGAATAGTTTTCAAAGTGTGTGTGCGGGTGTGCGTGTGTGTGCGTGTGTGGGTGTTGGGCTAAAATGACTAGTGTATCTCTGACACACACACACACACACACACACACACGTGCGCACACACACACACACACACCCCTTCACTTGTGCATACATACAAAATAACGCATGTTAACTGTAAAACACACAAAAATGCCCCATGAAGTGGCAAAACCAAATAACCATTACGTCTTGATAGAAAAACCTTCACAGGTCTTCTGCTCGTTCACTCTGCTCCGAATTGTTGCACTGTGTAGTTTGACTCAACAAATCCTTCAGAATGCCACAGGCCGTGAAGAGAACCACTTCAACATTTAGAGCACTCATCTCCTCGGCTGCTAAGCCTCACATGCACGCCCACACGCGTACCCACGTACACGTACACTCGCTCTGACAGCTTCTCAATAGATTATGCTTTTTCCTGCTTCTCCTAGTGATAGAACATGACAGATGCCCTTTTCTCTGGACTGCCCAAGACACATGCTCCCACATGGGAGAAACAGATGCCTGCACACACACACACACACACACACACACACACACACACACACACACACACACACACGTTTGCATTTATGTCTTTGTGGGGACCTCCCATTCCTTTCCCTAGGCATAACCCTAAGCTTAACTATGACAACCCGAACTCTTACCCAACCCTAACCTGAACCATAAGTAACCAAACAAAAGACAAGACTTTTGGCTATTTCAGTTTTTTGATTGCTTTCACAGATTTTTTTTGTAAAACTTGAGTTTTCCTTTGTGGAACGTTGAAGATTGTGTCCCCACAATGGAGTACAAGCATGGTCCAAACACACGCGCACACACACACACACACACACACACATACACACACGTACACGTTCACACCAGTGAGGTGCGGTCAGGAGAGGCAGGGGAGGCAGAGCCTCACCTGTCATCATGGAAAAAATAAAATGTATAATAAACAAATAA
>JAQLOM010000015.1:12162986-12173290 GCA_030068315.1 Chrysichthys thysi
TGACATGTTTTTAACCCGGCGTTTATTGGAAACGGGCGTCTATAAGAGACAGGCCATTATTAGAAGATATACGGTATGTAATTTTAACAACATATAAAATTCTACATGTGTACTTACTGCCGGTGAGGTCACTTCCTGTGTACAAGCTGAAGCGGAAGTGGCTTACACAGCCACTTTCACTTTTCATCCACTGATGAAATACAGTGCATGCTGTTTTATTTCAATTTAAATGTAATGTTTGAATTAACATTTTATTAAATGATATTTTATATTCCAGAGTCCCGCGAAAGCCAAAAATTCCGCAAGTTTCCTTGAGAGGTGAACCGTGGTATTGTGTCGGTTCACTGTATTGTTTTATTTATTTATTTATTTATTTATTTATACAATGGTGCCTCAGTATTCGAACTCACTAGAACTTGAATTTCTTAAAAGTCGAACCAACCAGATCGAACAAAAATGACCTAGAACTCGATCTGAATGTTGGTGATAGTGTTTTTTTAATTGAAAATATCAGGTAATACACTGTACTTTATATCATTTTGGTAGCCAATGCTCACCAAAAAGTTACGAATACAGAGTAATAATAAAAATAAACAGTGGACTGCATGGAATAGTATGACTCAAGGTAGTAGTGCTGTGTCTTGGTTTATGAAAAAGGTGTCTTTGTTGTTTTTGGGTTTTTTTTAACTTTTCCCTGTCAGAGCGTTGAGGTGACACAATCCAGGCTGCAGTCAGACGTAAAATCCATTTCAAGCTTTTTTTAGGCTGCAGGCAGAAGGATATGAGACAGCAGGCGAACTCATAGTTGAAGAACAGGCAGGGTAACCGAACTGCGTACAACACCACGAAGGAACAGACTATAATCATAAACCGAATAACAAGCAAAAAGGTCAGAACCAGAAGACAATATAGACGCCCGCACCTGGAGCGAATCCTAACGCATGCATCCGCAGCACCGCTGCTGGGAGTAATCAAAGCGTATGTGCGCATGCTCTCCGCGCGGGCGGACCCATGACACACATTGTTTGGATGCATTAATTTTATTACTTTACAAATTACTGTGTTTAGTATATCCTCTTGTTTTATCCTGTTCATTTTGTGTTTAAATGCTAAAAAAAATCTATACTTTGGTGTAATTTTTTGGGGCCCGGAACAAATTAATTGTTTTTCCATTATTTCCTATGGGGAAAATCCGATCAAAACTCGAACTGTTTAGGATTCGAACCCGCACTCGGAATAGATTAAGTTCGGGTATTGAGGTACCACTGTGTATGCACTTGTGGATATGTTTTTTGATTAATAAGCTTTTAATTGGACATTATGTGTGTAAAGCTGGTTTGCGACAATGTCTGTTGTTAAAAGCGCTATACAAATAAAATTGAATTGAATTGAACTGAATTATCAAGATCCATAACATATAACACCGTAATCTAAACTGTGTACTCCCTTTTTCTGATGACCAAGCACCCAGGTTCTTGCTTACGCAGTATTTCACCAAGTCATTATCTGGTTTCTTAATGTTCCACCCATGCAAACCTTGCAACTGAAAAACTGCAAAATGAAGCCAAATGTAACCTAATGAGATGGCTCAAAGGGTCACACGTTTTTGCCCATGAAAGAGATTAAAGCATTTTTCTGTTGAGGTAACTCCCTGGCATATCAGCAGTCCCCAAGGTGCTGATCCATGGGAAATTAGTAATTAAAAGTAAACATTAGCTAGATCATTGCAGGCAAAACTCTGTCAGCATCCCAAAGTAAATATGTCACTCAAAATGTCCTGGGGAAGGTAAGGATAAAATCACACACACACCCACACACTCACCTATCTACTGCATAAGTCTCTTATATGTGCTTCAGCCTGGAAAAACCCTTTGACGTGCGAGTGTCTCATCCAGTTCTAGCATTTCAAAATGTAGTTGTCACTAACAATCTAAGGGGTGAAAACTGCATTTAATGATTCCAGCTCCTCTGAGACATTAACACACATAACTTTGTTGATCAGCATAACCCACGTCAGTCTCTCTTGTCTGATCTCCTGAGGTCATTTAAACACTTTCAGCAATCGAGTGCCTTCTTATATCAGTGCTAAAACACTAAAAAGTTTTTATTTAAGTAAATTTTGTACATCTGTAAGTGCTGTGACATGCGTATAAGTACATTTCTTCGTTTTGATAATGATGTAACGGTGCAAAAGCACTGAGGACATTTTCACGAGAGTTACAGATCATTCTGCTATAATATATCCACAGTTTCTTAAAGAACAGGGTTTATATTATGCTCCAGCGAAAAATGAAAATTTGGTCAAAATCGGATTTTTCGCCATTTTTAACTGTTTCGCAAAACTCAGCTGCAGCGACACCCGATGGGTTTCCCAGACCCCAGCACAAAATTACATGATATGAAAGTGTAAACTTTAACAACAGTACCATTCCTATACTATATGGTACCTTGACTTGTGACCGACCCAGGTTACGACATTTCCGAGATACGAGGTTGATATCAGGCTATTTTTTGCTTTGGGATTCGACAGTTTTTTGTGATACAACATTGGCGATATCATCACGTTTCGTGCGGCCCGCCGCCATTACACGCTCCTGTGTCCCGGTCTGCCCCAAGCCGACCTACAGATCACGTGCTTCGTTTTGTGCTCTTTGTGCCATTTTGGAACTTTATTTGTACTGTACCCTGTATTTTCATCATGGGTCCTAAGAAAGTGAATAGCAAGGCTGGTGCTGAGAAGAAGAAGAGGCCACTTACCTTAGATATAAAGCGGGAAATCACTGAAAAACTCACTCAAGGTATGCGCATCACGGACTTGAGCATGGAGTACGGGCGGAGTAATTCTACCATTAAATTAAGTTTAGCGCTAAAGTGTAGCATAAGTTTAGGGATACATAAAGTGTAGAATAAATTTAGCGATGTTCTGTAAACGTACAGCAAGTGTTCAGTTGACGATAGAGAGCAACATACGTAATGTAAACGAACCTCCTCCGACAATCTCTTCCTCCTCCCACCAACAACGTCCGTCCTACACCTCACTGCTCCGCCTCCATCATCACTTCTTGTGATCCTCAAGGTTAAGTACACTTAATAAAACCAGTTTATTTCTTTACGTTCACTTTTATTATGTTTCATTATTGTTTTATATATTATTTGTTATTTATATGGTACATTTCTCTTATTTAAAAACACGTAGCAAAAGAAACCGGTGTGTTTTGTTGGGGGTTTGGAACGAATTATTAGTAATTCCATTCATTTTAATGGGGAAATTCGATTTGGCTTACAACACTTTTGACATACGACCTCACTCCTGGAACGAATTAATGCCGTATGTCAAGGTACCACTGTACTATGCCTTCTCTGCGAAGCAGTTTCAGAAGATATCCTGTTTGCTTGTTTGAAGCTTGTTTATCTGATCAGCCATCTGATACAAAATCAAAGAATCTCTCACAAGTCAGATAAGCTTTGGGCTCTTGCTGAATTACCAGAAGTAGCATCGATTTTACTGCTCTTTTCTTTAAGAGTACAAAGAAGAGGTTAAACCAGTGCATACATCCTTCATAACCCAATTACCTGCCTGAGTATGATACTGTGACCCTCCCCTTCCTCCACCAGTAGGCCCTGTCAGTTAACTAAGCAATAGCAGGCGCATGCCATCACACACAGAGACAAACATGTTGTTGTACAAACACGTGTGCATGCAGCCATGCAGATAACTGTAAATGTCAGTTTCATCCTGAACACATTCTTTGAGAAGGAGAAAGCAAAAGGGAGAGAGAGAGAGGAACTGTGCTATAGTAGGACATCAAGTGCAGGAGAGAGACTTATACAGAGAAAAGAGAGTGAGAGAGAGAGCAAGAGAGAGAGAGAGAGAGAGAGAGAGAGATGGGGAAAGTAGGGCATGTCACATGAGCCTACCTCACACACCAGACTGCAGGTCCAATGGAAACTGCTGGAGAGGGAGCAGGTGGTGCTTTCTGTCCCTTATGTCTTGCAGAGGAACCCCCAAAGCTAAGGGAGCAACACTGAGCAACGTCCCAGTCACGCCACACTCTCCTGTATTCTCTCTCTCTCTCTCTCACTCTCTCTCACTCTCCCTCCTACTATCTGTCTCCTTTGGCTCACTCCCACTTAAGACTAAACAAAACTCTGTTAAAGACGCCTGTCATAAAAGCAGTGATTGGGAGACGGGGTAGAGAAGAAAAAAAAAAAGTTTTGAGACACAGGAAACTGAAAAGCAGAAGTTCTTGTCTAAGCAGTTTCAGTTTCCGAAACTGCACTCCCTCCTTTCTGTCTCTTTTTCTCTCTTGTTGTCTTCTTTACTGTTAGGCAGGATAAGTTTTAAGTGTGGTAGAGCAGTAGCGCTGGCTGAACTGGGACACCAGGAGCCATCTGTTGAAACATGCCTCTCTCTTTGCCTTTCTTACACACTCGCACGGTGCTGGAGAGGCAGAGGCAGACAAGAGAGGGGGGCCGTACTCGCTGCCAGTGCCCAATCTGAACACACAACACACTCTTAGAGCACCACAGGCGGAGCCTGCCTCGAAAGAGAGACACACAGAGGGAACAAATGGGAGACACACACATGCATGCACACACACAGAGAGAAAGAGAGAGAGAGCGAGAGAGAAAGGGTTGACTGTATTAATACCCTTCTGCTATATTAATAGCAATTCAAGTGATAGCACGGCCGGTGTCATACATGCAAAACTCACGACCAACAACAACAAAAAAAACCAAAACCCAAAGCACACCACATACATGCAAGCTCCTCAAGACACTTATGGTCCCGCTGACTCTGCGACTCACACGCTTGCCCCCATATACATGGCATTGTACAAATTCTACAAACATGCATTTATGCAGTGTATCGACACTTGATTTGCCTTCCCATCTGCAGACGTCCCTTATCTTTTGATATGTCTGTTCTGCCCATCTGTGTGTGGGCTCCTATGTACCCTGCCCCCTCCCACTCTGTGTAAAGGCACCATGGGTTCCCACCAGCTGCCACATGCACATTATATATATGTGTGTGTGTGTGTGGGGGGGGGGGGCCATGTGTGGAGGTGTATAGGGCTTTTTGGAGTTTAAATTAATTACTGGTACGCTCAAAATACCGCCTGCTTTAATTTGAGGCAATTTACATAGAAAGTGGGTGAACGGTGAAAAAAAATTACAGGCAAATTACAGACATCCGCAAGCTAAAATGCCCCAATGAAGAATCAGGAACTGAAGACCGCGACATTAAAGGCCTGGCAGAGCATGACCAAGGAAGAGACCTGGCATCTGGTGATATCTGTGCGTTCCAGACTTGAGGCGGGCACTGACTGTAAAGGATTTGCAACCAGATATAATAAGGACAATGTAATTTATGACTAAGTTAGACGTCCAGTTACTTTGCTTCGTTAAACAGGGCGGGACCAAAAGAGTTGTAATTCCTACACGGTTCACCTGAGTACCCTTAAAGTTGAAAGTCTGCACTTCTGCTCGTATTTACAGCTGCCCCGTGCCGTATTCAGATTTACCTTACTTGTGTGAGTTGTGTGTGTTGAGCGGTGGTCTCAATGCCATTGGAAACCCCCTGTGCTTCCATGCCACCCAATACAGAGAGCTTTCCCCATGTAAATACTGATGTATCCTTTGAACTTAAGTCTCCTAGTCAGGATCCAGCGCAACATCAGTTTATTCGTGGTGTTTTATCATTACATGGATATTATGAAATATGTTTGTGTATGAATGTAGATGTGTGTGTGTATGTGTGCGTGTGCATACTTGAACGTCTTCCTGGGTGTTTGTATGAAAATAAAATAGTATAAGAAGCAAAGTTAGCACAAAAAAAAAAACAAAACAGTAAAGTATGTGTGGGAGAGAAACAGACAAAGGGGCATGTGAGGGATGCATCATACATGCTGTATGTCCAAAAGCCTTAAGGTTATTCACTGCCTGCAAGGGTTTTATTTTTCGAGCAGAACTAAGCCAGGAATAAAACATAAAGTATTCTAGTTGTCGGGGAAAGTAGCTTGGAAGAAAAGGGCAGAGACAGTGATAGCAGCAGCTTACACCCAAAGCATGATGCAGATAAGTGTGGGAAAAATGGGCCAGGAGGCATGTTGATTTTGTTCTCTTGGAACCCACCTTGTCAGATACAAAGGAATGTAAAAGACAGCTAGATGTGAGCTAGAATTACAGTCGGAATTCAAACTCTACTTTTCTGATTTAAAAAAAAAAAATCGTTTGGTCCCAGGCTTCAAAGTGTCTGCACTATAAAGGAAAGGGCATTAAAACAAGGAGGATGGAGAAGAAGAAAAAAGCAGGGTGCACAAAAGAATTCGATGTAAAAAGCAGCATTTTTTTGCACTCAAAATACTCCTCAGTGTACCACCGAAGACATAAATGTCAACATTCCAAGACGGCCAAGTGTTTTTTAATAATTTCCATTACTCAGAGTTTGGGGGGGTGCATCAGCACTGAGGAAACAAACCTTAAAATAGTTGAAATCACAGGTACAGTAGTAGGAAGATGATGATCTAAATATTTTTCTCTCCCACTCTGCTTGGGTAAAATAATAATAAAAAAAATGTTCCTTCAGCTTTTTTTTCCTACGTGAATTTGAAACCACAGGAAAGAAAGGTTGCACTTATCCATCATCGACTGCATGCTGGTTAGCTTAAGAAAGCTCCCACACACTCTTTAAAAGAGTCTACTGCTGGCAAAGAAGGCAACACTTACTCATTTCAACACAGAAGCATGTGATCTGGAGATTGCATTAAAAATGCACTCGTGTTTTGCACTTATCACGATTTATTTGCCGCGCAAGGAGCTAGATTTGAAGGGCTAGAGATTCATCCAACTGACGGCGTGACTTCTGTTAAGCAATGATTTGGGAATGTAACATTTTCTTGTCGTCAAATGATTAATTATTAACTGTTACTATTATTATTATAAGTTATTATGAATAGTTTTATTATTCATCACCCCCCCCGCCCCCGTGCTTCATGTGCCCCCTTTCCTCCTGCTTCCCCATATGGCATTAATTGATAGAGGAAGGAGGTGCTGGTCAGTCCCATTGGTTCTAGTCCAATGGACCAGAGCTGTGTCCTTATGAGCACTGGAAATTCGTTATCATCCTATTAAGAGTATTAGACACCTTTCTCGTCGGTCCTTTCTTTCTCTGTTTTTCTCTCTACCCAGGCCTTCCCTAACAGCATCCTAATCATAATAAATGACTCTTGTGCCAAGACATAATAGAGGCTCAGACCTGGCAGCCCCGGGCAAGAGCATGTTCTCTCTAACCCTGCTATATCCGTGATGAAGAATTATATTCGCTCAACAAATTACTCAGTGTGATGAAGACGAAAGTTGAACAGTCTCAGAGATGCTACTGAGTAGACTGCAAGGACTTGTTTTTGCAGCAGTTTTTTTTGCAAAAAGTGTCTTGCATATATGATTTCTGTTATGCATGTTCTATATATGGGTGTGTGTGTGTGTGTGTGTGTGTGTGTGTGTGTGTGTGGTATAATAAAGTGCTCCCAGGAAATGTAAGCAGGAGTAAATGTAACCTGGGTGAAATGTGAATCTAGAAATTAACATTATAAAACAAACGCGTGTGCTTTCTTGGAGTCAAATGCGTTACCACACCATGACAATGCTTCAATAATTCCACTGGATTAAGTCAGCGATTTCTGACAGGCTGGAACCTTGTACGTGGCACAAATCCACTAATTAGTTTAATAATCCCATCATCACCAATATGAAATCTCTCAGGACTGCACAGGGAATAATAGTGAGGCTCAGTTTTTTGACACTTCCACCAGTCTGTCTCCAGGGCTTTCTATCACTCACAGACTGGCAATGAGCAGCACATTTTGTTGACTGATGAGAGGTAAAAACAGCTTCTGACATCTGTGGGTGACTTACTATATTTGAGGGGAAATTATATATACTGTATATATATATATATATATAGAGAGAGAGAGAGAGAGAGAGAGAGAGAGAGCGAGAGACAGAGAGCGAGAGAGAGAGAGAGAGAGCGAGAGAGAGAGAGAGAGAGACAGAGAGAGAGACCTGAATTATCTTAGAAAGAGACAAATCTGTCCATATTTTAGAAGATTTGTTTACAGGGCAGGCATGCTTTACTGTAGCCTTATTACCAATCCTGCAATGTGCCAGGAAAAGACACCACACTATTATAAGGATGTGGTAGGGTGTTGTCCGTGCTAGAAGGATAAATTTAATGTAAAGCGCATGCAAATGGAGCACCAAACTATACAAAACTGAGAAATGACAGACACTTGCTTTAATGAGGAAAGGAAGCCCCAAACTGGTAGCATTGCATGGCCTACTTTCTACAGGAAAAAAAATGAAGGAGCGCGGACGGGCAAAATGCTGAAAGCTGAAAAAGGCTATTAGGAAAAAAAAAACTCTGACTGAGAATGTGCATTTTCTACTCAACGCTGTCAAACACGACAAATAGGAGAGAGCCAGAGATGCAAATATGGAAACACTGACAGGAAGAGGCAAAGGGTGAAAATTGAGATGTGTTAAAAGATATAACGTGACAGTTTCTAAGCCCTGCTCACACACATGCACATACTTGCGCAGACACAAACACAGTGACGTCTGGGTCATGACACTTCTCCAACGATCTCTTGAGGTTCCAGACTTGGTGCACCTGAGATCCCAATTATGCACACTGTCAAAGCAGAGCCTGGTTTTCTTAACCAAGTTCCTGCGTCTACAGCCATAGGAGTGCAACTCACACACACACACACACACACACACACACACACACACACACACACACACACAAAGACACATGTGATTCCAATTATCCTTATATGCAGATAAATGGAAGCAAAAGCTCTAAGCAAGCTCTGATGTGTTTGGAGGAAAGGAAAAACTGTAGCAGGGTAAGAAAAACACTCTTTCACTTTTTAATGACAAAGCTGGAATTTTTAATACACATTGTGGACCGTATGTGCATGTGTGTGTGTTTTAGATGTGCGGTAATTTTATATTGTTAATGAGATAATACACTATTCACTTGTGCAGGTACGTCAGCTATAAATGCCAGCGTTTTGCTTATCGCTCATACGTTACTTTATTTTTCTCTAAGATATATGTAGCTCTCACACTGTAATGCAAACACACACAACTGACCCATGTATTATTCATAAATGTGAATGCATTTGAATTGCACTATAAAGCACTTACAGTAATTGGTCATACATTAACCTATTATAAGCATTTTAGTGTACAATTATGCTCAGTACAGTCATTAAACCTGTGCAAGTAATGCAAGATTTTAGATTTTATTGTATGTTAACATTGTTAAAAAGGCGGCAGAAGAGCGCAGTGGTTAAAAGAGTTTTGAGGGTTTATGCTGTATAATGCAGACCAATACCAGATCTCTAGATCTCCTAGAGGCCTAAACCTGATTCAATGTCATGAAACATGAAGTTCTATTGTTGATCTTCTTTCAAAAATGTTAACAATTTTTAGTGCTGTAGTGCTTTGAGTAAAGAAGGAGAAAATATGTTAAAATGTTCTGCCATGGACAGAATATTTTATATACATTTATATACAATGCTACTTTCAGCTTATGTCATATTCCTTATAGTCTATTACAGCATATATATATATACTGTACATACACACACACACACACACACACACACAGTGGAACCTTGGTTTGTGAGCAAAATTCCTTCCGATGATGTGCTTGTAATCCAAATCACTCATATATCAAAGCAGGTTTCCCCATAAAAAATAATGGAAACTCATATAATTGGCTCCACAAACTACAAATATTTATAGAAAAATGCTTAATACAAAATATAAAGTAAATATACATAAAGCAAAATAACCTGCACTTATTCGTGGCTGGTGTGAGGGAGACGAGAGAGTGTCAGAAACGGGAATATCAAAGGCTACAACAAAAACACAAAAACTGGAGTACAATCAATAGTCAAAACATGAGCGAGGTAAACACTAGAACATGGCTTGGCAATAGCGCGGGGAAATGCAAATTAATGCTTTGCAAACTTAGCGTTCATGAGTCAGTCTATTTATAGTCTATATAATTAGTCCTAATGAACACCTGTAGAAACTCACGTGATGCGCGAGCATGGCTTGAGTCCTCTGGCATGCACCACTATTGGGAATGCCTGAAAACGGGTGTGCTGCACGCATGCTCCGTGTGGGCAGATCCATAACAGAGAGCAGGAGGATTATTGTGTGTTACTTTCACTACAACTCATGTAATCACTGCAGTCTGTCGGCTCACTGGGATCTTTTTCTTTTCG
>JAQLOM010000015.1:12201785-12212503 GCA_030068315.1 Chrysichthys thysi
ACACACACACACACACACACACACACACACACACACACACACACACACACACACACACACACACACACACATTTTCCAAACACACAGTGGAATACAAAGCGACATAGACATAGACCAACGCCAGACACACATGCATGCATGTTGCATGCAGGAACAGATTGCAGTGGGACCAAGGCTTTTCTCTGTAGGGAATAAATGTCATTCCTTTTTATTCCCAAAACAATCTCCCATTCAGCACCATGGCTAATGTTTTTCTGACCATTAGGAACTGTCTGAATGTACCAACACACCCCCTGGCTATTTTACATAATCCCTTTATGAATAAACATTACAAAATAGGGATCCTTGCCACTCACAATGTTCAGGCAGTGATAAATATTCATTTGCCCACATTCACATGCTTTGCGTATTCTACACCATTCTCTTAGTTGCCCTTCTAAGCAACGGTAAACTCTGGCTAAAGTGTTTCAAACTCTATTTGTGACTTTAATGTACAAAGTCTTTAAAAATAGCCTTTTCAGAAACCAGTAATCAACAATCGTGTTGTTGAAATTCTTTCATGCCATGGAGAACGTCATTATTTTTACACCCAATGAGTGTAGAGAGAAAACAGTATTACTACATGTGACTAGGGGAGCAAAGTTTCCTAAAAGAAGGGTATGTTTTATACTTATGTTGTCACGTCCCACCGTTCAGTCAGAGTTGCCAAATTACAGGAATACTCCATTACATACAGGTTGTAATAAAAGGACTCTGTAAAATCAACCTACCAACCAAAATCCACTCTGACTGATACATTTTCTGTCTCATCAGAATGTTGTGTGTCAGTGTTCTATATAGCGCATTTCTACTGGGTTAAGAACGCTCAACGTAATGACATTTTTACCTTTTATACTTAATAAGTTAATCTGTTGATGTAAAAAACCAAAAAAAAACCATTCTCTTTAATAAACGTCCTTACATTTATTATTATGGGACAAGCTACCATTCAATTATGTGTTTAATTCATTTCATATTTCATTTGGTTCAAAAAGAAACAATGCTGCAACGATGCTTTTTGTAGTTTTGGAAAGTAATCATTTACTCTGAATTAAATACATAAATTATGAACAGCCTACATAAAAAGGGCTGTCTTAAAAAATAATACTTTGCACAGCTGTGAACAATGTGAACAATCACCACTGACGTAATGACCATTTGCTTAGGTTTGTAATTAGCCTTGGCCAACGTAATGACAACATAACGAGTTAGTAATTTTGGAATTATAGAAGGGACAAGTAAATTACGTGAATGTAATGCAGCACCAAAACATGCTAATAACCTATGTGCTGATGCATAGTGTGTTAACTTGGTATAGGAGTGTTAACTCCATATTCCAGACCAAAAGTTTAACATTCAAAATATTCAGCACACAGACAGTGTGTACACAACCATCCCAGCTCTTCTTGAATCATGTAGAGTAACCAATAACCAGTGAAGCCATCTGTAATAATGCAAACATCCCTCTAAACCCCCACCCAACATGACACAGGTTAACGCTCAAACACGCTCACTGTCAGGGGAAATATCTGCAAGGCGGGACTATGTGTCTGTTCTCCATCACATGAGGAGCAGCACCAGTGCACAGACAAGTGTGACAGCAATTTCCATCTGTGTGTGCACATAGGTATGTATTTGCACAGATATATGGACATTATATGGCCAAAGGTATGCACACACCTAACCATCACAATCATATGTCCTTGCTGAACATCCTATTCCAGGGTTTGACACTTGTTTGTTGCTATAGCAGCCTCCGCTCTTCTGGAAAGGCTTTATGCTACATTTTTGGAATGTTGCTGTGGGGATTTGTGCCCATTCAGCCAAGGGAGCTTTAATAAAATCAGGTATGAATATCAGGAAAGAAGGCCTGGCATGCAGTCACTGTTTCACTTCACCCCCCAGGTCTTATTCTCGAATCTACTATGTCTTTATGGATCTCACTTTGTTCACAGGGGCATTGTCATCCTGGAATATGTTTGGGACTCTTAGTTTCAGTGAAGGGAAATTTTAAAGCTACAGCATACAAAGTCATTCTAGACTATTGTGGTAAAAGTTTGGAGGAGACCTACACGTAGGTGTGATGGACAGGTGTCCACATATGTTATATTCCACATAAAGTTGATCCTCTCATCTACGGACTCCGCATTAACAGATATAGGATCCAACAGACAAGTTTAAAAATCCCAGGTGTTTCAAACTGAGTCCGGTAGTTCAGCAATTGTCCGCTGGATGGCCGTGGCATGCGTGCTACTAGTTGCTTACGAGCATCGGTTGAGCTGTGGTCATTGTGAAGCTATACTGGTTTTTTTGGTGATTATTGGTGTTTTTCACCTCAAATGTTTTCTCAATGTACTTTTCTATTTATGTTGTTGGTTATGCTGCTTGTCATGTGTACAGTACTTGGGTAGCACTTTTATGGACCTTAGTGGTGTTTTTCCTTGTATTTCCATTATTTTAACTCCCCACACTAAAACACTTCACACCACCAGACTACTCAAGTCAACGGACAACCTCTCCTCCCAATTAGTCCGTTAATGAGAGGTTCAACTGTATACTGTATAATGTAATATGGGAAGACAACTAATAGCATCCTGCTGTTAATTCTTTTTGAGGTCGAATCTCTTTATACACACTCAGATTTCTCCTTATATTTCTCTCTGTTTTGAAAATAAATAGTTTCAGGAAAGGCAATACACAATACCATATGTTAAAAAAATCCTAACCAGTCTGGCTTCAAAGTAAAACACTTTGCAGAAACTGCCCTTGTGGCCGTTTCATTCAGCCAAACTGTCATCATTTCTTATCCCTCTTAACATTTCAGCAGTCTCTGTCAAACACAATCACAAGACTTTGCTATCAATCCTCATGAGTCTTGACATTCTTGGCACACCACTGCAGTGATTTGCGTCTTACCTGAAGGGACAGTCATATCAGGTGACATGAAGGGATCCACATCTGCTCCATGACAATGCTCCAATGGTATACTACAAGGCTCAACACTGGGCCCTCTTCTGTTCTCCCTCTATACCTTCTCATTAATATAATCACAAAGGTTTTCATAAAACTGATTGTACCGATGATACTTAACTCTTATTTCCTCTCTCAGACTCGCATGCGTTTCTTTCATGTTTATGTCTGGTATACATCTTATCCTGGAAGGCAACTCCTCAGCTGAAACTCAATCTGAGCTGTATTGTGTATTCTTAAAGATCCATCCTCATGTCAAGATCTTGTGATCTCCCTAGATAACTCTCAGATCTCACTATCAGTCACTGCACCTCACATTGCTAACCTGTCGCAGTCAGGCAGGTTTCTGCCTTACAGCAGCAGATCTGGCCATTTCTATCTGCAGAGGCCACACAGATGCATGTACAGTTTTCTCTTTACATTCTGGGTTTTTTTCTAGTTCCCTCCTAATACTATGCCAGTAGGTAGACTAGCTGTAGAATAGGGTATATGCACGCTCACTTCCGCATCCTGACTAAGCCAGCTGCTTCACTTCCGGTGCAGGCTATTTCATGACTATATTAGCATCATCTATTCACCGACATGACGTTTTTTACTCGGTCTCTCCAAGATTTGCCATGAATGACCGTCAACGACGTTAGTCGTATTCTCCAATCACTGTGTCATATATCCACAAGTAAAAGGAGAAGAAAAATGCCCATTAATGCCTATTAATGTCTATTAATGTCCAGAAGCACATGAGGTGCTCATAGGAAGCAAATCTTCATAATACAATTAGGATATGTTGGCATGTTCTCTTCTAACAATGCCTTACAGTTTTTTATTCATTAAGTAAGATCATGATCAGTGGCGCTATATCTTACCTTGTGAAAAACTGTATGTTTTTGTCTGAGGCTGCAAAACGGTGGATGCCAAACCTCTGCTTCAATGTGAGCTCCTTCACCTGTTTCCTCAGCCACAGAATCTCCTCTCTGAGAGCAGCATTTTCCTCCAGAGCTAGGTCAACAACGGCGGGTGTCGTGGCCCCAAGTCGTGGTGGTGGAGATGAATAATTATTCGACTCAAATAAAGTTGGAACAGCTCCCTTCTTTAGCAGTCGTCGTCCTCTGTCAGATTCTGGCTCTTGGACATCTTCTTGTTTAAAATGGTGGCTACAAACGCGGGTATGGGGACTGACTGTGAAATTCTCCCCCCGGATAGCAACAATCCATTTCTGCCTAGTTTCCTCATTGGAGGGAAATGTGTGAAAACTAAGTTTAGTAAATTAAGTACTTTGTTGTACTTACTGGATTCCTGACACAAAGGCACATAACAGTGTTCAGCTATTGTGCTATTGGTTCACTGAAATGTAAACGTTTTCTTAAGAGACATGGTGTTAACACTGAAAATACGAGTTAAACGCAGCAAACAAAATGGTACCGGAAATGACTGAGCTGGCTGAAATTTTACTGGAAGTACATCAGCACCCCTCTGTGCATATAGCCCATTAGAACTGTCTTATTGTGTGTACATGGTACACTGGTGTCCCATTCCAAGTGTATTCATGCCTCAACCTGGCTTCCTGGCTTAGGGTTCTGATTTTCTCTTGCGTTTTCTTGTACACCATGACTTGTGTAATCTTGTCTAATAAGGAAGGTTATTAGATACATAGATATGTGACATGCTTAACCCTTTATTGGGTGAAACCATACTTGCTCACTTCAACAGACATCCAAAATGGCCCCCATTCCTCTCCATGAGGTCCTAGAACCACACGGATTTCTCCCATCTTAAATAAATGTTTCTTTAAGTCTATATTATATTATATTATATTATATTATATTATATTATATTATATTATATTATATTATATTGTATTGTATTGTATGTTATATTTTAGGAAACTATATATTTTTATAGAAAAAATTTCATCCTACATTGGCCATATATGGTAACTCTATTGATCTTGATTTTCAACATAAAAATCAAAAACATTCTTGTAATATCCTCCAATAACACTCTAGGGTTATCAATTTTGAATTTCGAAGTATTTCACTTGGTGCATAAAGGATTATAATGGGGGCATGCCTTTTTTCTTTCTTTGTTGAATTTGAAACATTTTATGACAATTCAAATTAATTATCTGCTTTTTCATGCATTTTCTTTCATTCCAGTGAGTCGGAAAACTAAGCAATGCCTTGATGTTTATTCTCTGGATCAGATATTCTGACTTTAAAGTGAGTAAAGAAAATGCTTATACCTTTTAGATTCCTGCTCCTCAAACACCACAATAAAAGCTCAAATGCTCAGCAGTTTCAAATAAATTGGCAGTATTTTCTTAAAAAGCACTTGGAGTGCCGCAAAAGGATAAAGAACCCCTCTTTAGTGAAATGAAAATCCATTTTAAGGGTACTTCCTATGCAAATGTGTGTATATTTTGTAGATAGTATCGTTTGCATCCTTTATGCTGAACATATAATATACATTGTCAGTTATTACATATTGATCCCTGAGGTGCTTCTGGAATGCTTTGTACTGAAAAACACCTCAGTTCTTTTTTCTCTTGTTATTTTAGCATGACATGAAAACCCCACATAATAAAACAGTGGTTGTTTAAATTTAAATATGAAACAGATGCAAACTGATTGGCCAACAGAATCTGTGGGTGTGTATGACAGAGCTGGATGTTATTCAATCAGAATGAATTTTTAAATTCACATATTTAAATCGTGCAAAAGCCGCATGAGAAAAAACCAAGCCGGGTTGTTAATTTAAAAAAAAGACTAAATGTTTGCAAACTTAACATAAACGTCTCAGGGATTAATATAAAGTAATTGAAGCATATGGCGTGACCCTTTAAACAGTCTCAACCAATTTTATACAAAGGAGAATCAAAAAGTAAAGGTGCAAACTACATTTAATGACTTTAATAGAAGTAACTGTGGGAAACTGAACATAATTTTCCACACAGACCCCATGCAAGACTCTGCATTTGTTGTACCTTCTGTATTCCCGCAGAGATGTTGCAGGTGAGCACCGCTTCCTTCACTTCATCATCAGAAGTGAATCTGCAACTGTAGAGCATTGCCTTCAGTGGACTGAAGATGTAATAATCACTCGGCAACAGATCCGGGCTGTTAGGAGGACGCAAATATCGAACCTGAGCCCATAGCCTGTCTCTACTGTTACTGCAGCTGTATGAGGACGTGCATTGTCATGGTGCCACAAGACTGTTTTGGACAGCATTCCTCTTATTTTGCTGTGAATTGCAGGTTTAAGTTCATTTTATAGCAATGCACAGTAATCAGTAGTAATAAACAGTAATAAGATTCTTCATGGACTCAGAACATATGAGACATACTGGTTTTGAACTGCCCAAGGGAAGAATTAGCATGCAGAAGTCCATCCATTCTTGATTTAATAATCTTTGCTATTTTTCCGGTCTGTTCTGTTTTCTTTTTTCTTTTAGAGCACACCATTGGAAAGTTCTTTTCTTTGACTCTGTCTCTGACTGTTTTCTCAAGGATTGCACAGATTTAATTGGTCAAAGGAACATGTAGCATAATTATTTTGTAAATACATACATTTCTCTCATTTGTAGTTTTGCTATGGACAGTTGATACTGATCTCTCTTTTAGATACAGTTTCACTGCAAGTACTGTGTATTGGCCCAGGTTGGTAAAGTTAGAACACTCAAACAGGTTTTCGCTGAAGTAGCTAGGACACTGCCATCAAAAATAAACTCAATTCACTTAGCTCTTCTGATGCACTGGGGCAATGTAAAGACATGTGCTGTTTTGTGCAGCCGATAACAGAGCGGTTCCCTTGTTTAGCTCGCTGCAACATAATGCCAGTGGGGCTGGAGCTTGCAAAATAAAATGGCACACTCTTCATAAAAGCAGTTCTTAAGCCATGGGTGGAGATACTCAGATGGCGGGCGGTATAATTCTAATGAGCTCCTTGTGATGTAGAAAGGGGAGCCAAATCTGAATGGCTTGTTGAGTCATATGTTTTCTGACTTAGGGAGCCCAAAAGAGACTGACTGAGTTGTCTTATTTTAGTGTTTTTGCGTTGGTAGACACTCCAGATACCCAAATATGTGCACAAGCCCTTGAAAAGTGAGGGTTTTTTTTTGTGAAACACTGACAAATTAAAGTTCCATACCATTTTTATTTTTGGAACACTTTACAGTAAGGGTACATTAACCCATTAGCTTCTGTGGTCCCCATTTGGGGATCATATATTGAATGGCATAAAAAACAGATGGCATGTGCCATGATCCCCATTTGGGACTTTGACTAAAAATTGAAATTTCAGAAAAACATATCTTCTTGAAAGTAAATGTTTTTTTTTGTTACTATTTGGATGTAAATTAATAGAAATACATGAAAATTTTCAGAAAACTTTTTTTGGCAGTTAATGGGTTAATAAATATTAACTATTGTTGAAGTAAGCATTGCTAAACAGTCCAGCAATAAGTCTATTACTCATTAACTAATATCATAATCATAACTTCTTTTCTGCATTATTAATGCTATAGCATCTATATTAAAAGGGAGGACATAAGTACCATGGAACTATTAACTAGTCACTCATTAAAATGTATTAGTGGTAATATGACTGGTTTATATGTTAATTATCAACTAATATTATTAAAAAGTTGTGTAAGTCTATGCAAGTTAGAAACGTGTTAGTAGATTTATTTTGACAAATGATTTTTAGTGATCCATTGCTGTATTTATGATATAAAAGAACTCAGCTTATAAATTGGGGTGGGGTGACTTTGGAGTGAGCTTGAGCCATTTAACCATTAAAAATATATTTATTAATATATTTATTCACATAAACATTCTACATTTTTTGATTAACTAATGACTTAAAGGTATAAAGAGAATACAGCAGTAATGTGTTCTCAGTTCTAAATAATTCCGTTTTGGGTTGCTACGCCCTTTAGGAAATGTATAATAATGCAAATTATCAGCAACTATTATTACACTTTATAATAAAGCATACAAAAGAAATTAAGGTTTATAAATGGTTAAACAGAAGGTTGTTAATTACTTGTTAATCACCTTAATGGATTTATGAAGTGTTAACAAATGAATTATTTTTTCATTTTACAATAAGGGTCATGAAGAAGATTAATTATTGATTCTATGGTTAAATAATGCTTGCTAGGCCCAAGTACATTTAAATAACATACCTTTGTGAAGTGTATTCTGTTTAGTGTCATGGTGTTAAACTTGCCATTCTGCCGACCCAAGTCACAGCTTCCGGATTGAAAAAGCCAGTAACATTCAGCTCACTACATTACCCAGGCTGCTTTGCTGCCTTGTGAGGACTCCATCCAGAGTGCTCACAGCTGAGCCAGCTTGAGCCAGCCAATCAGGTGGACTCTTTAAAGACTCCCCTCACAGACTGCAGTTGCAAAGTGTTACACTTTGCATTTCATACCAGAATTTACCGAGCTGGTGGTTTTCTGTGTTTTCTGGTTTTCTACTGCATTTCTAGTTTCTTGGTTTGATTCTGTTCCTGTCCTAGTTTATCCTGTTTGTAGATCGCTCTACTTGTTAATGTTTTTTGAACACATTTTTGTCTGCTGCTTTGGCTCTGTCTGCTCACCGTTTAATAAATGTTGCTTACCTGCACAAGCATCCTGCTTCAATCTCCTGTTCATGGCATTTATGTAATTCATAAAACCTTTCTTAATCAATTTAAAAATGTTGTTAAAAGGAGCCTTGTAAGAATGAACAGTATTAGTAATGGCTAAATAATACATTCAAATAGAATTCATTAAAACATTGTCGTGATAGGCTTATATACAAAATAATAAGTTAAAAGTACAAAAAAAAAATTCTTCTGGGGTTGGGGTGTAAAAATCAAAATGTTATGCTAGGTAGGTTACCTTCCTTGTTAACTTAGCTATAAACCTACAGTCCTCTCTTTTGTAGTTTTGTATATTCTCCTGAGACCCAAAGCCTCGTCCTTTCTCCTCACTGTTTCTCTTTTTTTGTAACTCATAACTATTTAACTTGATCATTGTCTCCAAACAGGAAGCAGTTTGACAAAAGAGTAATACCCAATGGTCCTCATATGAGGATCTTACAAGGAAATACACACAATGTAGTTTGGGGGAAATGTGATGTCCTCTTGGAGGACACTGGGGTCTCAGAAGGACAAATAATCTAAACAACTAACTCTGGCAAATTTTCACTCTGTTCTGTTTTGGATGCTGGGTTTGTGCATTTGCATGCAGTTTGTTATATGATGTTTTATATTATAATGTTTGCTTTGCTTCAGTTATGAGAGATCATTGCCTTGGCAATGTGCATCTATGAACTTGGGAGCAAAGATTCTGAAGGAGCACTGAATGGAGGTGTGTATTTGTTTGGCAGTTGAGCTCAAATATCAGTAATCTTGCTCCAGAATGGTGGACCCCATATTTAGGGTCCCGTGGAAATGGGATGTGACCTTTGGTTAACACTACTGGGACTAGCCTAGCTAATCATCTTCCCTCTCTCACAACATCAATGAGATAGGAAGACCACTAGATCAGTAGTACAGTTTTGGAATTTTTTAATCATAGGAGAATTTTTTTTATATATTTGTATGCACTAATTAGAAGCAGTGGTTTCTTTATTTAGGGCAATCCAATAGTTATTGTCATAATCAACAACACAGATTGGTGGGGTCAACACAGGAATATCCATAACCAGAAACAAGAAAACAAGCCAGAGTCAGAACACAGCAGTAAATAGATGGTAGATGGTAAATGGATATAAAAGAACAAAACGAATCTAGAATTAAACTGAAAACAAATGAAGACAGTCAGGAAAAATAACAGTAACAGGATAAGGAAGCAAAACAAAACACCTCTTAAGATGAGTTTGCAATAGTCTAACCAATTTGTAGATTCAAAATTGATGCCCACAAATTGCCAACATTTTTATTAAAGCTGAAAGAATTTTGATTATCAAGTTGTTATAGACTCTGGACATAACACAGGAAAAAACATCAAGGCAGGACAAAGGGTGGAAATGATGACACTCAAAATCACAATGCTTAACAAATGAATATTGTAAAAAAAAAAAAATAATTAAAAAAAAAACGGTTCTGTATCTCATTCTGACCCTGCTCTTGGGAGCATCCATCGAGTGCTTTGTCTAGCTGGATTACTCACAGCTCATCTCCCAGCATTTCCAGAACTCCTAAAAAAAGCACACACTCAGTCAGTCTTTGCACAGATTTCAGCACAGTACATGACGGCCTGAATGTGGGCCACATCTGAACAGCCTGAATCATCTGACATCTGAATGCTGTAAACCAGCCACCTCTTTACCGGAAACTTAGAAAGCCAAATTAGAAACTTCCACATGACATACAGCATCTCAGCCAGAACAGCCACATCTCCGGCTCTTATGTGCTTGAGCCAAGCACGTCTTACACACTAAAAAACATAAGAATCTTTAGCAAAATACAGTTATCCTATATAATTCTATCATTTATCTTAACGCAATCAACAGAAAAAAGAAAAGTTCCTAAATAATAAATATGAAAAATTTCTTATTAGGGCAGTGGAGTGGTTAGCACTGTCGCCTCACAGCGAGAAGGTCCTGGGTTCGAGCCCCGGGTTCAGCACGGGTGCCTTTCTGAGTGGAGTTTGCATGTTCTCCCCATGTTCGCGTGGGTTTCCTCCGGGTACTCCGATTTCCTCCCACAGTCCAAAGACA
>JAQLOM010000015.1:12222053-12241255 GCA_030068315.1 Chrysichthys thysi
TGGGAGGCGACCAACCAGAGCGCTGTGTTCTGTATCCTGGGTGCTGATTGGCTCAGTGACCGTTCATCTCATCATCACCTTCATTGTCATCAGTACTGCACAGCTAATTCATCATCTTGATCATTCAAGTTGTAGTATACTTCACTGGTGAGTACCCATGTAGAAATTTATATGTTGTTAAAATGAAGGTTTAAGAGTACAGAAAGTGTTTAAGAGCATAGGAAGTGTTTATAAAGCCTTAAAATAGATAGAAATAATAAAATAAATATAAGGTCGCTACTACACGGATTTCACCTATCGCGGGGGTTGCTCTGGGATGTAATCCCCGCGACAGGTGAGGGATGACTGTGTGCGTGCATATATATATTATATATTATACACACACACATTCTTTTGGTATTACTTTATATGTGAAATAATTGCATGGTGTGCCAGATTAGGCAAAACATGTGACTTGCTGACCACCAGCTTCAACATAAGAGTAAATTTCATACATTTGCAGAACATATTCACAGAATACAACTTTCCACAATCAGTGAACTCTGAGCAATTAAAGATAAAAAAATAAACAATACTCTGCAGTATAAGTAATGCTGTGCTCATATGACATCGATGGTCAGTAAGGTGAGACATAGCCATATGCTCGCAAAGGAAGAACAAAAATGACTCAGCACTCTTAATCCAAAATTACTTGTGAGTGCTGTAGGCGTGTACACTCACCCAAAGGAGGGTACTGAGAAAAACTCTCCACACACATGGGTTTCCCTGGAATCATGTCCACAATGGCGGCATCTCCAGATTTCAGGGATTTAGGATTGTCTTCCAGCTTCTTCCCTGAGCGACGGTCAATCTTCTCCCTCAGCTCTGCAAACTTGCAGGCAATATGAGCTGTGTGACAGTCAAGGACAGGGGAGTAGCCTGCACTGATTTGTCCTGGATGTTTTAGACTGAGACCCTGAGTGAGAGAGAGAGAGAGAGAGAGAGAGAGAGAGAGAGAGAGAGAGAGAGAGAGAGAGAGAGAGAGAAATTGGTCCAAAGACAGAATTAAATAGAAGTGCTCACCAGAAGACCTTCATAAAAGCAATTAAAAAACAAAATAGTACAGCATCACCTTTACGTAGTGTAGTGTGTCCTAGTCACTGAACTGGCTTCATCAGTGCAGCTGATTACAAATAATGGCTTTTATTGACTTTACTATTGGACATACCTTTCTCATATAACAGTCCGATGTTTATCTGACCTGTGCTGTGAAGCCTGAAGCTTCCTGAGGTGGGTCTGAGCGGCTGTCCCCACACACGTTCCCCCTGCGAATGTCCTTCACCGACACATTCTTCACATTGAATCCTACATTATCACCTGGTACCGCTTCACTCAGCGACTCGTGGTGCATCTCCACAGACTTCACTTCTGTGGTGATATTGACAGGGGCAAAGGTCACCACCATGCCCGGACGCAGGATGCCAGTCTCTACTCTGCCAACAGGTACTGTCCCAATGCCTAGGGAGAGACACAATGGCTTAGACATCAAGTATACTCTCTTGAGCCTTGAAGAATTGGGATTCAAGACAATTCTGACTGTCTTGGATAAAAAAAAACAACAAATCACTGGATTTGTAATATAATCTATAGCCCTCATAGATAATGGCATCTGTATCAGTTATCAATCTGTTCAATTCATGGAGAGAATATCTTCAAGTACAATTGCGCTGGATTACTGCTATAATTCGGAAATCATGTACACAAAGACTAAGACTTATTTCCAAATACAAGGGGTTGGGGATGACTGTGACGCACAGTGTTAGAATGCACCAAAATGTGATTCATCTAACTCGTCAGACTTTGATACTTATATTTCAAAAGGCAATATTTTAATTTAAAATCATACAGACATTTACATGCTAAAATGACCATTTTGGTCATTTTCCCCATTTGTTTAAGACAACACGAGGGAGAATCAAAATGTAAAGGCAATTTTTAAATTATGTTATAACCCGGAGAGCAAAATACAAAACATGGAGTGGAGACATCCATCTTCTCCAGAAAAGAAGAAATTCAAAAGTCAACCCTCCCACAGAAAAATTATGTTAACGTTCTTTTGGGACATGAAGGGGCCTGTTCTGACACATTTCCAATCTCAGGGGCAAACAGTGAACAGTGCAAATTACTGTGCATTGCTGTGAAATGAACTTAAACCTGCAATTCACAGCAAAAGAAGAAGAATCCTGTCCAAAAGAGTCTTGTTGCACCATGACAATGCACATCCTCATACAGCAGCAAAGACAGTAGTGACAGCGCAACAGCTCGGGTTCAAACGTCTTCCACATCCTCCTTACAGCCCGGGTCTGGCGTCTTGCTTGGGGGCTATGTGGAAAAGTAAGGTGTTGAGTTTCTCACATCTCTCTTGCCTTTACTTTTTGATTCTCCCCCATATGTATAACAATTTGCTTTTATTGTAGCAATGGTTAATTCAACCAAAAAAAATTACGTATTGCATAAGTATTCACCGATTTTCCTGCATCATGATATTTTTGGCCATTCTTTTTGGCAAGCTCTCTTAGATTTGAGGCACATATGTTAAAGTGTAATTCTATCCTGAGTAATCCATCTAAAAGTATCTTGAAGACAGAGCAATAATTAGAATTTTAATATATGGCCAACGTATATACCCAGTATGAGGTGTCAATACTATAAACAAAATGTATGCACCGTATACAGTACATCAACCTCATTTAAATGGATACGGACCTCCGATTTTGTAAACATCCTGCAGTGGAAGGCGTAAAGGCTTGTCAGTGGGACGTGTGGGAGGCATGATAGTATCCAAGGCCTCAAGGAGAGTGACTCCACTGGCATGGTGTTCCTTCCGCTCAAGCTTCCAGCCTTTAAACCATGTCATCTGCAGGGTTTAGACATGATATTTAATCCCCAGCATAATAAAACATGCATGCACATGCTGCCATGAACACAGTCTCAACGCTTACATTAATGGAAGGTTCCAGCATGTTGTCCCCATGCCATCCAGAAATGGGGACGAAGGGCACAGAGGCAGGGCTGTAACCAATCTTCTTGATGTAAGCACTGACCTCTTTAACAATCTCATCATAGCGCTTCTCACTGTAAGCAGGCTCCGTGGAGTCCATTTTGTTAACAGCAACAATCAGTTGCTTGACACCCAGCGTGTATGCCAGCAGGGCATGTTCACGCGTCTGTCCGTTCTTGGAGATACCTGCCTCGAACTCACCTACTCCAGCTGCCACGATAAGAACAGCACAATCTGCCTGGAAGAGATCATGGAGAATAGAGACAATGAACGAATGTCAACGACTACTTTTTTTTTTTTTTTAGGATCAAGGGTGTAAATTTAAATCAAATACAAGAAATTGTGACAGTGATATAAGCCCTAAAGTATTCATTTTCCTATGCTATACACATAGCCTCCTATGTTATGAATACTTATAAGTGACCTTTGAAGCTTACAAGAGGTTAGCTTTAAGACCAACAACCAGGATAAAATAAGACCGTCTCTCCAGGAAGACAGGAGGACAGAATGAACAAATCTGGCGATATTTGATATCTGATGTTGTTTGGGTGATAATTGCATGCTCCATGAATTTGTAATCCTTCTGTATCCACTGTTGCAAGACACAAATGGAATGAAAACCCCAGACCTTCATTGAAGACAGCAACTGTGTGCAGTGAGTTAAAGGCCTTGGCCACAATCCTTGGTCATGATGACTCAGCTGGACCTTTGGTACGATTTCCACTGAAAATTGCATTGTATCTATACAGAGTTATAAGTCTTCCTCAGCAATCTCTGGAAAAGAAGATGCTAAGCTAAGCTATAACTAGAAAATCAGCACGATCTCTACTAAACTGTGTCATATAGAGGACTCTCTCTTTCTCTGCATTGCCTGTCAGTGCCATGGCTGAGTACACTGAAGTAGTCTTACAGATCCGGACACACCATCAGAGCTGAAATATAAACTTTACCTCTACAATAAGTTCAACCTTCACATGGTAGTTAAGTTAAAAATTAGCATGTTAAGCAGATCCACCATTTTACATTACAGTCATCTGGCAGTTGCCCTTATAAAGAGCAACTTACATTTCTAGCTCATTTATACACCTGAGCATTTTGAGGTTAAGGGCCTTGCTCAAGGGCCCAACAGTGGCAATTTGGCGGTGCTTGGACTTGAACTCCCGACCTTCCGATCAGTAGCCCAACGCCTTAACCCCCTGAGTTACCTCCTGCCCCACACATAAGAATACATGCCACATATTTGTATTTTATTTATGCATAACTTTTTTGTCATTACCAAACTTTATGGTTTACATGAATGAGTTTCTCTTTTGTCACAAAGGAGTTCTACAGCTAATCAACATTTTCCCCCCAAATTGATTGATAAATATCAAATATCCTTCAGATATCAGGTAAATTCATATCTTGGTGATGCAACCATAATGTCATCCCTCATTCTGAGATTATTTTGTCCATTGACATGGTGCCCAGTTTGCTAAAGGAAAAAAAAAGAATAATTTCTGATATGTAATATGTATTCCAGATGCATTACCATCAGAAATACAGGAAATGCCTTTTTTTTTTTTTAATTTACAACACTAACAGGGTTCGCTGCTCCCAACTTTAAGCTTTTGGTTTTAGTGGAAACCATTCAAAGGCTATACTTAACCTTGTGCTGTATAAAATATTTATCCACACTGCTTCACCTGGGAAGTCCCTGTAATCATGTTCTTGATGAAATCTCTGTGTCCTGGAGCATCGATGATGGTGATGTAGTATTTAGCGGTCTCAAACTTCCACAGGGAGATGTCTATTGTGATGCCCCTCTCTCGTTCTGCCTTCAGCTTGTCCAGAACCCAAGCATATTTAAACGACCCTTTCCCCATCTGGGTGATAGAGAGGACATCATCTTTATCCAACGATCATGGATCATTTTATGGTCAAAACTAGCTTCTGCTGTTTGCTCATGCATTGATCTTACAATAAAGTAGCAAGCTAATAAAGAAAAACATAACGATGTAGGTACTATGGTATACACTATGACCATATTTTCTTTAACGAAAGCCAAAAATGTTCAAAAGACTACTCAAACTAATTGAATTGTAAATAAAAATAGAAAAGAAGGAAAATTCAACTCTATATTATACAGATCAAACAACCTAGAATCTTAAAAAACACTTCTTAATCACCACGTTACAGTGTGTATGTGGGTTATTTAAAAGCACATATGCTGATAGATCTGGTGAACCTACAATGTAAACTGCCATGACATTAGCACTTCTTTCCATCTTCCTATATAATTCACAAAATTGTGTTAAGGTTCCATCTGCAGAGACTACACTACAATTTATGGGGACTCCGAATACTAGACCTCTCAAAACTCTTCCCTCAGTCAATCCAAGGCTTCACTTGAACCAATTTTTCCCTCTCCTTTTTTTTTGGACCCCTTGCTTTCAGAATCGATTTGTAAGTATAACTCTTATCAAATAAAACACATAAGTGGCTTATTCAGTCGAGCTCATCTCAGTTTTTGTCTTACCTCCGCAGCCTCCTTCTCAAATTTCTCGATGGTTCTCTTGTCAATGCCCCCACACTTATAAATGAGGTGGCCAGTAGTAGTGGACTTCCCAGAATCGACATGACCAATCACAACTATATTTATATGGATCTTCTCCTTCCCCATAACGAAGGAATCGCAGATGTAATACAGAGACTGGGTCCACCCAGAGCTCCCCTGCACTGGAGTTATGCACCTAATAAATAACAAAACCTTTTAAAATTATTTTATGAAGAGGGCATACGGCCATAGCCAATACCCATCTATATTATTTACTCAGTCGTAAAATGTGAACTCGATCATTATATCATATAGTACATCAAAACTCAACAATCTACATATTTAAATAAATAAATAGCATATCTCCTATGATTTCTATGTTAAAAGCATAGGAAAGCAATCGCAGGCAGCCTTCTTTGGTCACTTACCCGTAAGTGTATACAGGCAGCTGTGTGTGTTCCTTCTGGACACTGAAGAACACTGGGGCTGGCACACTAACTGTGTCTGCCCAGGGAACGCAATGCAGCACTTTAAGTAAAGAGGGAGGTCTTTTGAGAGGGGGGAGAGAGAGAGAGAGAGAGAGAGAGAGAGAGAGAGAGAGAACTGCAAAGGCAGCAGGACAAATTAGGCAGGTAGAGATGAGAGAAAAACACCACAAAAACCTCAGTGACTCAGCACGTTGAACCAGATATCTTCAGGGTTAAACCCTGACGCATCACTTTACCCCTCTAAGAGGGCCAGGGATGCACTGTCGAGACCGTCAAGATTTGTCATCTTTGACAAAAAAAAAAAAAAAAAAAGGTCCTATGAAATTTGATCCTATTTTGTATTCGTTCTATTTTCTGATGCACGTGAGAACAAAAGGACGTAACGAGGGACATTTTCAAATGATGAACCAGCACAAGCCAGCGTTTATTTTTCATAAAATAAACAAACCAACATTAAGACTTTACATGTTTTTTAATGGAAAATTTATAAATACAGATGGTTGTTAAAGAGGAAGGTGATTTTTACAAACACATGAAGGAAATGCGTGAGCTTGATCCGAGTCCGTCACGCATAGGTTACACTCACCATGTAGATGGTCTGAAAATCCAAAGCAAGTCACGACAGAAGCATTTTAAACAAGAACTGTATTGGAAACTGCACTAAGCAAGTGGCACTAAGGGCTAAGTACCAAGCCTCCTACCCCTAAGGCACTCACAGGACATTTTCAAAAAATACCATTAAAAATGTTCAGGTATGGAAATTACTCAGTGAAATCACTTGAATAAAATTAAAATCAACGGCTACCTAAAACGTACTTTCCAAGAAAACAAGGTAAGGTAGTAGGGGACATATGTCTGTACTGACATATGATCCACAACCTGGAAGCTTTGAAGATCTTCTGAAACCACTGCTGATACCTTCTTTTGGAGTCCTGATTACTCTTCAACAGACTGTGTGTACATGTACACTAGTGTGCTCCCTCATACACCAAGCTTTTGAAAAAGCTCAAACAGAGGACCACCCACTCATACAGAAACAGTGCCTCCCAACGCATCACTATAACCACGGCCGAGACTCTGATTGGCCTGACACGAGCCATCTCTCAGTCCCGAGGAGTTAGATCCTCCAAATGCTCCAGTTGGCATTACGTCATTATGTTCTGCGACGTTTGGCTCCCCCAGGGCTGGATGGGTTGCCGGTGCTCAGTGTTTTTTCCGTGGCCCGATTTCGTTTTCGCTTCTCACCCGTGGCCTCCTTGGAGCCGCCACCTGACTCGACCGAACTCCCTTTCTCCCTCTCTCGCTCCTTGTCCTTCTCCTTCTCTCGCCCACTGCTCGAGCGTTCAGTCATCTTCACTGAAGAGTTGCTGCCTGGTAGGACAAAGACAGGCCGATAGATGGAAAAGGAAAGGCCAGTTTAACGATTGTGGAAAGAGCAGGAATAAAGTAATATTCAGTAGTGTGTCTTTAGGTATGTTCGTATACATTTGACCGTTAGATTTTTACATTATGAAAATCAGGACATGCATCACAAATGTTGAGCCACTGTATTCATAATTAATTTCTAACGTGAAAAGACCACTTGATCAACCCACAGAACACTTCAAATTTACATTTGCTTTGTTTACAACTCTTCCTTTTTCAAACAAGGCTTAGAAAAGGCATTAAAATGCAGAACATGCATCAAGCCACACACAGAAGTTGGACAGGAACAGTGAGCATTATCCAGCCCTTTCCAAAGTAACCACGTAACACTGCAGTGGCACTGATCCAGCATCGCATGCAGGATCAGTACCACATCTTTATAGACAAAAAGCTGCGTGGAAATACACAATCACATTCTGGATGCTGGAACATGCATGGCGATTGTACTCAAAGTGGAGCCTACTCTGACAGCATTTATTATCTCGTGTTCTTGGCACGTACATCACATCACATACACCAAGAGCAAAGAAATCTCACATTATATCATCAAGCTTGCACACAATGTCTGGTTTTCAACTAAGGGTAGACATTTAAAAGTGCAAATTAAGAGATTTTCTGGCGTTGGCCCATAATCAGCATGGTCATAATGCAGAACCAGCTGCCAAGACAACCACACGCATGTAGCATTCGACAATAAGAAGTTGTAGTTTCACCTGCTTTGTACAGGTAAACATTATGACTATCACACAAACTAAATCCTTGATGGCCCACACCATTCATTCTACAGAGAGACAATAGGAAGGGAAAAGAAAAAGATAATGGCATGGAAGCAAAGAGAAATATACAGTAATCCCCCGCAACACCACGGTTCACCTCTCGTGGGTTCAGTGCATCGCGGTTTTCCATATTTTGAATCACAGATTTTTCTTAATTTAGCGGGACTCTGGAATATAAAAAATATTTTCAAAAAATGTTAATTCAAACATATTAAAATAATATTAAATCAAAATAAAACAGTATGTATTTCATCAGCGGATAAATACACAATGAAAACGCCGTTTACGCCACTTCCGCTTGTCAGGTGGACCAGTCAGGTGACCGCGAGGGAGTGCTAGGATTGGCTAGGACGACTATAAACAGGAAGTCAACTCACCGGCCTATAGTAACCATGTAGCATTTTATATGTTGTAAAAATGACGTATGTGTAAGAGTGTAGAAAGTGTTTAAGAGCATGGGAAGTGTTTATAAGAGTGTGGGAAATGTTAATAAGAGAGTGAGAAGGGTTTATAAAGCCTTAAAATATATAAAAAATAATAAAACAAATGTAACGTCGTGGATTTCACCTGTTGCGGGGGTGGGGTGAAACGTAACCCCCGTGATAGGTGGGGGTTTACTGTACACCTGCAAAGAGACTTCAGATGCCTCGGGTACTGAACTGGATTTCCAGAAGAGACCAAACATTTTTCTATCCAAATACAAATTCCACACAAAGTTTTGGTCAGCCACAGGACGAGCCAGACATTTAAAAATGAGAGAAAAATCACCAAAGTAAGCCAAAATCATGGGCCAAAAATGGCATGGATTAAAATTTCTGACTTGCATCAGAAAAGATAGGAAAAAGAAGGCAAAGAGAAGAAGCTCAGATAGAGATAGAGATAGAGAGAGAGAGAGAGGTCTAAAAATGCAAGAACCTTCTTCATGGGTGGCTGAAAGATCCCTCTCTTCTTTAAACTCTTCCTTTATATCGTCCTCTGAGCCTACTTTTCCTGCAACAATTAAGAAAGAACAAACAGTTGGTTAACGCACAACAAACACCAGACCCTAAAAGGTACAACTTTCACAGGATCACAGTTGATGACACATGAAGCTCCTTAAAAAAATGTAAATGTTTCATAGTCATGTGTCCAAAATGCCTGATACTCAGTACGTACTTAATCAAATCGCAGAGAAGAACAGACAGAGTAAGTTATGTTCTAGTTCCCAAAACATTCAGAAACGACTACTGACAATCAGATTCGTTATTATAGATCCAAAATTCACACTGCTCCTTTGAAATTAAAATTCTCCATCATGCTACGGACCTACTGATGAAGACAAACGGACCTCACCTTCTCTGACCTCCTGTATTATGTCCTCGGGCAGGACAAAAGGCTTTTCCGAGTTGGGGAAAGGGAGGATTTCTGACTCGTGCTGTGGAGCACAGGAAATAAAAGCTTGTTGCGTGCAAGTGTTTTTTGTTGTTTGTTTGTTTTTTAACCAGTCAAAAGTTCTATTAGATTCTCAGTGAATGGGTTGACTCACCAGTGCCTGCATGTCGTACATCGTTCCCAGGTGATCCCAGATGACCTTTGATGACACCTGCCTTCCAATGTTTTGGCTAAATTTATCACGTATGCAAATCATGTGGAAATGACGATTGACCCCTGTGTGTTTGGGGGGGGGGGGCAGACACAAGGTAGCATTAAGTTATCAGTCATCAGATTAATGTTTACAGATTTATTATATATTTATTATACAATTATTATATTACTTTTGGCATTTTTTAAAATTAGATTACAAGCATCTTCAGGGAAATACTCTGAACTGGCTTCAATTCTGACACTACAGTAGATTGAAAAGGAAAGCAACCTTACAAAACAAATTATGAGCTCCACATTTCAAATGTTCACTTTTCTAGACTTATTTCGACTGAATATAATGGGTTTTTTGAGTACTAGTTGACACAGATACCAAAATAAGTAGTCTACTTAGTATTAATCACTCATGGATGTCAAACTTCACTTCATTTCACTCTGCTCACGTTTCTGCAGTTTAACCCTTCTGCACACATGTTAATACACTTATACAGATAGGGTTAATTCTTTATAAAATTATCGACATTAGTCACCTTGGATCAAGTAGAGCTGCAAGTGAACAGCTGATTTTGCTTTACTTTAGAAAAACGCTTCTGTACAGCTGTAAGTTAAGTGTCTCCCTTCACTTCATTAAAATCCCCCATTTTTAAGTACTGATAGTGGATATTCCTCAAATATGACGTACTGCAGAACAGCTGTTACACTCATCTTGTCTTGGTGGTCTGAGAAATTTTCTGTGGCAGGTTGCCTGTACTGCAGAAAGCTCTTCGTATTTCCTCTTCTTCTTGATATTCTCACAGAGCAGAATTTACAGTGTTTGCTTCGACTACCATTAACAATCGTGAATTTTCCAGGTCACCATCATTTTGTGGGATTTTTCTGTGACAGCATACATTGGGCTTAGGTTCCATACGAGTGCGGTTCAAAACGTAACTGCAAATTGACAGTATTTCACGGGACAAACATCCCCAGCATTTCATACTCCTGCTCGGAGAAGATAAGTTCTTAGAGAAAGTGCTGACATTGCCCAATAGATGGCATGGCATGCATAACTGGATGTCCACCATATACCCAATGGCTGCACTCTTGGCTGTTTTAACCATGTGGGACTTCTAAATGTTGTATGTTTTAAACCACTAAAGGCACAATTTAAGAGATGAACATTCAGGAATGATGAAAAGGTTTGAGAGTGAAGTCAAAGAAGTGGTGCAGTCCTGGCTGAAGGCACAAACATAGAATGGGGTTTTTTTCTGATGGGATGAAGTTGGTGCGAACGATGCGAGAAGCATCATGAAAAGGAGTCTGTGTAGAAAAATGGCATCACACTTGTATCTCTCCTCTTATTGAATTTTATAGCTCAAAATATTCAACTGGCTGTTACTTTCTGAACCACCCTCGTACTATCATGTATCGGACGTTGACGGTTTTTAATTGTAAAGCTAGTATTGGGGATGATGTTGGACTGAAGCCCTGTACCAGTATCAGCACTGAAGACGCTCTTTTTATATAAAAGAAAGGGGGAAAAAACGACCCCTGATTTAGATTTTACCCAGTAAATACGTACGGATCCGTGATAAGCCCCAAACTCAAAACTTTTCATTTTACCAGACAGGGATCAGAAAACATGCCATCTTTTGTGACCAATGCTGCTGAAGCACATAGCCAAAGTAACTCAGCCATTGATATGAGCTTGACCTATTATGACATGATCTTATACATGATGAACTGATGTATTGAGGTGTGGATGTCAGGGGTTATAGTCAGACACTCACTGCCTGGAGATTGTGGTCTTTTTTTGTACAGTGTAAGTGAAAAACAAAGACAAGACATCACAGACATCTCAGATGTTTGTTAGTAGGTTCTCATCTCAGCCCAACAGGATGCACAGCTCTGAAGATCAAAACCTCTTCATTATAAAAGCAATGAAAACCCCACAGACAGACAATTAACTGTAGTACATGAGATTCGGGGGAGGGGGCTTGGTCCTCGGTCACGTTAGTTAACGGGTTTTATCCGCAAAGTACGAATTTGTACGAGATCTAAATGAATCCCCAGGATAACTTTGTGAATTACCACACGAGCTACACTCACTATTCCTACTGAAAGCGTTTAAATGAGGCTAAACGTAACTAGGGGACTCCCATCAGTGCTCCTACCGCTCTCTGTGGACTCTGTAGGGGAAGCGGTTTGTACTCCACACCGGGGATCCGAGGCCTACCGGGGAAAGACGGCACAATGCGGCAGAAATGTCGCTTACCGACTGGTTTGTGGCCCAACATGGCGTGAAACAGACACACTTCCACCTCCTGGCTCCACACCACTGATTCCTCAGCAGCACCGGCTCCGGAATCCACTTGTTTTTCGTCTGTTGGGACAACTTCAGCCTCCCCCATGTTCGTCTTCGAGCGTCTTGGCTCTTCTTCTCTACACGAGACATTAGCTTTTTGGTTTGTTTCCACGAAACCGAGGCGGTCGCGTTGTCGCCTCCTTGTGGCCCGGAGGGAGAAGAAGCGTTTGGAATATACGTAAGTCTAAAATACATTTTAAACAAAAGGCTAAATCTTTCTAGCTTTCTGATAGTGTTCCCAGGTAAATGAACCACCCTCTGCACATACAGTAATCTGGGCTGAGAATAACAACCCAGGAACCCTGGAGCTGTGAGGCGACAATGAATTAGAACATCTTCCATACAGTCTCCTCCGAAAGTATTGGGACAGCAAGGCCACTTCCGTTGCTTCTGGTGTACACAGAAGACACGAAGGTTTGAGATGAAAAGATCGATACGCGACAACGGATCAGAATTCCAGCTTTCATTTGCCTGTGTACATCAAGATATGTTAAAAATAAATAAATAAATAAAACGAGAAGATGGCACCTTTTGTTTGAAGCCACCCATTTTTTTCAGGTGATTGAAAATATCGGAACACCACTGGCCAGTGTTTGTTGTTGCCCAGGTGTGCAATTTCAGGTTGATTGTTTAAACGTGTAATAGTGCTGAACGTCAACTGCCGGTTTTAGTTCTGGGTTTGGCGTGTGAAGACGGCGTTTGTTGTTACAAAGGAAAAACGGACATGAAGACCAGAAAGCTGTCTATGGGAGAAAAACCAAGCCATTCCTGAAGCTGAGAATTGTGGAGCAAAGCCATTGACCAAGCATTGGGCACAGCCAATACAATAATTTGGAATTTGAAAGAAATGACTGACGTACTAATATCCAGATATCAACCAGGTCAACCAAAGGGAACAAAGAAAAACAAATTAATAACAAACATTGTGCGAGCTGTCCAGAAAAAACCCAAAAGTCAGTGACCTCAACAACCTCCACCGGGCAAGGGTGAGGGTATCAGAATCCACCATTTGAAGATGAAATAATAAAAATATAAATAGGCCGTATCACAAGATGCAAACTATTTATCTGCAGTAAGAATCAGAAGTGGAGGTTGGAATTCACAAAGAAATAAAAATGATATGCCACAAAAGTCCTGGAACCAAGATAAACCTCCACCAAAGTGAAGGAAAGGCAAAAGAAAGGATCTGTTTATGATCCAAAACATCCAAGCTACTTGGTGGTACACAGCAGAGAGGAGATAGTGTCATGGCTTGGGCTTGCATCGCTGTTCTGGGAGGGGCTCATTAATCCTTAATATCTAATCTCTAATAAAATGACCGGTAAGGGTATATTTGCAGACAGAATATTAATAGCACCTAAAGTCACAATTTAAGGCTTTCTAAATGAGCTTCACAAGCACTATTTTTAATAATGCTAAGGCTCTCCTTCGACAGGTCAGCATTCTATGTTAATCACATTACAGGGCTGGAACATTAGGAAATACATCACATGTATTGTATTTTGTCAAAAGAAACTCCATAACACAAGTGCTTTATTACAATAAATGTATATAGAAACTTCCAAAAAATTTTGTAAAAAACAGTAAGATATATTTAAAAAAAACAAACAAAACAAACAAAAAACCTTTTTTGCACCACCCTTTAAAACAATGTGCTTAGGCAATGCCATGAATGATGTTGCCAACTGAAAGGTCTTGTCGCTTATCATCCACTAGTTTGTGCATTTGTGCACACAGCAGCTCTTTACAAGGGTTTTCACTAAAGGAGGCTTTAGAGAAGACCACGCAGTCTCTGCTCACTTGGATTCCATGAGCCTGGCAAAGCTGAGCAGCTAGTGAACACTCCAGGGAGAGGACATCTGCTAACTTCTGGATGGGGAAGCGGCAGTTTCGGCTGTTGTGTCCATGGCTGTAGAGCAGCAGCAAATCTCTCCTGCAGGGCAGCAGGTGTCGGTGAAGGGCACAGGTTTGAATGAAGTCCAGTTTCTGGGCCAGACGTAGGAGTCGCACAGGGTTGCGCTCGGTATAAGCCCTATTAACTGCCAGAGCCAGCTGAACAGCAGGAGAAAGACGTACCCTCTCAGGCAGCTCGAGGGCATGCTGCAATGTCCTTGTGGAACCTGAAAAAAACAGACACAAAATGCATACAATGAAATTTTAGCAAATAATGACCAGCAGTGTGAAGGCAACCAGATATTCACGGAGAGGTGCTTCATAATAGCACATTAAAAAGAGCTCACATTCGAAATCCAGGAAGATACTAGATTAAGGGGAAGCCAGACAATATTTAATTTCTTATCCCAGTATAAGCCTCTAGAAAGTTTTTTGTAACGACTTGGTCATTTCATTTTTATCCTGATCAGAGTCTTTCCCAGCATCACATGAGCCTTTTAACAAATCATAATATTAATTGTGTCTTTTTTTATGCGATTCAACAAATTGCTGTGCTGACATTTGTCCATATAGTGCAGCGCAAAGAAACAAGTTCATCTGTTCACCCACCCAGGTTGTAGAGCAGGCAGAGGGCCTGGAATTCTGCCTGATGCTCATACTGTCCCTCGCTGTAGCAATCGAACAGCCAGCTCAGACACTCCTGCAGATGCGTGTCGTTGATGTGTGGGTCATAGTGCCGTAGAGGCTCACCACATAGCCGGTACGATGCGTAGAGGTGAAAGCGCACTGTTCTTTCAAGCACTGCGACACACTCCCTGCCAGACACACGCTGGATGATCATGTCCTGCCGCACACTGCGCAAACGGTCGAACACAAAGCTGTAGACCTGGATGACATCCAGAAACATGGCACACATGGATACGGAGACAATGAATATGAAAAAAAGTAAGCAAACATTAAAAGTTGTATTCAACACCCAAAGAATTATTTCAGCAATGTACAACCCCATTAAAAAAAAACCATCATGACGCTGTCTACAATGTAACGCAAAACAGAATGCAACCATTTGCTAATCTTGTAAACCCATATTTAGTAGAAAACAGAACAAAGACAACGAGTCAAATGTTGAAACTGAGAATTTTTTTTTGTTTTGTGAAAAATATCTGCTCACTCTGAATTTACTTCCAGCAACACGTTTCAAAAGGAGTTGGGAATCCCTGGAGACTGATAAGCACAGCCAGTGGGTCCGCAGTTTTCTACTGTTGTTACAGTTCCAGAAACCACATTCCACCGTTACCAGTTAATATGCCTTTAAATAATTATGACACCTGGATTCTAAAGACAGTTTTAATAAAAATGGATTCTGTGGGTGTCAGGATTTACAGCGTCTGCTGGAAGAGACGATTTTGATCTCAAATTCCTCTCTCTAATGTCACAAAACTGACTGGCCTTTACAGCAACAATGTCCCAATGTGCCAGCCACTGCTTTGCATCATGCCACAAAGGTATACAAAACATGTTATGGAACAACAGTAGAAAAAAAGGACCATCTTGGTCCTAATTCTGGCAAAAAAGTGCCTACATAGTAAAAACTTTAGATGATCTGATTAAGTGTACAGATGCTCCCCGAATTACGATGGCCCGACTTACGATTTTCGAAGTTGCGATGACGAATGTGATCTGCTAAAAATTGTAAAACATTTAGAAAATATTTAAAATTTGCGGGCCGGCATCGCTGGCAGGCCCGCATAATAGTGTATGACCTACATAGATGTTCAGACGACACCCGGAGGTGCCCGGAAGATACCCGGAAGTGCGGGTTCGATGCTCGGATCACTTGCCTCACGCGATGCTTCACTCTCTCCCGCAACTCACGGAGTTAACTCGTGTACCGGTGTACTGTACGGTTCATTACTGCGGGTTTTTTGTGATTATTAACAGAGCAGCTTCAGCGGCGGCTGACTGTAGCCGGAGCTCAGTATTTGTGTAGCGGGGTGTCGCGGCTGGATGGAGCTCAGAGACACAGTGCTGCGGCCCACGTCAGGGTTGAAACTGACAAACTCTCTCTATAAACAGGAATGTGATTTAAAGGAAATCTCGCTTAAAAGTTACCTCGCTCCACAGCATGAAATACCAGTCTCCCTGTTAGCAAAACAGAGCACATAAAGAGCTCGTAGCACCGTGGAGCATGATACAAAACTTTACAAAATAAATATTAAAACAACAGAGCTTCAACTGATAACATAACTACATACTCTTTAAAATGAAAACACCACATCAGGACTATACAGTCACTTACTTTACTATATTAAAACTTTACAATTCATTTTCATCACGAGCAGCATTAAACGCCCCGTGCCTCAATCAGGAAGTAAACAACAGCGTAAAGATGGCAGTCTTAAAGCGACAGTACCGAGAATACACACACTTCCAAATTGTACTTTTTTCTTAAATGGGACTGTGGTCTGAACACAAATATTTTAACTAATCAAATAAAAGAACATTTGAGATGTTGAAGTTTCACACTAACAGAAAAAACAATAAATTATAATGCCTTGCTGCAGCTTTGCTACTGACTACAATTCCTACAAAGTAACAAATCCACATGCAGTTGCTAACCTCAGTCCAGGGCTGAAGTGTGGTAGAAGCCACTATCTCATCCACCAAGTAACAAATCGTCTTGAGCAGCACATCTGGAGGGCGCAAGTCACAGGCTCTGGTGCTATCTTTTCCAGCTGCAGGACGTGAATACTCTTTAACAGCGCGGGAGAGATCAGCACGGGGCGTTCGTTCTTTCTCTGTCCCGCGTTCCATCTCGAAGCAGTGCAACTGCCGCTGACATTCCCTCCGCCGGACCTCTGAGATGGGACACATAGTGGTACAGGTACCACAGGGAACCGACTCTTTGGGCTTTGCTTCGGCTCCACGTCGCTCCTGACCTCTCCTCATCTCACAGCGTGGCTTCCTGTGCATGGAGCAAGGTGCAATTTTTGTTCCAACTGTGTCAGATGTGTCCACTATTAAAAAAAAAAAAAGGTACCATACAGCAGATTGTTTAAACACTTGAGAAGGAAGCCAAAAATTCTTTCTGGTTGTATACAGGCAATATAAATTTAGTCAAAGATTCCTTGAATAACCATTTGATTGTTGATTAGATATCCATGGTACACGTGTGCACACATTTTGGACAGTGGAAAGAAAACCTGAGAAAACCCACACGGACAGATATTAATTATCCTGAGGTCAGGATCAAACCTGGAGCTGAGGCGACAATGCTACCTGTTGCAGCACCATGCCACGCACAGAAGGTTTTATTTACTCTGTGTACTTTTATTAGGAAATTTAGAAGGTTGTGTGTTCACATACTAAAGAAAGAAAAAACAAACGATCCTCGAGCTCAACCCACTTATATAACTAAAGCAGAAAAAGTGAGCCACAGCTTATGCCTACATTCTCTGGCCCTTTTTTCAGATGACTGACTGCAGGCAGATATTCTGCTCATCAGTCCAGGGACCAGAAGGAGAGCACAACAGCAGACATTATTCAGGTGGGGGATTTTTCTCAGCACAGCAGCATTGATATGCAAACACAAATTATATATATACGGTGGGGAAAAGAAGTATTTGATACACTGCTGATTTTTCAAGTTTTTCCACTTAACAAATGATGGAGAGATCTGTCATTTTTATGATAGTTACAGCTCAACTGTGAGAGACAGAAACTAAAAAAATCCAGAAAATCAGATTGTATGATTTTTTAATGATTAATTTCCATTTTATTGCATGAAATAAGCATTTGATACAGCAGAAAAATAGAACTCAATATTTGGTACAGAAACCTTTGTTTAGAATTACAGAGGCCAGACGTTTCCTGTAGTTCTTGACCAGGTTTGCACACACTGCAGCAGGGATTTTGGCCCACTCCTCCATACAAGTCTTCTCCAGATCTTCCAGGTTTCGGGGCTGTCGCTGGGCAACACAGAGTTTCAGCTCTCTCCACAGATTTTCTATTGGGTTCAGGTCTGGAGACTGGCGAGGCCACTCCAGGACGTTGAAATGCTTCTTACAGAGCCACTCCTTAGGTGCCATGGCTGTGTGTTTCGGGTCATTGTCATGCTGGAAGATGGAGGAGGTTGTTGCCCTAAATCTCGCAATACATGGCCCCATCCATCCTCCCCTCAATACGATGCAGTCATCCTGTACCCTTGGCAGAAAAGCACCCCCAAAGCATGATGTTTCCACCCTCATGCTTCACAGTCGGGATGGTGCTCTTGGGATTGTACTCATCCTTCTTTTTCCTCCGAACACGTCGAGTGGAGTTCAGACCAAAAAGTTCAATTTTGGTCTCATCTGACCACAAGACCTTCTCTCATGCCTCCTCTGGATCATCCAGATGGCCTTTAGCAAATTCAACAGGCCTGGACATGTGCTGGCTTGAACAGAGGTACCTCGTGCATGCTGCAGGATTTTAATCCATGATGGCATAGTGTGTTACTAATGGTAACCTTTGAGACTGTGGTCCCAGCTCTCTTCAAGTCATTGACCAGCTCCTCCCATGTAGTACTGTGCTGAGCCCTTACCTTTCTCAGGATCATGGATACTCCACGAGGCGAGATCTTGCATGGAGCCCCAGTCCAAGGGAGGTTCACAGTCATCTTGAGTTTCTTCCATTTTTGGATGATTGTGCCAACAGTTGTTGCCTTTTCACCAAGATGTTTTCCTAGTTTCCTGTAGCCCATCTCAGCCTTATGCAGGGCCACAATTTTGTCCCTGGTGTCCTTAGACAGCTCTTTGGTCTTGCCCATAGTGGAAAGGTTGGAGTCTGTTTGATTGAGTGTGGTGACAGGTGTCTTTTATACAGATAACGTTTTATATATATACACATACATATATTAGTGCTGCCGCGATTAGTTGACGTAATCGATTATGAAAATTCGTTGACAATTTTATTGGTCGACTAGTCGCCTATTTATTTTCGGGCTCCGAGTTCAACGCCGGGGAATATGCTTTTTTTTGCCATACTTTAAGCACGCACGCACGCACGCACGCACACGCGCGCGCACACACACACACACACACACACACACACACACACACACACACACACACACACACACACA
>JAQLOM010000015.1:12273747-12289561 GCA_030068315.1 Chrysichthys thysi
TGCTTTGGCCCTTGAATTTTGTTCAACATAAAATGAACACATGAAAATTGCAACCGCTTGATTTTTAAAAAAAAAAAAAGTCGTTAAGATTAATCGATTAATCGAAAAATTAGTCGATTAATCGGTCGTTAGAAAATTAGTCATTAGTGGCAGCACTAGTGATATTCACCTCCCTAAGAGGTTTATAGAATGGTAGTTACATAATTAATTAGCATTTCCTCCACTCAATTACCTTCCTTCACACAACACAAACTACACACAAAATTAAGGTGTGTTTTATGTAAATTAGATGTGGGTGAATCGATGCATGGGATAAGTATATGACATGTAAATAAGGGATTACCGGGCAGGAGCTCCACACAGATGAAGCCGTTTCATCAATTGCGCTCAAATCACCGCAGGTTTTGATGCACGAATCAGATGCAAATCTATTTATACCTCATTTATTCACTCAAACTGCATTTATTTCTACACAACCTAAGGGCCACTGTATATGGAAGTGGATTATGTTGTATGCAATTCTGAAAACCACTTAGGCTAATCTATCTGAACATCTTTATATCACATTATATTTATATTAACCCTGCCTGTACAAAAAGTCACTTTTTGACATATTACACATCTTTTTGGTTGCACCAGATGTACTCAAACTTGCTGTCCCTAGCTTAAGTTCCCTGCTAAACTATTGGAAAAGGCAAGGCCAGTAAATTTATTTTTGATATACACAAAAGACATTTGGTTTTGAGATCAGTGTTGATTGTTGCTCAACATGAAACAACTTCTGGTGGCAGACCACTCATTTTTAGGTGAATAAAACTACACGAACTAAGCAAGAACACTTACATTAAAGTAAATAACACTTATAACACTTGCTTGCGATAACTACATCAAGTTGGCACCCACTGACATCACCAAACCGCTGCATTCATCTTTTGTGATGCTTTTTAAGCTCGCACCACAGCTTCTTTCAGTTGTTGTTTGTTTTGGGACCTTCAGTCACCTCTTAAGGTCACATTACTGACTTGGTAAGTCTAAAACCTTCCACTTTTTCTCCCCCAATGAAGCCCTTTGTTGCAATGTATTTTGGGCCACTGTCTTGCTGTATGATACAGCTTCTCCCAATTAGTTTGGATGCAGTTCCCTGTAAACTGGCAGACAGAATATTTCTGTAGAACATTTCTATAATTTGTAGACATCTGTAGTTTGCATGTGGTATTCTCTATGTTTTTGCTCTTGAAGTCTTAAGTCAGTGGATGGTGATACTGCCACCCCTGCTATGTGGAGGTTGTTGGTGAGGTCACTGACTGCTTTTTTTTCCTTCTTCTTCACAGCTCTTAGAAGGTTTCCATCATCACCTGCTGTTGTTTTCTTTGGCCAACCATTTGATGTCTTGATGCTAGTACACAAGTGGTTTCTTTCTATTTCAGGACATTCCTAATTGTTCTATTGGCCACATCCAATGCTTGTGCAATTGCTCTAATTGATCAACTCTTTTCCCAACTTCAAAATGGCTTGCAGAGAGCTCTCTGGCCTTCATGTTAGTTTACCCTTTTTACAAGTGAAACCCAGGACTAAAACTAAAAGTCATTAATAGTATGAACAAAAGTTTACACAGTCAATCTAAAAGGGTGGGGTTCAAACAAAGGTTATGCTGCAAGTTGCTTAACACGTCTCAATGTAAATATCAGGTAATGAAAACAGAAGTTTTGTTCTGTCGGCTCTTATTCATCTTTCAAACTCAAATGACACTGTATTTCAAAAACTAAAGAACAGGCCGTGCCGTTCCAATACTTTCAGACGGGACTGTATGTCAGCTACGCGAGTAGCTGCATAGTAAAGGGTTTGCTAAATTCCATAATCTGGATTGGAGTGTGTAACTGTGAACACATAGAACAAAAGTTCTGCTGCACACCTTCTCCATAGTTTTTTTTACAGTTTCACTGGACATGAATGGAGGGCAAGAAAACAGAATAGCACAAAAATTTGTTCTCCCCCACACTTTAAAGACCACATCCAAACCACGTACCTAATGTTAACTGGCCAGAGACAAAGACTAATGCATTCTAGTAGACAGATACTTACCACCTTCCCCTTTCCAGCGCATTAAGACGTTAAGGGAACGTAGCTGGCCAAAAGTCTCTGCTTTGGTCAGATCATACACAGCATACGTCCTGCGATCGCCCAGAACTACAGTTGTGTTGAGGACAGGTGTGGCTGGGCTCAAGTCAAACAGTTCACCCTGTTGAATGTATTAAAGCAACATAACATTAGCATACAGCAAAAAAAATCCAAAAAACAGTTTATACTTAAACACTGCTCCTTGAGAGAGGAAAAAGTAGAACACTGGCAGAGAACAAGTACAACACTGGCACCTTTATTTACGTTTCTGCCCGTCTCTTGCCTCCGTTCTTATGCCCTTCATCTTGCCAAGAGCAATCCAAGTCTGTCTCAGTTACTCTTGCATCTATTTTAGAATTTTATTTTACCAAAATATTAAAATTAGGTTACTGTTGCAATAGGCATCAGTAATCGTCTCTAACTGCAGAGACAATTTTCTTGCAGGTCTTGCACATGTTGGGTAGCCTTGGAGGGACCGCAATGTCTCCATGCTGCAAATGCTGCTTCCTTTTAAAAAGGCCAGAGGGAGGGCCTTTACTCCAGACTGACTGGCTTGGGGTTTGTTAAAGTGCCTTCTGCTTTGGAGTGGAATTCCCTGAAGAGACCTTTGGAACAACCATGTTTGCTTTTTAACCGCTTGCATTTGGCTCTTCATCCCTCACCTTCAGCAGAACAGGCTGGAATACAGTCTACTTTTTACTCATAAATGCCTAAATTTTGGCCTCAGTCAACTGACCGAACAACAATGTCAAGAACAGTGTCTTGTCCAAAAAGGTCGTATCCGTCAGACAGTGTTGGGCACAAGTTGTGATGAGCCAGCACAGTTACTACTCCACTCCTTAGCAACAGCACTACACATGACATGCATGGGATGTAATGTGACACGGTTCTGACCTTGGGCTCCCTAAGGGTTGTTGTTCAATTTTGGCCTGATAATATGCTAATATGTGTTGAGGAGGGCAAATTTTTTTTTATTTATTTATTTTTTTTTATAAAAGGCTGAGAACTCTCTAGCTTGTGAGCACGACTGAGGCAAGTCACCCTCAACTCTGTCCTAAACCAAGAGTAACCAGGCACACATCTGGGGTGAGAACAAACTCCAAGACAATATAAGGTTAGCTATCTTAGTAGTAAGTATCTTAGTAAGTAATTTAGTTGTTGGAAATGGTGTACTACTACAACTAGAAAGGAAAAACCCAGAGAACCTCAAAACACTTTATACACAAGATGTTGGTCACAGAGTGTGGATTTGCCCATACAAAAGAATAAGATATAAGGTCTTCTTACTAACCCAGGAACTACCGCTGATTGCAAGTTCATCTCGGGTACCTGACAATAAAGCAAATATGCTAGTTCAGACTCGTCAAGCGAACCATGACACTTGTGGAACAAAGATGATCTCAGAAAAAGGTGGCAAATAATCCTCAGACCACACTCTGGAGGATGTCAAAGGTATATAGTCAAATAACCTAATTAGCTGGTGCTAGTTATTAACTGAACCTGATATGAGGGGGATCTTAGCAAAGTGAAGAGCATAAGATCTGAGGGAAAATGCCTGTGCATGTCTTGTGACTGAGAGGTACCAAAATAGGTGTCTTCAGCCAGACATGTGAGGACATTAAATCATATATTGTTTTACTGAGTGACTCAACTAAAACAAACCTGCAAAGAATTCCTACCCAGCATTTTACCACAGGGTTGGGCAAAATGGCAAATATGATTGTAAAGACTCGTTCAAACACGTACGATAGTTTGTACTTGAGTTTTCCTAACAAGTTGGAACCAATAAAATGCAGAGCAGTGGCATATTGAAAAAGTCTGAAATTTGTTTTTATTTGTTGAAGAAAGCAAGCAAGCAAACAGCATAAATACTAAATGCAATTCTAATTGCAATGTTCTAATCAATAAAATAGCTGGTACTGCATTCACCTTTGCCCTAATATGATTGGTCAAGACTGAACTTTTGAACAGAAACACTCCTACAAAGTTATGGAAAAATAAAGGAGCAGAGTGCTCACTAGGTTCATGTGCAGTGGAACAGATGAACAGTGGTGTAGTCAAATATGGATGTGAGCTCATGGGGAAGTTTCCACGGCACTGGAGTGTTTGGAGAAATCATCGTACAGTAAAGTGCGTGCTTTGATTAATGCCACTAGTTGTTTTTGTTGTTTGTTTGTTTTTGTTGACTTTGTTTAACTGTTCCAAACAGAAAACACCTTTTAATAAAATTTAATAAAAATAAATAACACCCAGCTGGTCCCTGGACTACTGCATGGCAGGAGTTTAGACATTTACATGTACAAGCCACTGTCACTGTCTTACTGAAAAATACTGAATTTTGAGTATTCTAGCCACAGCAAATTGCTACCATGTGAACACATCACATCACATTAAATCATAGCCAAAAGCTAGAACGTCACCTCAGGGTTGTCGGTGACATCCACATACATTTTGCTAGAAGATGCTAAAGGGCAAGCGTCAGTCAGCGTGCGAGAGAACATCTTGAAAAGGGACCAATCTGTTAAAAAAAGAAAAAAAGAAAAAAAAGAAGAAGACATGTAAAAGTTATGCTGCAAGTCATATTCTGTCGTTTCACTGCATGTGTAACTGTATGCTAGGAAATGAAAGGAATGTTTCCCCTACCCTTTTTGCCCTGGCCAGAGGTGTAGAGATCAAACACCACACTGAGAGTCTGTCTTAATTCCCATGCCGTGCCAGAACATTTCCAATCCTGAAGTGTTTTAAAATAAATAAATAAATGAATGAAAGAATGAATGAATGATTGAAAGAAAAAGAAAAAAAAGTCAAACTTGATAATAGAGCTACTTTTGCAAATCAGGAAACAGTACAGCGTGTCAATAGTGCCAGCAGTGCTGGAGAAATCTAACGGGCATCTACATAAAGATTACACGGGAGAAAGAAAAAAAATTGTGCGTGATCATCAGAAATTACAACGCTCTTTTCTAAATTGTTTTTTTTTTACGCTGATTTCAGACCTCTTCAGTTTTTTTCAGGTCACGTCAACTTTTTGAGTTGCGAACAATGATAACTTGCAGGCAACTTGCATGTGGTTTTTACTAAAACGTAAGCACCAGTCAAGTAAATGTTTCAGTATCTTCAGCACGAGGTCAAACAGGCACACATCGTGGCACAGATATACTGAATGCTGTCATTCAGCTACCACTGTTTCTTTAAAAATAATTAGTGTGTGTGATTTTCTTGTATACACTGTGTCTGGAGTGTCACCGTACAGCATCAGGCAGTAGTCAGTCATCGTACTCTTAATCAGCACCTGACGACCAATCAGAATCCAGATTTTCATATTTGAATAATCAGATAATGACTGGATTGTTTACTGGCAAATATTTACTCTGGACGTTGTCATGGTTCAGATTTCTACAATCCAATAAAAGAGACGAGTGATTTTGACTTTCTGATGTAAACTTGAGTGAAAAAGTTTGCACTCTGTGCTTGGGCTAATTATACAAAAAATCATGCAATATATTAATTACCTTCATCACAAAAAAAATAGACATGCTTGAGAAAACACTAAACACAGATTTGAAATCGGCATGAGAAACACTACAAAACCCACAGAAATTTACCTCTGATGAAAGTGACCTGTTGACCTGTGCTATTACAATGCATTTATCAAAATATCTAAAAAAAACCAAAACATTCAAACTACATTTTATGTGCTCTACCTAGGGAAGGACAGAATTTAATTTAGATTTATGTGGTGACAGAGATAGACTGCTTTTCAGTACCATTCAATTATTATTATTATTATTATTATTATTATTGTACATTGCTTTTAACAATAGATATTGTCACAAAAGAAGCTTTTCAGAAATCTAGATACAGACCCCATAAAAGAGCAGCAAGTTATGGTACAGGAGAGTACAGCCTATATGTAGTTATACACTGCAGTAAGTCTTGATGGCAATACTATATGTACTATAATTGTTCTGTAACTGGAAAATGTTTTCTAAGGATGGGTTGGTGCCAGAGAAAACTGTCTAGATCCAACCACTGGGCTACCATTTGCTGACTGGTGTAAGGTTTATATAGGTTTGTTTCAACAAAAATCTTTGTATTAGGAGATTAAAGAGATCACACCTTACAGATGGGTCTGATGTGGATAGCCTGCGAGTGAAAACTGCTGTGGAAAAGCTTCTCTGACTTCAACAGTACTGCTAGTCCAGCCTGTGCACAGAAAAGAGAGCTTGGTTAACTGCCCTGCTAGGAAATCATGAACAATTTTCACTCCAGTTTTTTTTTCTTGCTTAGCAAACCTTATTTCTACTGGATAGATAATTCTGCCATTTGAGTAGAAATACCCCATGAACCTACATATCACCAGTCAAACAGCCTGAGAATTCAACTCTCAGCAGTACCAATATTTGAACAAAATGTAGTGAGTGACTGTCAAATAAAGTGAAACAATGGATTGAAATCTAACATTTTAACCCTTTGGAAGCTCCTCTACTATACTGTGCTAAAGACATCTATGAAATATGGTAATATTTCATAACTAGTCACGAACAAATCAGTTGCTGGTGACCATAATATAGCTGGGCAGAATGGTGGTGTATTGGTTAGCAGAGCTGCCTCACATCAACAGGGTTCTGGGTTCAATCCTCGGGTCTTTCTGTGTGGAGTTTGCATGTTCTCCTCATGCCTGCTTGGGTTTCCTTCAGGTGCTTCAGTTTTCTCCCGCGGTCCAAAGATACATTAGGTCAAATGGCTACATTAAATTGCCCATAGTGTGAATGGGTGTTCATCTCCGTGTTAGCCCTGCAATAAATCTGTGATCACCCAAAGTCAGCTGCGACTGGCTCCTGCTTCCCCACGACCCGCAATGGATGAGCAGCATAGAAAATGTATGGATGGATATAACTTGGATATTTAAAGTACTGTAGATTTTCTCCAAAAGTCGAAAATAAAATGGACCCAAATATAGTATGGTTGTGTTACATGAGCTCATCTATGAATTACGGAATAATTCATACCCGCAGCCACACAAAATCAAACAAACACTGAAGAGAAAATTGTTTGAATTAAGGTTTTGGAAGAGGACTGATGCAGCTGTATCATACTGTGCTAAATGCACTCAAACTATAGAAGCTTTTACAGTGTATATTAAGAACCTGTAACTGTATGTGGGGTAAATCCAAGTTTTATAATGTAATTCTGAAACAGTTCCATGTTATAATATATGAATATTTGACCCAGTTGACCAAAAAATATATCCATTATTAATTCTGTGCAGATTGTGAAACTTTCTCTACTACACATGTCAAATTATTCAAGATCAGACAGTATCACACAACAGCTTTACAACACACAAAAAAAACTTCTTTGTCAATGTAATGTACACTGTATGGACAAAGTATGTGAACACCTGACCATCGCACCCATACGTGCTTCCGCAGGCATTAAACACAAGTTGTTCCCCACTCTTTGCTGCTATAAAATTTTACTCATCTGCAAAGTCTTTCCACTAGATTTTGGAGTGTGGCTGTGGGGATTCATGCTTATTCATCCACAAGAGCATTAGTGAGGTCAGGTATTGATGAGGAGCAACAAGGCCTGGAGCGCAATCAGTGTTCCAGTTCATCCAACATAAAGGTGTTCGGTCTGTCTGAGGTCAGGACTCTGTCTAGGCCACTCGATTTCTTCTACAACCTTGACAAACCATGTCTTTATGGACCTCACTTTGTGCACAGGGCCACGGTCACGTTTAATCAGGTTTAGGGTCACCCCCTTAGTTTCAATGAAGGGAATTTATAAAGTTACAGCATACATTGTGTGCTTTCAACTTTGTGGCAACAGTTTGGGGACAATGCACAAATGGTCTGATGTCCAAAAATCGTTGGCCACATACAGCAATATTTAACAGTTAACACATCCAATGTGCATTCATGCAAACCAGAGTGATAAATAAGTGACAACTGTTACAAGTCCTGTTATAGATTTACTTCAAATGACCTGAATGAAAGAAACTCTATTGGACCACATGTACGGATGAAAATAAAAGGAATACCAATCACCTTGGAGCCACAAGGAAGAAGCTTTTTCCAAGGAGTCAGATTCTCCGTACAGACAATTTCCCGTGGCAATGTGGCATAACGAAGGAAACGATGATCAGTCACTGCACAAAAAAAAGAAAAGAAAAACATATTACATTTCTGTATAACAGTGAAAAAAAAAACCTACAACACATTAAAATAATGTAAGGACATACTCATACCATTTCCCAGTCCCAGGGGTTTGAAAGAGGCACTAGGCTGCACTGTGTTGGTTGAGTCAATAAAATTTAAAGAAGCACAGAAGATGCCTGACAAAACATTGGTGAGCTCCTTCCAGTTCGCATCAACACTGGAAAACCAAACAAACCATACTTCTAAATCAACACAATTTTAGCCGCAGTGTTACAAGTCTAATAATTATGTTCTACTTCAAGCTGAAGCCGTAATAGCCTACACGTATAAAGCATTTTAGGGCTTTTGTAAAGACATACTCATAAAATACTGTAGTCACAAGGTTTCAAAATCTACCATTAGAACTGTATATCAAACTAAGAATCATTTTAATAATCCCATAAAAAGAAAAGAAAAGCGATGAACTCTGTCTGAAATGTCCATCACTGTACATCTACATACTCCAGCACTGTGTTGTGGAACCAAACCCAGAGCTCAGCTCCAGGAGGAGCAGGAATAAACGGCTGCCCCCACTGCATGGTCCTCCAGTAGCCCTGTGTGAAGGAGATGTGCAGCTCTCGCACTGAGAATTTCAACAGCACCTGGCCCAGGGATTTTGGGAAGAGACGATAGTGGGACACTACAGAGAAGTTTGAGAAAAGGAAACCAGGAAACCACTTAGCTTATAAGGAGATCATTGGAAACATGATGCATACTGTGTGTCTGCAAGTTCAGTATTACATTTGTCTTCGTGGCATGTTTGGTAAACTTGGTGCCTTTTCCTTGGGCTTTTAAGGTAATAATTAATACATCATGTGTTACATTATGATTGGGATATACAGATACAGCTTAAAAAATTTGAATATCGTGAAAAAGTGCAATATTTTTTGTCACTCATTTCAGAAAGTGAAACTCATATTATATACATTCATTACACATAGAGTGAAATATTTCAAGCCTTTATTTCTTGTACTTTGGTGATTATGGCCTACAGATAATGAAAACCCAAAATTCAGTGTCGCAGAAAATTAGAATATTACATAAGACCAATAAAAAAAGGATAGATTAAACAGAAATGTCAGGCTTCTGAAAAGTATGTTCATTTCTATGCACTCAATACTTGGTTGGGCTCCTTTGGCATGAATTACTGCATCGACGCGCCGTGGCATGGAGGCGATCAGCCTGTGACACAGCTGAGGTGTAATGGAAGCCCAGGTTGCTTTGATAGTGGCCTTCAGGTCATCCGCATTGTTGGGTCTGGTGTCTCTCATCTTCCTCTTGACAATACCCCATAGATTCTCTATAGGGTTCAGGTCAGGCCAGTTTGCCGGCCAGTCAAGCACAGTAACACCATGGTCACTGGACACTGAATTTTGGGTTTTCATTATCTGTAGGCCATAATCACCAAAGCACAAGAAATAAAGGCTTGAAATATTTCACTCTACGTGTAATGAATCTATGAGTTTCACTTTCTGAAATGAGTGACAAAAAATATTGCACTTTTTCCACGATATTCTAATTTTTTGAGCTGTACCTGTATATAAATCTACATAGGGCATTAAGCAGTTCAGTACTTTATTCTCTGTGTGTGTGTGTGTGTGTGTAATATAGATAGATAGATAGATAGATAGATAGATAGATATTTATAATATGGATATTCCAATCCTGTCAGTTATACTAATAAATTATTATTAGAGAAACAACATCTGAAGTGGAAAGAGTTATTTCAAGAGAGAGGAAACTGAAGACAAAACAGCTTTGCTGCACACACTATGTGTCTAAAGACAACCTTTCTTTTCTTCTTGTAAGAAATCTGTGTTCAGCTGTGTGCGAAACTGAAAGCTCCCATAGATGTCTCCTGAATGGAGAGGCCGAATCACCAGCTCCTCCTGAAAGTGGTCTTTAGCAGGCGGTGGAGTGAAAGATTTGGTGTCGCCAGGAGAACCAGTCGCCCCAGAGTCAGCAGCCTTGTTGTCGTTGAACCCAAAGTCAGTGGTGTCCCAGTGCAGCTGCTCAGCCTGAAGCTCGGCATTGCTGCTGTGCTCACCGTGCTGCGACTCGCTCCGACCCGCTCCCATTCCTCGAACTGACTCGTCTGAATTCTCAACACTGTCACATTTGCAAGTGAGAATAAGAGTGATAAAAATCCAAATAAACATTACAGCCCAGCCCCACTTGAGCGCCGCCATTTTTGCGCGAGGACGGATTCCATTCAGCGGCACTTCCTTATTGCGCTCCTCTGAGCTGACCTGTGACAGGAGGGTGCATTTTTCCGTTCATCACGGCGCAGTTTTGCGCAGAAAGCTGCCGTCTGCACCGTGTCTGTCCTGCAGGGGGCCTAGCAGAACGAATATTTAAAATATCACACAGTAAACACACACAGTAAACAACTGATTCGCCTGTCTTTCATTTTATATAGAGTACTGGGCAAAAGTCTTATGCACATGCAATAAATAAATAAATAAATAAATAATGCTGTAAGGCAAAGAGGCCAGAATTTAAATTATATAATTACATTAAAAAAAAAACATTAAAAAAAATCTTTAAAGAGCACTAAACGGTTCAATATTTGGCCTGACAACCGTTTGCTTTATAAAAATGCATCAGTACTCTCAGGTGGTGCTTGTGCAGTTTTATGCACAAGGTTCATAAAGGTGCACAGTGGTGCATGTAGACAATCTGCTGCAGTTCTCTGACTGTCAGCAAAACTCAGCAACCTACATTATGCTATTCATGTTTTTAATTATTATTTTTTTATCTATTTAGTTTTTAGACTGAAAAAAGACATAACATAAATATTTATAACACAATTTGCACAAGAAGTGGATGAACACACAACAGGGTTCAGAGGTCTGGGAATTTTTTCATGAATTTCATTTTACATGAGTTTTTTAGTACAGTGGAACCTTGGTTTGCGAGCATAATCTGTTCCGGAGAAGTGCTTGTAATCCAAAGCACTCTATATCAAAGCGGGTTTCCCCATAAGAAATAATGGAAAGTCAGATAATTTGTTCCACAACCCACAAATATTTATATAAACATGATTAATACAAAATATAAAGTAAAAATACATAAAACAAAATAGCCTGCACTTTAGCTACAACTAAAACATGGAAACTAGAGTACAAACGAGTCAAAACATGAGCAAGGTAAACATTAGAACATGGCTTGGCAATAGCGTGAGGAAATGCAAACTAATGCTTCACAAACTTAGAGTTCATGAGTCAGTCTATTTATAGTCTATATAATTTTTGTCCTAATGCAGAACACCTGTAGTAACCCACGTGACGCGGGAGCATGGCGTGAATCCTCCAGCATGCACCGCTATTGGGAATGCCCGAAACGGCTGTGCAGCACGGACGCTCCAAGTGGGCAGATCCATGACAGAGAGCAGGAGAGAGGAGGAGGATTATTGTGTAGGATGACTTTCAATACAATTCACGGAATCACTGCAGTTTGTCGGCTCACTGGAATCTTTTTCTTTTTGTGCGACCTTAACAAGGAAACTATTCAACAGATAGCTGGTTTTGCCTCCTTTTGAGGATTTGGCGGAAATGCGACAATCCTGCAGTATAACAGTATATACTAGCGCCGAAGCCACAATCCTGCAGTGAGTCTGAGAGAGAAGTTATGATCACATGAGGCTCGGCAGGTGAATACTACTCGTATTGCAAAACTTCGCTTGTTAACCAAGTCAAAATGTATTACAGATTTTTTCTTGTCCTGCGAAACACTCGCAGCCCAAGTCACTCGCAATCCAAGGTTCCACTGTATTTGCTTTTGTCTGCTTTTTGCTTTAAATAACACTTTGCACTCAAGCTGGCATGGACTCCACAATTTTGCGCAAAGCCTTATTTGAGATCAAATTGATCGAAGTGTCTTCTGAACACGTGCTTCCCTAGATGAAGTTATGCATAAGGAAACTCTGACCTTTTGTAACGAAGCAGTTACCCTGGTCAATAATACAAATTGGCTCTTTGTTTGAAATCTATCAAAATGAAATAGAAAACCTTCTGTTTATCGCCACGTTTAAACGGAAAAACAATCCCAGATTTTCAGTCTGGTTTCGGAATTTTGGACCCCAGTGTGTGTGTGTGTGTGTGTGTGTGTGTGTGTGTGATTGAGTGTGTGTGTGTGTGTGTGTGTGGGGGGGGGGGGGGTACTTTTTCTCCTATCATTCTAAATGTATATTTTTCCTCCTTGTCAAGACTGAAATTGGATGACTAGAAACCTTGTGTTGAAAATCCCTGTCTCTCCCTCTCTGTCTCTCTCTCTCCATCATTTCATCATACCCAGCTGTAACCCAAGCCTCTGGCTGCAGTGTCCCTCTGCTACCACTGGGATGATGCTGTAGGGTTGTTTCATTTGTGCCCATACAGCGTGTGTCATTAGAATAAAACGCCCCTTTAATAAATGCCATAACGATATAAGAGCTGCCCATTGCACTGGACCATAGAGTTAGTCATACAACAACAACCACAAGCTCATACAAATCCCTGCACTGTTCCTCCCTGATCTCCAGGAGCGCATCTCTCTCTCTCTCTCTCTCTCTCTGTCTCTCTCACACACACACACACACACACACACGCAGGCGCACACACACACACACACACGCAGGCGCACACACACACACACACACACACTGCCTGCGCTTCCAGCACAAGCATGCTCGCCGGATGCTTGGAGCGAATCCCGTCGCCTTGCCCTTCTCTGTGAGCTGACCTTGACTGCCTCGCACATTTCCGCACCTTTCAGTTTGATCATTCCTGCGCCGCGCCGCGCGCGCGCTCCTCGTCCATGGCTTCCTCGGACGACAAATGCATGCTGCACAGAGGGAGGTCTCAGAGTGACCCGAACATCCTCAGCGAGTCGGGCATCGATTCCACGCACAGTGCAGGTGAGCTAATGCGATTCGTTATTGTCTTCGGGGGCCAGTGGCACGAGCGCTGGAGGCGAGTCGCCTTTCTGTTGGCGCGCGCTCTGGTTCCTCTCGCACCGGCGGTAAGGAGCCTTGCACTTCAGCACTTCAGCGGTGCTGATGTTGCGAAACGGAGCGCGCGAGGGCTACGTTCGATCACTGGGCTGATCCTCGAGCTCGAGCTGTGCAGAAACACAAATCAGTGCACGTCTGATCAGCACTAATAATAATCCCAGACCCTCTGTGTGTGTGTGTGTGTGTGTGTGTGTGTGTGTGTGTGTGCGTGCATGGGGAAGCAGACAGAACAGAACGGCTTGTGTTGCTTTGTATTTTCAGTGAAGCAAGAGCCATATCCTTTGTCTTTCTCTCGTGCCCCAGGCTGTCATTTATCCTAATATGAACCCAGATTTGATCAGTACATAGCTACAGAATAAAAGGGTAGATGGTAAGCCACAGGAATGGCCGGGGATCTGGTGCTATTTGGTACCACTTGCCAAGTGCGCATTGTTGCCTCTGTAAGCATAGAGGACTGAATGAACTGAGTCAGGATGAGGATGGGTGGAAATTGGGCTTAACTCACTGGAGAGCACTTTTCAGACATAAAGGATGCCCACATCGCGTTATCTGCATCATTTGTGAGTCATGTCTGTGTGATGTGCAGTACTCTCCCCATGTACAGTATGCGTCCTTTATGTATATCCTACCTTAAAACCCCTTCGTGAAATTTCAGTAATACAGGGCTGTGCGTTAAACCCCCAGAACGGGTTATCCTCAGCAACTTGAAGCACGACTGGGTATTAATGTGTATAAGCAAAATTTGTGCTTATACACCAGACAAAATCCTATTCTATGCTGTTAACTCACGAACGTGCAAAATTAAATGACTGAAGCCACACTGTCCGTTTAAACAGTTTTCATCCTGGTTGTGACCTCACTGGTAATGAAGCAAGGCCCTCTTGTTCTGGCACACTTGACACTCAGCAGGTGTCCAGCACAAAGACACAATTGTAATGCATCTCAGTTTGTTAGTCTGAGTATGTAGGCATGCACAAGCTCTTTCCCCTAGTCTTGATAAGTATTGCCCATTGCAGAGTGTGACCAAAAGAAGAAATGCGGTTGGGTAACATGGCAGTGTCTGCTTGGTTATATTGGTCACATCTAGTACACTAGTGATAAGCCTGTGGACAAAAAGACCCTGGAAAGTGACGTTGTGCAGCAGTCAAAATCTCTTTTGTTTGTACAGTAATATTTATGTATGATTGTACAGTGTTAATTCAACACTGGGGCTATTGCTGTGTAGTGTTAGCACCACTCCAAGTGAGATGCAGCTTCATATGTATGTCATACGTGAGTTTTCAGGGGTGTGCATGACTCATAGAAAGCTGATTAATCCATGCTGTTGGTGGGGAATTCTGATTCCCAGCTAATATTTCTGTGCAGTGTTCCATTCTCTTCTCTGTGTAGAAGGCTACTCTCTATTTCCTTGAAAATTATGCATTTGATTATGTATGGCTCATAGAAATTATAATTAATTATATGTGCCAGAAAGGGCACAGATGCCAGACGTGATTAGAAAGAAGCTGAGAGAAAGAGAGTAATGGAGTGAGTCTTTTGAGGTTTGATAATGACTCTTGGTTCTCACTGACTGGCGCTCATATAAGGTAATGTCGGTAATGTATCGGTTTCTTCCTCGAATAAGTGATAATAAGTTAAACAGTGTAAACTCCATGGCTCAAAACTCACTCATGAACTTTATGTGTGCCAAAGCCTTGTTGCAGCATTGGAGGAAAGTTTTCAGTGCTTTATGTTATCAAGACAGTAAAGTCCTTTGATGGTTGGCGTTCTTTGTCGTGTGGGAGCTCCTGGTTGAGGGAACATCTCATAATGAAGTGAAAAGTATGTAGCATCTGATACAGAAGCATATACTGGCTAAACTATTATCAATTTCAGCTTTATGTCATACATTCATCATGGCTCTTGACCTTGAGACTGCTAATCGGTTCTCTGGTCTTGAATACGTACAGGCGATATCTTGAGCATTAATATCATTTTAAGCTTGGTTCCTGAGGACCTCAAAGTTATTATTTTTAGTCTGGATTCTCTCATTAAATTGCCTTCGGTTCGGTTCACAAAGGACCTCCTGCTACATTCTTGGGCATTTTGCCTATATTAAAGGAAGCAGAGGAGACGATTTGCTGGAAAAGCTGGACTGAATGACAGAGACGACAGGTGAAAAATGTCAGAGAGCAAGGTGTCAGAATGAACAGCAGTGCATGTAGGAGTAGTCTTGGGCTGCTGCCAGCATATGCCTTAAAATAGATAATTTTTTTTGCTTGTTTTCTTCAGCTTTTCCACAGCTCTGATTTGGATTGTGACTGAATACTGTCCATGCTGAATTTGAGTGGAATTAGGGAGATTTATGCACAAATTATAATGAGTGATAACCTTGGAATTAGGTATGCAAACAATTAATCGACTATCAATTAACTGTCGATAACAAGTTGGTCGAATAAATTAAATTAATTGTCAGTTAATGGGCTATATGCACAGAGGGGTGCTGACGTAGTTCCGATAA
>JAQLOM010000015.1:12307489-12324092 GCA_030068315.1 Chrysichthys thysi
ACACACACACTCAAACGATATATATATATATATATCTGTTGCCTGCAGTACGGAACGAGAGCCAAGTGGGGAGGTGGAAAGCAGGAAGGAGGCAGAGGAGAATAAGGAGAACATGAGACAAAGCAACTGCTTCACTGATGCCTCAGGAATCATATATGACATTGACAGCTGGAACGAGTCTGTCATTTCTGGTAAATAATAAAAAATTATTATAATTGAAAAAAATTCAGCAGATTAATATCCATGAATAGATGCTACTCATGAAAGGGGGTGTTTTTGTCTTTTTTTGTTTTGTTTTTTGTTTTTCTTTGACTAATACCTTCCATGACACAAATGAACGTGTCAGGGATATCACAGTATTTCAGTTACCGCGGAGCATGTATATTTTCTTTTACCACAAACGGATACGCTTGTATTAATATGGTGGTTCTTTGTCAAACACAGTTTGGGTTTCAAGAATCAGCTTTATGTATTGTACACTTTAAAGTAGAGGATGTGTTTGCGTACAGGCACACTGCCACGGAGAATGAGGAAGGAGCTGCTGGCTGTGAAACTGCGGAATCGGCCCAGCAAACAGGAGCTGGAAGACAGGAACATCTTCCCTGTGCGCAGTGACCAGGAGAGACAAGAAATCCGCCAGCAGATTGAAATGAAGCTCGCCAAGTAAACATTTATTACTCTGGCCTTGTGGTTGCAATTCTGTACAGATTTCAAGTCCTGAAGGTTGGAAGGAACAATTCAATCATACAAATTGTAAAAAGCAATAGATGTGTCAGCAAAATCTGAATAAAATATTAGCTCCAAAATGGGCAGCAAAAATATACAGTGATGTCAAAATAAAGGTAAAGATAGTCCTTAAATCATTCACAAACCAGGAACTTTCATATAAGTATCAGTATAAGCCATATTGTTTATTGGTGACATTTGATTAGTCAGGAGGCACACTGTACCACTGGTCTAAAGAAAGGTACTAATTTGATGTAAATAGACTGGGATTGTAGAATAGGTGAGATGCAGTTTTTTAGTTAATTGATCATCTGCTTCCTCTTTTCATCAGAATGATTCATTAAAATTATGTGAAGGAGCTTAAGGAAATGTTAGCAGGTATTTGAAGTACAATCCATCCTTCCTCACACTTATCACTGGGAGATTGCAAGTACAGTATATTTCTGGAACTGCTTGTGTGTATAATTGAATTTTATTATTGTGGTACAATTATTGCATTATTGTGGTGCAATGGATAGCACTCTTGCCTCACAGCAAGAAGGTTTTTTTTGGGTGTGAACCTGGCAGTCAACTGAGGCCTTTCTGTGTGGAGTTTGCGGGTTTTCTCCACGTGTTCTGGTTTCCTCCCATAGCACAAAAACATGCAGATTAGGTCAGCCGGCTACTCTGAATTGCCCATGGGTTAGAATGTGAATGGTTGTGCATCTCTGCATTAACCCTGTGGTGGATTGGTGACCTGCCCAGGCTGTACCCTGCCTCTCGCCCAAAATCAACTAGTAATTGACTCCAGTTTCCCCACAACCCTTAACGGATAAACAGTTCATAATCAACTTTACCCAAATATTTGCCAGATAAGTAAATCTGATGGATTTAATAATTTAGGCTTATACTTTAATTAGCCTTTACATGAAACAATCCCTTCATACTGTTTTGCTCTATATGTGAAAACAAATATATATAGTAAAGGTACATGTTAAGTACATGTGAAGAAATGGCGTATAGTAAAAATGACTTTAAAAATAATGGAATTAAATGTTTTCTAACCAAAAAGATTTTTTTTTAATAAAGAGCAGTAAACAGAACCAAACTAAATAAAGTCAGTAACCGGTGCGACAACACGTTGCCCCTAAAAATCCGTCAATAGTCTCAGGTACATTTTGATAAGGAAATTGGCTGGTAATTTTTTTCTAAAGATCTTGGATAAGAGTTTTGCTGTTACTAAACTATAGATTAGTAACACAGATATAAGACAGAGCACTGGAGTTCAGTTTTTTCTCGTTATTTTAAAAGAGGAGTGTGATTTTCATATTCATCAAGGAAGACATTGATTATCCCCTATGCTTCCTTGGGAGCAGATGGGAAATTGGCTGAATTGTACTTGATAAACCTTAAACACTTAATAAATAACCAGCTTGAGGCTCAAAAGCAACAGAATTTTGGGTTGAATCAGCATAATAAAAAAACAAAACAAACAAACAACCCTTACCGAGTCCCTTCAGTACAACATGGTTTCTCACAGAACGACACACCAGATTCCTCATTAATGCAGTCTCACAACCTTACTATTTATAGCCTTGCAGTTTTCTGCACTTCTGCAGGAATAGGACATGCATGCTATTTTTAGCGTTCACACAGATAAATTATGGATTGTGCTGCACCATCCCTCATCCGTATTAAGTCTAGGAAATTGTTGCTCACTTTGGTTAGTGCTGGAATGCTAAGCCACACCATGACCCACTATATCGCTCAAGGTAATCAAGGTCATCCAAAGACAAAGTTAGTCAGTAAGTTTCTTATATACTGTATTGGATATCATGGGGAATTTATTCTAGATTTCAAGTATAAACCGAAATGTTCTAAATGAAAATGTGCTGCATCGACTGGTTCCCTTGAACTGTTCTTATTGGAGATCTTGTGCTAAATTTGGGCACATAAATACATTTATTTATTCATCTATCTTCAGTAAACGCTTTATCCTGAGCAGGGATGCGGTGAATACAGAGCCAGTCCCAGCAACACTGGGCCCAATGTGGGAAATGCCAATTCAGCACTCATTCAAAAAGTGACTTTTATAATCTGTTTTTCAAAAGTGTCTCAAAAGCACTACATGCAATAAAATACAACATGCAATAAAAATGTGGGAGAATAACGGCGCAATACAACAGAAGCCACAAACTAACCATTTCTCAGCCAGTATTAGGTTTATTGCTGCTGCTTTCATGAACCCAGCCTTTAACTTGATTATGACTTAACTTAATCTTTGTTTTTCAGAGGAAATGTGGAAAACTATTCTAGTGGAAGACTGGATCTTTTTCATTGTAATACATTGTGACCGTGAACCCCTAGAGCTTTGTAGCCAGACAGTCAGAAATGTTTATGGTTTGCAAAGAAATTGCATGTTTTCACTGCTCCACAAGAGAGGTGCTTCTTGATATGTAATTGAAACACAAATATATAAGACTATTTCTAATTTCAAGGAATAAACGTTTACAGAAAAATCAACATGGGCGAGTTACTGTTTGAAGGAGCAGCTGTCTGTTTCATCCCTTACAGTGTTGTGGGGAATGACAGAGGTCAATATAAGGTCAGCTTCCAGGGGCCCATAAAGAGTGAATCTCAAATTTACCTTATGAAATATTAATGCAGTCACATCTGTGCATTTGTGGAAATCCCCAGCAAAATATAGAGACACTGAGGTGACTGCTTATTCACTGGTGAGGATGTCTCATATAGGAGATGGAAAGTACGTTTTTTAGGGTATACTGTATGCAAAAATCTGTTTGTGGCTGCATGTGTTGTTAGACTATGTGACTTTGATTGTACAGTACATTATTGTTGATGGCCTTGGTGCAGTTGAACCATAATTTGTCCAAACTGGATTTATTTATCACTTTTTTTTTTTTTTTGGAGAAATGTAGTCTTCAAAAGGATAAACTCTTCCTCTATGCCTGGGTGTAAAAGTATGTGAAAATCACATGGGTAGAGTTGCCCTCGCAGATCCTGTTAAAAGAGCCTCTTTATTGGCATACGAGCTTCTGTAAAGCCCTGTATGGAAACATGTGTCTGATCATCAGATTTTTGCAGGCAAGGCAGAAAGACTTCGGGCATCACTGTCACTTTAAGTGCGGATTCTGTGCCATAAACTCATAATTTGTGGATTCATATGAACTTTCTTTAAAGCCCATGGTTCACAACATGATTTCGGTTCTTTTCCACAGGAGACTCAGTCAACGGCCGGCCGTTGAGGAGCTTGAGAGCCGAAATATTTTAAAACGTGAGTGTTTTAATTATTTCTAAACAGTAGCCAAAGATTATGAGGAAAAAATGTAGAAATTGTGTCTAGCATTTCAAGCATCATGGGTACAGGCCTGGGTTAAAATGCAGAAATAGACCCTAACAATGACCGTAGGGTAAATATAAATGGCTTTTATATTTCATTTAGCATTTCATGTTAAGTTATTACCAAATAGCAATTTAGCAAATAATACCACCTAAAGTTAGGTGATAACATTCTGAACCCTGTGTTCAGTCCCCTCTGTTCAGCAGGCATTTTCTAAAAGAGAAAGTGTTTCTTTTGCAGCAGTCAGATCAACCTCTGTGTGTCACTACGTCATGCATTATTACTTATCTGATTCTCCGTAGAGCGGAATGACCAGACAGAGCAGGAGGAGAGGAGAGAAATTAAACAGAGACTAAACAGAAAGGTATGATATCCTTCAAACATCACATAGCGATCTGACACAAAATACCAATCATACATTGTTAGAACAGAGATATCTTAAAAATAAATAAACGTCTGCAAAAAAAAAGCAATACTCTTTAGTTTTTGTGTAGGAGGTATTATGTTACGTACCATTTCAGTCAATTTTGTCTCTGCAGTACAAATTAGGAAACTATGAATCCTGCAGTGTGCTTAGTGTTATCAAGAAGGACATGGCTAAATGTTGTTTGAACAAAATATCCTGTTACCTCTTTTGATTTTTAGCTTAATCAGCGGCCAACGGTCGATGAACTAAGGGAGAGAAAGATCCTGATTCGCTTCAGTGACTACGTAGAGGTTGCTAAAGCCCAGGATTATGACAGAAGAGCTGACAAGCCCTGGACTAGACTGTCTGCAGCTGACAAGGTAAGTGTCCACAAGCAGTCAGTAGTGCTTCTACACTCTGGTCTACAGTCAGATTAAACTATTCAAAAATGTGCACCTCTACTGACCTTTCAAAAGAAACACCAGTGTATTATTTAAATTGTTGTAATGCCCAGATAAGCAACTTTAAGTCTTCTATTGAGGTGCACAATGCTTATTAATTGCAGGCTGCCATCCGGAAAGAGCTGAATGAGTTCAAAAGCACTGAGATGGAGGTACATGCATCAAGCAAGCATCTAACAAGGTCAGTGTGCAAACCTTTGCTTATGCTATTTATCAAGCTGGGCACACTACAGAGCTAAAGAAACATAGGATTGCATCATATAACTTGGACCTGATGTATGTGACCAAAATTACACAACTGGCCCTGATTTTGCTAATTTTGCTGAAGTGGGTTCATTCACCATGGCAACAATTTAATACTGGGAGCGTTTAGGGGAAAAACATCACATGTAAAACCATTAAGGGTTCTTCAGCTTTTTGGAGTGGAGGAACACTTAACGGTTCTATGTAGGACCCTATAACAGAGGGTTTTCCTAGCACAGAGATTAGTAGGTTGAATGCCTTTAGGAAGCAATGAATGCTTAATGATCCAAAGTACCCTTAAAAAACTCTTCTGGTTTAACCATGTGCCACATAACAACATAGCCTGTTGCACCAGCTGAAAATGTTTGGTTCTAAGACAAGTCTAAAGTCTAAATCGTGCAAAAATCGACATCTTAGCAAATGGAAATATGGTGAATATATTCAAATTTATCTGGTACTTCCTATAACAAGATTACAAAAAAACAAATATAAGACTATTAAACCTAGTTCTAGATATTTTTACTCATTTGAAGCATTATATTTTCTTCTTCTACTGGCAGATGAGAAATAAATGCTTAAATTGGGCCAAAGTTTCTTTGAATAGAACAAGTCATTTCAAGTTTGAAATAAACTTTCATTCATTTTGACACTTTTTAAATTTTGAAACCTGGCAATCCTCACAATTTTCCCTGAGCTATCCTTTAAAGTGCTGCATTAAAGGTAAAACATTTGTGTTTCCTCCTATGGGTTTCATGCCTATTGGGAAGCTTTTGGCAAGCGCTGGCAATTTTTACCTACATACTGTGCCTCTCTATTAGTATCTGTATTCGTATTTATTTAGGATGCATTATTTGTCCAGTGCGAATAGCGCATTCAAAGTCATCTACATCCCTACAATAGAAAAATGACCATCTGATGTCATGATGTTGTCAAAACTCACTAGCCCATGGTGGTGTCTGAAAACCGTTAAGGAAAATTTGATGGGTAGGGAGCCTACTCTTGGCTTCGATTGGTTGATGTGTTCTTTTCTTACAAATAGGTTGGGGGCTGGTGTGAGAACTGAAACTGTTACACAGTCATCAGTACCCAGTAGTCTGATGTAATCATAGCCAGTTGAGCAATGTAAATTAATGTAAAGGGTCCTGCCTGCAGCCCCTGTCCTTCTAGGGCAAGCTCCAGGGAACTCTTTAGTAGCAGGACCATGGTGTCCATGAAATGGCAGATTGTCTGTTTATGCTATAAGGGAAAAAATATGGAAACACCACACCAGCATGTCATTAGTGCATCTGCATTTGGTGATTGTGCAAGTCAGACCCACGAGCAAACATGTAATATAGACCAATTTGTTCGTAATCAGTCATGTTAGCTAAGAGAAGGAGCAGACTCTCCAAAACCACTATAAATATAGTCTTTATACTGGGTCAGTGAAATCACTGACCTCATGCAGAATTGAACATTTGGTGCTGTCAGCTACATACGTAAACATCCAGTCAAACTAACGCTGTACCCACACTAGGCCAAATTGCGCCCAGGTTCGTCTAATAATGTGAGTACACTCTGAGGAGTGCTTGACCCCAAAAGACTGGTTTGATTGACCAATGTGATCGCTCTGCCCCCATGCTTGGAACTCAAACGCTATCATGTGCACTTTTCAGTTCATTGGTGAATATTAGGGTTAATAACGGCTTTGGCCCTCACCTTCTTGAAGAACGAAGTCAGCAAAAAAAGCTGCAAATTTCTACTGCAATGTCAGCTGCTTCTGTAAAAATCTTCTTACGCATGCCGCACAATTTACAAAAATCACTGCGTTGCATTACTGATAAATCTGTATGCCATTTGAGAGGGCCATCCTGCCCAAAATAATCCTCACTATAAAACCTGTGTACGTCATGTTTAAGTGTAAGCGCTTTTCTTCTACACAAAAAGTTGCACTGTGATGATGCAAGCACCCCAGGAGCAGAACATTTAGCACAGTATGATTCCAGATAAGCAGGGGAGTGTGGAGGCGATGACAATTGCTCCTGGGTGAGGTACAAGGCGATGGAACCTAGCGTCAGTAAACCCTAAGCTGCCACCATTTTAAAGGTAGCTGTCTCAGTCTGTTTGGAGACAGCCAGTGATACAAGCTGATGGTGGCTAATCCGGATTTATATCCTGACTATGCTGAAGCTAGCGTTGAATGTTGCTGTTGAATGTTGTGAACCAATATTGTTGTTTCATTGTCAGAATGGACAAGTATCCAAGACATGGCTTTAGTCGGGTGAGAAAGACATGGGAGAATCAGCCCTTGGGCTAGAAGGAGGACTTTGCTCAAGGTTTCTTCTTTCTACTACACATGGTTTTATTTATAGGATCAAAAATTCAGTTGAGTCGTCTACACTTCTAGAAGGACACTCTGTTAAACACAGCTGTTTTCTTGGCCTTTTACCTACTGTCATTGTTAATGGTCGTTATAACCTTTTCTTGTCCCGTCTTGTCCCGTCAGGTCTTGACAATTAAATTATAGCTCACACTAGTTGGACAGCACAGTCTTATATTAGCATGAAATGAAGTATAGAAGCTTTCAGTTGCTGATGGGTCAGATACAATGCTGAAAAGGTTAAGCTGCAGTACTTGGGCCATGCAATGCATAGTTAGTATGCAAAGATGGTTTCTCTGTGATGGCCGATGGCAAGGCAGCAAACATATACATTCTCAGCTTCCAGGGAGCTTAGCCATTCACTGCACTTTTGTACATACTGTAGCATGGGCCATTCATCGCTCAGAGCCAACTTTAGTCACTAGCCACAAGGAGTGTGAGAAATGAACCATTTGAATATGCTAGCAAAAGTCCCAGATTACAGGAGATGTAAAAGCTCAGGACTGGATTCCTGAAGAGAGAAGAAAGGAGGGTAGACTATGATCCAACCCAATGTTATAGTGTTGTAATAATATGCTACGGATAAACAGTGTCAGAAAATGCTAGTTTCAGCATGGTGGTGTTCAAGTGACGTGTACTGAAGGAAGCTACTCAATAGTGTTAGGCATGCTTCTAGCCACAGATCCACTAGTTAGGAAGCTGAATGGCACTGAAGTGCTGAGTGAGGCAGATATGGGGAAATACAGTCCTCAATGAAAGTACTTGAATGGCAAAGACATTTTTTTTGTTTGTTTGTTTTTGTTGTACGCTGTAGACATTTGGGGGTTTTTTTAGATCAAAAGATAAATATGAAATTTTCGATTAAAATGTCAGCTTTCAGTTCCTGATATTTACATCACCAACAACCTCCAAAGGGCAGGGGTGAAGGTATCACAAGTCACCATTTGATGACTTTGAAAGCAGAAATATACAGGCCATACCACAAGATGCAAGCCACTAATCAGCAGTAAGAACTGGAACACCAAACTGAAATGAAATGCAGAGATGAATAAAAAAAAAAAGTCCTGGAAGCAAGATAAACCTCTGTCCGTGTGAAAAAGCCAAAGTTTGGAGAAAGAAAGAATCTATTCATGGTCTAAAACATGCGAGCTCATTGGTCAAGAGGACGTGTTTTGGCTTAGTCTTGCATGGCTGCTTCTAGAACAGGCTTACTTATCTCTATTGATGATGTAACTCATGAATTCGGAAGACTACATAAATATTCTTTCTACCAATTTACAGAAAAATGCATGCAATCTAATTGCGAAGAATCATGCAGCAAAACAGTGACTTAAAACACACTGCCAATACAGAAAAGGACTTCATCAGGAGAAAAAAGTGGAAGGTTTTAAACTGCCCAAGTCAGTCACCAGACTTAACTCAACTGAGTATGCATTTCACCTCCTGAAGAGGAAAAGCAGCACAAAAGAGAAATGCAACAGATTGGTGATTTCAGTGGGTTGCTGGTTTTATGAATATGCAACCAAATACTCACTCACTCATCTTAAACTGCTTAATCCTGTTCAGGGTCACGAGGGAAGTTGGAGCCAATCCCTGTTAACTTTGGGTGAGAGGCAGGTCGCCAATCCACCGCAGGGCGACACACACAGACAGACAACCATTCACACTCACATTCACACCTAGGGGCAATTTAGAGTAGCCAATTAGCCTAATCCCCTCTGTGCATGTCTTTGGAGTATAGTCACAAACTGTTATATGAGAGTAAACCGGAGTACTCGGAAGAAACCCACACAGAGAACATGCAAACTCCACACAGAAAGGCACTCAATTCGATCCCGGGGGATCGAACACAGGACATTCTTGCAGTGTGGCGACAGTGCTAACCACTAGACCACTGGCCCCACAACCAAATACAGGTAGTCCTTGAGTTACGATGGAGATGCGTTCGGCCACACCCGCCATAGGTCGAAAATATCGTAAGTCGAAAAACTGTGTTGAACCACTTAGCCTACTTTAGGTATCTCAGCCTAGCTTAGCCTAGCCTTTGTAACCAGGTTGAAATTATATGTTTATAATTTATTGTTTTTCCTGTTTGTTTGAAACTTCAACATCTCAAATGTTCTTTTATTTGATTAGACCACAGTCCCATTTTAAAAAAAAGGGGGCAATTTGGAAGTGTGTGTATTATGGGTACTGTCGCTTTAAGAGGGCCGGTAGACTTTGTTTACTTGCTGGTTGAGGCAGAGGGGAGTGTTTAATGCTGCTCTTGCTGAACATGAATTGTAAAGTTTGATTATGGTAAAGTGAGTGATTGTATCCTGTTGTGTTTAGTTTTAAAGAATATGCAGTTATATTATCAGTTGAAGTTCACTTGGTTTAATGTAGAAGACGAAAGTTTTTTGTCATGCTCCACGATGCTACGGTCACGTGCAGGGGTTGTGATAGGACACATGCGCGGAAGCAAGAGATTAAATAAATCACGTATTTATTTAAGTGAGGCGAACAAATCCAAATCAGCAGGCAATAGATTAATCCAAGGACAGGCAGAAGGCACGAGATCAGGTCAACGGGCATAAACGAGGCAGAACACGATACGAAAACGGGGCACAGTCCAAGGTCAAAACCAGAAGGCAAACAATACAGAACAGGGCAAACTCAGATACGTGAAAACAAATACGGGTCATACACGGGCAATCAAGAAATTCAATATCACGGCTTGGTAATAACTCCTGGGACGTTAATACTTCGCGCCGGGCACTCGTGAACATGGGTCTTATATACACAAACATGATTAACCGTGAATTGTCAACAGCTGGCGTTTGGGTGCCGATCATGAGGTGGGTTGCCAGGTAGTGAATAAGCAACCGAGTTGCCAGTGATCTGAAAATCCTGCAGACTGTAGGCAGTGCGTCTGCAGGCTTCAGGGGGGATTCCTGACAGCTACGAGCTCTTTATGTGCTCGGTTAAGAGAGAGACCCATATTTCATGCTGTGGAGTGAGTTAACATTTAAGCGAGATTTCATTTAAATCACATTTCTGTAAAAAGAGAGAGTTTGCCAGATAGATCCACACACCTGTATGATGTGGGCTGCAGCACTGTGTCTCTGAGCTCCGTCCAGCCGCGACACCCCGCTACACAAATACTGAGCTCTGTCTACAGCCAGCTGCCACTGAAGCTGTTCCATTAATAATCACAAAAAACCCGAGGTAATGCACTCTACAGTGCACAGATACACAAGTTAACTCTGAGTTATGGGAGAGAGTGTAGCATTTCTGGGCGTGGTCTGAACATCCGTGTACATCATACGCTATTACGCTGGCCTGCCCGCAAATTTTAAATATTTTCTAAATATTTTACCCGTAAAAATGTTGCGGGTGGGTGATGTTTTTTCTCTAAGAAAAAAATTTTTTTTTTGGTCATGATCTCGCGACCCATTCTGGAGGGCCTGGTCGCGACCCATACTTTAAGAACCCCTGTTCTAAGGCGTTTAACACATCTGGCTGTAAATATCAGGAAATGATCTCTAATCCCATATTCAACTTCTGATCTTAAACTCAAATGTCTACAATGTTTAGCAAAGACAAAAGAATTAGCCTTGCTATTCCAAAACTTTTGGAGGGGACTGTAGATGGAAACCCAGCTTTGTACGCTCGGTGGTGGAGAGAGCATAATGGTGAAAGAGAACCACTTGGTTACACTAACAAGATGTATTAACAAACCCACAGGTCATAGATGACATGCAATGTAACAATGACTGATTGTAACCACAGTGTGTCATGATAGAGCAAGTGAGTACCACACTGAGCAATAGAACAGATTTAACTAATCTGTAGAGAAGTGATAGATAAAAGCCTAGCAAGCTTAAAAGGAATCTCAAATAGGTAATAGCTGCAGGATTCTGAATGAGCATAAAGTAGCTGGAAATGATAACTAGAGATAATGAGAGTTACCTGTAGTTCCAACTATAGTCACAAACTGTTATTTAGATAGCGCCAAACTACAAAAGGGCCATTGTGCTGTCATGTGGTGCACTTGTATAAGGTCTCATCATACATGTGCACAAGAAGACATCCAGGCGACACTCAGCCCTCACCCTGGTGGTTACTAGGGGAGAAACAGAACATAATTTTTTTTTACATTTAAACCCACGTGTTACAATTTACTTTCTAATTAAACTTCAATAGTGTTTTAATTCAGCTGGTGCAAATAGCTACATATTCAGTCAAACAGCTTAATAAACAAGCTTAGTGATCATGATGGTATGCTTTGCTGACATTCGCTATATTTGTTCATGCAGGTTTCACAGGCCGTAGGAGAGGGTTTTCTTCTGTGAAGAAAGTTAAAATAGAAATACAATGGCGAAATCCTGGAGATGACGTCATCCATGGGAAGTGCTTATTCTTCCAGCTTTCCTGGTCTTGGGTGCAGTTAATGACAGAGGCTCCAAAGCAGGGGCACAGCACCTTAAGGAGAGAACAGCAGCTGTGGACCTCCGCTCTGAGGCTGGAGAAGAGGGGCCATAATGAAAGGATTTGTAATGTTAAAACTGAGTTTTTACATAACTGCTGAAAGAAATCAACTCCGAGTGAAAGTCTGTGTGCATGTGAGATCCATTTTATTGGAAAGAAGAAAAAAAAAAAAGTCATTTAATGGGTGAAAGCCTATTAATTAAAGTTTCATATCAAATGTACAAAATGCGGTCTGTTCAAATAACAGAGTGGTTAATGTCTTTATTTGGAAGGGGGGAAAAAGAAGAGAGAAAAGACTTTTAGGGAATTTGAGTTTGAAATATGGTGAAAAATGCTTTGTCTTCTTTTACGTAATTAGGGCCCAGAGCTCCTGACTTCACCTCACATGGTGAAGTATTGTTCAACTGGACATATTGAGCAACCTAAAGAAAGTCATGTGCCAATACTTTAATTTTAAGGAATCCTGTGTGAAAAATTCAGACACAGAAAAAGGGGTTAGGATCTCTGAAGGGTTTGTTGCATTTTGCCTCTGGAATAGCCCTTAGGTTCTAGGAAGAACCCTGTGACAGGCCGTCCCTTTACAAAAGGCTTCAAGTACAGTATAAGCCCTTTGGAAAGCAAGAATCGTTAACTATCCAGTGAACTCTTGAAGAACCCATTCTAGTCAAAGATGTCAGGAGGCTGTAAAGACTAAAGAAACATAAGCTAAAAATCAGCATTTATTATTCTACTACCCCAACATAACTAACTAAGCATTCAGAAATCCATCAATTTACACACAACCTATGAACTCATTGTCCATACTGCAGTGTTGTTGTAATAATTACATTAGATATTGATTCAAAATAATAAGCTGGAGATTGTCAATTGCACCAAAGGCACTGACGAAAACATTTTGATCTGTAGGTGAAAAAAAAAAGACAAAGAGATTCCATTCATGTCATGCATTACTGCTGTGAATAAATGTTTTGTTGTTTTATTTAGTATCTGACCAGTAAACATACCTATGGGGACTGAATGTAAGTGTCAGGGGTAACATTTATTCATGAATAAATTTTTTTTACATTTTATATGTTTTTACAACTGTCTCTTTCATAAGATCTTTTTTCTACATTTTCTACAGCTATTCATTATTAGTGTTTAAAATCACCATGTTTCAGAAAACTAAAAACCACAACTGTGTCCAACAGGACCATAACAAGTAAGATACAAAAACAAACAAATAAATACTCAACATTTTAAATAGCATTGAGGTTTAAAATTATATTGAACCTATGTTGCTGAAAAATAACATGCTTTTAAAACACCTTGAACGTTACTTGTCACCAGGTTCTCTGGTTGGCTTCTATTGTAAAAACATGAGAACTTCAACATGGGGAAAGAAACAAGGTCTGTAGTCCTCTACGTACACTTTGCAACTCTTCCTCATGCTACAAAGAGACCAAATAATTTTAGTTTGACAAGATTAAAAACAAATAAAAAAACCAAAAAGTTTTTAATTAACAAATTCTGAAGCAATACTTTCACCCACCATCTGTCTGAATAAGTTATCCTGGACAGACTTCATGTCTTTCTTCATCAAATGCATCTGAAATTGCATCGAAGAACACGTCAAACATTTACATTCTTAATGTCTAGTGTATCACTTTACAATACATCCAGCACTCACCTCTGAAAAAAAGATCTGCTCCTCATAGTCCAAACTTCGGCATACATTTGTTTCAATTGTGCTTTTTAAATGACGCAGCCTGAGAAAATATTCAGTGTGGCACAATACAGTGGGTTGAAAAAAAAAAGCTAATTCAACATCAAGGTAGGTCAGTGTGATTGGCTGATTAGAGAACTGCACATATGTGCTGGAGTACAGGTATATTAATAAAGTGGATGGTGAGTGTATATTACTAAATAAAAGCACCTTTATTAATGTTAGCTGCATATACATATACACCTAATATGAGGCTAACATTTGCAGCTGATATTCCCAAAAATGTAAAGGTGAAATATGAAAATATTAACTGTCACTATGGCCTATTCACACTTTAAAATCCCATCAATGGTGACAATCTAATGTTTAATGTTTAAAAATCAATGAACATATTGTCTTTGAATTAGTTATGGAGCCACGGCTCATGAACAAAAGCACATTTCTTTTCTGAATTTCAGGTCAGTTTATAAAGAAATATGATAGAAATGTGCTTGAATTTTGGAGCAAGGTGGTAGTTTGGTCAGATAAACTGCATAAACCACTCATGATACAGCAAAATAAATAAATAAGAAAATAAAATGAGCAGGCACCTCCTAATTAATGCTCATTAAATACTGTCCCATGAACTATCGCGCGTTGGACTACTGATTGGAAGGTTGTGAGTTTAAATCCTAGCACCACCAGCACCACCAAGCTGTCACTGCTGGGCCCTTGAGCAAGCCTTTACCCCCTCAACTGCTCAGTTGTATAAATGAGATAAATGTAAGTTGCTCTGGATAAGGGCATCTGCCAAATGACATAAATGTAAATGTAAATTATATGAAAGCTGGCAGCAAGTTGGCACAGGGAATAGTGTTGCTACCTTACAGCTCCCGGGCCCCTGATTCTATCCTGAGCTCAGGTTGCTGTCTGAGTGCAGTTCCTGTCCCATGGTTGTCTGATTACTTTCCACCATGCAAAAACATGCCAGCAGGTGGACTGCCGAAGACAGTTGCCCCTTGGTGTATGAATGATGTCCTAGGATGGACTGTTGTCCCATCCCGACTGCATTCCCACTTCACACCCAGTGTTTCTGCGATAGGCATTACAACATGAATAATTACTGCTATTTTACCATATGTCTCACCTTTTGGTTCCTCTTTCCCGGTAAGCATGGAAATCCAGGGCTTGTTTCCTCCAGTAAGCCTTTAAAATAGTCAGATAAATATATTAGATGCAAGTCTAAACTGGAGTAAACTGCTGTTTATAAATTCTTCCATTAGATATAAATATGACTATAAATGAATTATTAGTTTATTATTAGTTTATATTTTATTTTGTGCATGCGTGCATGTGTGTGTATGTGTGTGTGTGGGGGGGGGTACAGTCAGATCGGCTTCCATGTTCCGCAGAGATTTGTCATCTTGTTCCAAGTTTTTAATTTCATCCATTAGAACCCGTTTAACTTTCTCCAGCCTCTGAGACCTACATCAAAGTTTACAGAGAAAATGTCTGGAAGATTTGAAGACTCCACCAAATATAAGGTGTTTGTGAACTTGATGCTCTGAGGTCTTGCCTGTACTGTTGTACTTTCATGGTTATAATGGAAAAATGTTGCTTGCAGGCTTTTAGAGACTGCTTGGTGAAGAGATCCATTCTCCTTGAGCGTTTCTGAGATACAGCCAATATTACAACAAACCATCAGTGCATGTATTATGTAACTATAAATAGTTAAACTCGAATAAAACAACACATTTAATATTTTCCAGTGACACTGTACACATTTGAATGGCTAATTCATCACAATGTTGATGAAATCAAAGTGCTGGTTATAAATGTAACCTGGCTGGTTATAAAAGGCACCATGTTTAACACCTGGATATGCTCTCATCGCTACATGCCGAGATCTCCTACAAGCCATGAAATGGCACGAGTATCTACTTGTCATAAGTATCAATTGCAACATCCCTTCTTTTCCTGGATCCGACTTGCGAGTACCTACTGGGTTGGCAGTTGATCCAAATGACATCTGGATACCATCTTCGCTGTAGACAGAAACCCTGAGTGAGGGTTAGGGTTAATTGCATAAAGACATGCAAGTTAAAATAGTTTTTGTATCCATTGAGACAACCACTTAGCCATACCATTGTACAGGATAGGAAGGTATATCTAATGTTTATACTCACAGCTGAGCCTATCACAGGGGACAGGAAATCGCTGATTTTTGGAGCTAAAGCTCTTCTAATAGCCCAGGGTCTGACCTTCCTTTATGACTAGTGTGTATATTATATATAGCAGAACTTGAGATTGATGACGTACAATACAGATGCCAAGGCTGGGGCGAGCCAGCATGCCAGGTCAGAGGGGAGGTGACAGAGAGTGGGAGGCAAGCCCCAATAAGCACCTATCCTGAGATTGGGAGGCAAGTCCCAATGAACGAAATGCTGAGCGAGGCAGCGACTGACCTGAAAGACAAGATCATGGCACGAATGAAGACAGGGCAACCCCGAAGCTGACTACAACGGCTATGTGAAGTACCACCTGAAGGTCTCATGGAAACTGTGAATGCAGCAGATCCCGACCACCACAATTACCGAAACAAATGAGCTGATATACACTTCGGCATCAGTGATCCTAGAGATTCTTGGCTATAAGAGCAACCATGAGAAACGTTACCCACCATGGAAAAGACGGTTAGAGGCTAAGATCAAAGCGACTCGGAGAGATGTGAGTCAACTGACAGAGGCCCAGAGAGGTGCAATGAAAAGGCCGATACCCAAGAGGTACATCCAGATAACCATACCTGAAGCACTCGAAACTGCCAAACAAAGGCTCCAAGCCTTGGCCAGCCGCCTAAAGAGGTACACGAAAGAGAATGAAGCCAGACGAATAAATAGGCTGTTCGCAACACAAC
>JAQLOM010000015.1:12324192-12335670 GCA_030068315.1 Chrysichthys thysi
TATAAAAATAAAGAAAACATGGTGCTGTTTTCTGGTTTTCTGGCCAGTCACAGACCTACCATCCTCGTACATACTAGTCACAAAAGAAGGTCAGACCCTGGGCTATTGGAAGAGCTTTAGCTCCAAAAATCAGGAATTTTATCTGATGTATGTCTTTATTCAACATCTTCACACACTTGGAAAGACCTTGAAAACATTTGCTGGGTGTTCATCAGCAACAAAGCCAAGCATTTGCAATTCAGAATCTGCCCAGGTTGGATGTGGTTGGCCTTCAAATCAAGGTCTAGGTCCGCTTAGCTGCTCTTGTCAAGAGCTCTTATTAAGCTCTTGTTAACCTAAATACAGCTTTGCATTCACAGTAGGGAGCCTACAAGTCAAATTCTAAATTTTGCAGATGTCCAATAGCAAGACAGTGGGTACACGGATGGCCATTCCCTGGCTTCAGGAGATTCAGGCACTGGCTGCACAAAATGTAGATCTGGAAATGCTGAAATTGATAGGCTTTCGACTTGGTAAAGGTGCAGCTGGCACGCTGCAGCCTATTATATGCATTGTGTGAGGGATATACCTTCCTACCCTGTACAATGGTATGGCTAAGTGGTTGTCTTGATACAAAAACTATTTTAGTTTAAGACGCCAAGACGCAGCCTCAGCCGGTAGCTGAACCTGGAAGTAGCACCACCGGCTTGACAAGAGGGGCAGGGCGGAGAAACCAGACATATGTAGCTGGCAGCCACTTACCCGGCCAGCCACGGAGACTATTCAATTCGCTAAGACTAACATTGTGTTTTCTGTGTGTATGTGCCACCAATTCTACCTCAGAATTGAGACCACAAGGAACGAGACTCGGCACCTCCCTTTCTGATGCGGCAGAGGGGATTAATTTATGACTCACTGGTTTTCTTGTTCTTTTTCTTTCTCACTTTTCCATTCCCCCCGGCTGTAATTAGAAGCCAAGGAGGACACTGAGCAGTTCCATTGTGTCCTTTTTGCCATTATTCGTTAATAAATGGTGGGATTACTGGTTCATGCACCTCTGGCTCCCATGCAACCCTGTGTGTTGACTGTTCCAGGAGAAGCTCGCAAGTGGTGGAGATCGCGGGCAGGAGGCAATGAAGACGCAGCTGGTGCCTGCGCCGTCTACCCTGCAACACAGCATCTCCTGGAGGTCAGTGTCGGACTTATGCAGCATCTGGAGGTCACGACCAAGGAGCTGGCGGCACTGTGCCACGTCGCCATCCCCAACCCCGCTAGCGAGGCCCTCAGTGTCAGCTGGCGACGACGTAGAGGCCTCTCTCGACACATTTGGGAGGACCTTGAGGCTCGAGGACTGACCGCATTGCAACTGGGCCCACCTAATGGGTCCACTGCTCTCCGGGGAAGCACAGCAGTTACACCATGCAATGCATGCAGCGGCGGCAGAAGACTACGATGCACTCCATGCCGAGATTTTGGCATGATGGACTTTCCACCAGTCGTGTCGCCTCTGCCTTCCACCAGTGGAGCTATCAGCGGAGCTGGGAGCACAGGTCACCAACTTTTGGAGGGTTGCGTGACGCTGGCTATGGCCAGACCAGCTCACCACCCTAAAACTGGCTAGCACCAGACAAGGGAGCCGCCGGTGTAGACGGACCCACCGCAATATGCCCTATTCACCCCTCGAGCACCACAGGACTGGGTGGGAGAACTCTGTGGCAGAGGCCAGTGTGGCAGGTAAGTCGCCCTTCCCTGCTAACCCTCTCATGTCTTTCCACCAACAGATTATGAGAGAGGAAAGAAGGAAGATGACCGGTTAAAGCACTACTGGAGCCAGGTATTGTTATTGGACAGTTAACCTACCCAGCCCCATCTGATTCTCCCTGTGACCTGCTTGTTGTTCCCCGCAGTAAAACAGAGCTCAGAAACCGCTTCCACTGGGCAGGTATGGTCGCAGAAGTTCAGCGCTTTCAGGTCCTATGGCCCTATGCTGGCTGCTACAGGTATGACATCTCCATACCTTGGTGTACCACCCCCAAACCGACGACGGCTGCTGGAGCGTTTTAACCAAATGCTGAAGCGAATGCTTTACTGAGTCATCAACACTGAGGACCGTAACTGGGATCTGCTCCTCCCATTCATCCTCTTTGCAGTCTGAGAGACACCCCAAGCCTCCACGGGATTCACCCCAATTGAACATCTGTTTGGGAGGTGGCCACAGGGGCTCTTCGATGTAGTGAAGGAGCCTTGGGAGGAACAGCCCTCCCCCTATCGCTCCATGGTGAAAGCTGTAACTGAGATGCAGGAGCAAATCGAATACATCCGGCCGATTGTGTAGGAGCTCATGCGCGCTGCCCAAGAGGGGCAGCAGTGTGTATACAACTGGCCTGCATAACCCCATGATTTCCGCCCAGGAGACAGAGTACTACTCCTTGTGCATGATGTGTCCTGCAAATTTTAGCCTGTTGGCAGGACCCCTACATTGTTGAGGAATGCGTAGTTCCTGTTAACTACCAGCTACAGCAGCCAGGTAAGTGAGCGGAGACCCAATTTTTTTTTTACCATATTAACTTATTAAAACAATGGATAGAGCCAGCTCCAGCTCTCCATGTGTATCTGCTCTCCTCCACAGGTGATGCAATATCGGTGGAGAAAAATCCGGACCGCCACCTTTTTTTCTGATTTCTGCATTACTGAGTCACTACGAAAAACAAATTTTGATGTCCAGACATTACTTTAAAAAAAAAATTCTTTGTATATGAAAAATGTTGTACGTCAGTAAAGAATGCAACATATTACATAAGAGAGCACTTTTCAGAGAAAACACAAGATGAGGACTCCTGGGTTTTGCATACACAAAATTAAGTTCACAAGTCAGAGTCTCCATAAGAGCAATGTGGCAGAAAAACTTGCCACCTCATTTCCTTATGAAGCTGTACAAATTGTGCCTGGGATTACCGTTTAAGAAAGAAAAAAAAAGAAGAAGAAAAAAAAAAAAGCAAACGGCCGTAACACCAAATATTGACTTTGTTTAGTTTATTACCGTTTCCTGCATGTTGCAGTATTTTTCCCTGTCATTCATAACTTGTTGGGAAATCTCATTATGGAACATATCCAAATGTTATACACTGCCTCGCTGATTGAAAAATAACTTAATTTGTTGAGTAAGATGATCAAAGTACTTAATTATCTATTACCTAGTTAAGCTATTTCATTATGTGGTTCTGCTCTCCGATTACTATATACACCAATTAGCCATAACATTAAAACCACTGAAGGTTAAGTGAATATCACTGATTATCTTGCTATAATGGCACCTGTTAAGGGGTGGGATATATTAGGCAGCAAGTGAACAGTCAGTTCCCAAAGTTTATGTATTTGAAACAGGAAAAATGGGCAAGAGTAAGGATATGAGCTACTCTGACATGGTCTACTCTGACATCCTATCTGACTGAGTGGGAGCATTTTCAAAACAGCCGGACTTGTGGGGTGTTCCTGGTATGGAGTGGTTAGTACCAACAAAAGGTGGTCCAAGGATGGACAAGTGAACTGGTAACAGGGTCAGTGGCACCCAAAGCTCACCGATGCATGTGGGAAGCTGGCCCATCTAGTCTGTTCCCACAGAAGAGACCCCCTGTGCACCACCAAAAGTGCCTACAATGGGCACATGAGCATCAGAACTGGACCATGGAGAAATGGAAGAACGTGGCCTTTTCTGATGAATTGTTTTCCTTTACATCATGTGGACAGCCAGTTGCGTGTGGGCAACAGTGACCTGGGAAAGAGATTGCACCGTGGGGGGTGGAGGGAAGCAAGTCGGCAGAGGTAGTGTGATGCCCTTGGCAATGTTCTGCTGGGAAACCTTGGGTTCTGCCATTCATGTGGATGTTACTTTGCTACCTAAACATCGTTGCAAACAAAATACACTTGTTCATAGCAACGGTATTCCATTTAACTTTTTCCCTTTAAAATTGTTGAGGGAACATGACAAAAAGTTCAAGGTGTCGTCTTGGCCTCCGAATTCCCCAGATCTAAATCCAATTTCAGTCCGATCTGCGGGATGTTCTGGACAAGCAAGTCTGATCCATGAAGGCCCCGTCTCACTACTTACAGGACTTTAAGAATCTTCAGAGGTCTTGTAGAGTCCATGCCCTGTTGTGTCAGAGTAATTTTGGTGGCATAAGGGGGACCTACATAATATTAGTTTTAATTTTATGGCTGATCAGTGTATTCATTTTATTTATTATACGAACGTTCTGTTTAAGATGTTCCCATTTACTCAATAATATTTTAGTCTTCATATACCTCAAATTTTCTCTTAAGTTCAGAGCTGAACTGGTGGCAGACATAGCCCATCTCCTGTGATGTGCTCACTTCAGACTGTACCAGATCCATATTTGCCTCCACACTTTCCTCCCAACAGCTCGACACCACTGTGGACCGCACTTCCATATCTTCAGTAACTACTAATATAGCGAACCCCCCAAAAAACACACATGTGAAATAGATTTATGCATTTGCATATATAATTAACAACCATCACAGTAAAAGGTAATAAATGTAATGGGCAAGTTGCTTTGCATACAGTGAGAAAAAAATGAGTATTCAGGCACTGCTGATTTTTTTTATTATTTAATATATTTGTTATTTAATATATTTCTCTGCATATATTCACTGCACATTTACACACATAATGTCTGTAATTTGACCTGTATTGAATGGAATACAATATAAGTACAAAATATTTAATGTTCTAACTGATAAAGTTAATTGTTTTTTTTGTTCATACACACTCATTTTGGATGTGATGTCTGCAACACAAAGTTGGGACAGGGGCATGTTTACCACAGTGTTCAATCACCATTTCTTTTAATAACACAAAATAAGTGGTTGGGAACTGAGGGCACTAGATGTTTAAGTTTTGAAAGTAAAATTCCTTCCCATTTTCTTTTCAGTTGATCAGAAGTTAGAGGTTACCGCTGTAGTATTTTTTTCCACATCATTATGCACCACACAAAGGTTTGAACTGCAACGAGGCAAGTCTAGTACCCTACCATTCTTGTACTACAAAGCCACACTGTTGTAACATGTGCAGAATGTGACCACTGTCTTTTTAAAATACAAGGGACATATATGCACATGTTACTCCAAAACTTGTATGTACCTTTTATTATTAATGGTGCCTTCATACATGTGGAACTTACCCACGCCATGGGTACTAACACGTCACCATACAACCAGTGATGCTGGCTTTTTAACTTTGCCATTATGTAAGATGTTACAATTAGAAGCTAGTAGTAATCATAGTGAAGGAAGAAGAGCTTCTTAAAGTTCTTGGAGCCAAAAGGAGGTATTGCATGGAATGGCCAGTCTTGTGACTTGAATCCCACTCAAAATTTATAGAGGATTTTGAAAATTGAGAGTCCAGCAGAGCAATACTTGTAACTTTGGCTCATTCCTCTTGGCAAATCTTATTCAATCCCCCAAAGTTGAACCACAATGCTGCAAAATCTAATTCTTCTTACCACAGATGTCTCAAAGCTGTAGTTGCCAACAGCAGATTTGTTAATGTTGACAATTTGTCTAAATACTTTTTTCACTGTCAATTTTGATGAAAAAAAAAAACCTAACACATCTTTGCTTATCCATTTTGAAGTATATTTATATGTAAATGTGTTTTTAAAATGAGTTTTTGAAGTGCCAATATGCACTTTAGCAAAAATAAATTGTTCTTATATACTGTACATCTCACTGTACATGCTCTAAAGCACTTCCAAAAATTAATGAAACTTTTCTATTCTGAACAGGAAGTTTGGTTCTGAATGCCTCTGTGAAATTTAAGTTTATTCACCATCAAACTAATAAACAATATCTTTAATAAAAATGGTGATCATTCCTCCAGTACTATTTGAGAGAATTGCAGAATCTGTACCAAGGAACACCGAGGATGTTCCGGTGGCTCATGGTGGCCCAAAACCTTGACATTTTTGTTTTTGTTAATTTGTCACCCATATGTACATTAATATTTAAACTAGAAAGCCATCATTGCCATTATTCAAATATCTAGCTGCACCTTCATCTGGACTGTACATCTGTAAAAAAATATTGGCTCTGGGGCTTCTACATTGTGAATTGATTTTATTCATACTTCTGTGTCCTCTCTCTTTACCTGATCCCTTCTCTTTCTCCCCTTCCTCACCACTGCTGTCAACTTGAATGGGTTGTTTAGAGCCTGTAACCCAAAAGACGTTTCCATTATATTTCTTTTTTAAATTCTCATTAGTTAGGATTTCTTTATGGTCTTATTAATTACAAAGAGGATAGACAGATTGTCAGAGATTCTCTGTTGTATGCTGTACATACATTATGATAAACTTTTTTTGTAATAAAGCTCGGAAAAGGATCAACTTTATGAAACTAGCAATATTAACCTTTTCTCTTAGACTGTTGTGGGGCATTAGGTTTGAACAGCTTTCTTGGCTTCATTCTAACAGCGAGTTCACTGGGACCATCTTTAGTGCTCTTGTCCACTTCATCTTCGCTGTCATCTTGTTCAGACAGACTTGTGAAATTGCATGAGCTGGGCTGAGTGCGAATGGATGCTGGACCTAACGACACAGTGGGTTAGACATGAACATTTGTAAACAAAGGAAAAATAAAAGACTGATCTTACCTGATTCTGCCTTTTTAACACTGCTTCTCTGAACAGATGCAGGTGTTTTCTGTGTAAAGTGATTTGTTAATAGAGAGAGCATGTCTACATGCCTAAGCATAATCAAACATATAGCCAAGTTTGGCACACGACAAGAAACCTCTCTACCTCAAGTTCAGTGCAGATCGTAGCTATATTGTTCATAGAAGTGTGAGATGATTGGCTTAGTGTCACCAAAGAGATGACCGACTCTTTGTCAAAGCATGTCTGCAGAACTCTTTGGCTGTTGCTGTTCAGAAAGCCTGCAATATTTTCATCTAGGTCTGGACAGTTGAGTGGGGAAGAACATTTCTCCTTGCCAGTGGAGGCAATAAGGGGGTGGACAAATGGCTGCCCAGGACTCAGCTCAGCATTCTAAAACAGAACAGTGGAATAACGCACAAGCTACATCATATGAGAACGTTTCAACAATTCACGAATGCTATATTAGTACATTACTTCGTTATGTATTTAACTCTAAAATCCATGCTGGAGGATGTTCATTATTAACATACTCAATTTTACTGCAGCCCTGTTTCTTGCCAGACATACCTCTTGAGCACTTTGCCTCTGAACACCAGGGGTTACAAAAGGGTGAGGAAGACGAGTGGCACTATTCTGTCCTCCTGAAGTCTTATAGAAGGAGGACGCTTGGATCCCTCTGAGATGGCTAGGCAACTCCAGGGGAGGAGAAACAGCTCCAACAGGAGAGATGCACAAAGGTTGGAGTGGTGTCAGAGGACAGCCGGGTAACGATGCATTTTTCTCTGCAGCTGAAGAAAATGACTCAAATAACATAACACAGAAAAACATTAGCAAACATTTTTTTTGAACGTAAAGTAAATAAGGAGCTAATTACTTACATCTCATATTCTCAATGGAGAATGGTGAAAGGCAGAAGGAGGTGTGTTTGGAGACCCAAGATTCTTTTCTTGATGCTTGAGAAAGCAAATTCTTCCTTTTTTTTGACTGCTCAGAACCCAATAATTCACTGACTCCTTTCTCCTCCATAAACTTGCTGCCCATCACTGAATGAGTAGAGTTTTTTTCTGGTTGTTCAGTCTGTTTCTCAGTTTTTTCACTTATGCCATCTATCCTTCCATCTTGAACTATGACTTCGACTGAAGAAGTCTGAAGCAAGTGAGACTTCTGCAGTTGTTTCAGTGTTGAAGTCTATTAAGTGAGAGTTGAACAAATAAGATTAAAAGAATCTTCAACTGAAGACAACATAAGAAAACATACAATTTTCAGATTTTTGTATGAAGGCAAAAGTCTGTACCTTAGACATAGGACCCACTGGTGCAAGAGGAGATATCTTCCTTGCTGCACTCTTCTCTGCTGCTAATGCCAAATACACATATAAATAAATCTAACAGCACCAAAAAGGCAAAGCCTGTATGGGTACAACATTTATAGCAGAAAAAAAGAAATTTTACATTTAAAAATGTTAGCAGGGAGAAGAGAAAGACCAAAAGAAGCATTTTCAAGGCCCAAACCATTTTTCTGTCCTTTGGTAGGCCCCAGAACATCAGTAATTGTCTTCTTTTGCTTTGAGTTTTCATGATTAGATGTTTCTTTTTCCTGTTTCTCCTTCACAGCCTTATGGACTGCCTTTGACCTGAGTTGACGGGTTTTTTTGACAGGTGAGTCGACTATAGCAGTGCTGTTCTGAACTGAGGCTGTCCTATGAGGCTTTTCTGGCTGCTTGATGATAAATTTCTATTTAATGAGAGAGGAGTTCAATATGTCACTGAATAGTAAACACACAAAGGATTACAGTTCAGATTATTTATAGAGAGGTGAGAGAATACTGCCTTTGCTGGAGGTGGTTCATTGGTTTCTGATTCACTCTCAGAGTCAGACAACTCTCTGTAGGATTTGGTCAGAACTGAGGTTCTTTGAGGCCTGGCTGTTGGCGTTTTGCTGGCAACATCCTTGGTCTTTGTATGCTTTTCTTCTACCACCTTTTTCTGCCTTTTCTGAAATTAATTAAACACAGCTTAGTTTAGCACAAAAAGACGTCGATGAGAGAAGCATAACACTTAATTAGATGACACTAAAACATTAAATAGAAAATCATGATCCCATTCTTCTTCAGTAGTATACGTTCACTTACCTTTTTTGGTTTATGCAGTGCTTTTGCAGTCTTTGGTGAGGGAATGGGTACGTCTGGAGTTTTAACTAAAAGAGAGCAAGAATTCTATTTACAGCTTCTTTTCCAATTTCAATAAAATCAGTGGCTATTATACAAAAAAAGAAAGAAAGAAAGAAAACAAAACATAGAGCATATGACAATATATAACTGTTTCTGTTAGCCAAACCAAAAAGTCCCCCAAGATTTACATGTTTTGGTAAAGCAAATTTTTTGTGCTCATATGCATATGTTAAAAATGCCAATCACACATAAAATATCAAACATGTTCAATAATATCAAACAAACAAATAAATACATACACAGTGACCTAATAACCTGAGTGCAAACTAAACGCACTAACTCTTTCTCCTTTTATAGTGTGCCATTTCTTTTGTCCTGATTGAATATCTAGAGGACTTTTTGGTCTTAATGAGTGGATTTCTTTAAGATCATTTATATGATGTTATTAATATGAAAGAACTCATTTTCCCAAAAATGTCCACTGAATTTGTGTGCAATTAAAATCAACTAGCAATTTAATAGTATAACCAATATATAGAAATTTTCAGTAAAATAGGTCAATTATACAATCTGAAGCCTCAGTTGACGTTTACACGCAGTAAAAAAAAAATAAATAAATAAAAAAGTGAGTGTCCTTATACGTAAATTTTCCAGAAACTCAGATGCTCTCATAGGATACATAGGATTTTTACATAGCAGGGTCACACTCCGGATTTTTCCCAAATAATTAGATTTTTATGAATACCACTTTTCTTGCGCAAATGTTCTTGATTTACATTTAAGTCTGTTCATCTCCAGTTTGATAAGTAAGGCCCATTATGTGAAATGAGATGTGTACTAGAGATAGAAAGACATATAATTTTGTTAAGGAAGTAAGACTGACTGTCCAATAATATTTTAAATAATAACAAAAAAACTTGCCACAATAAATGATTAAGAAGCATTACAAGTTCGTGACGGAGTGAAAAAAATAAAGGAATTCCTCTCCATTGTCAAATAATTTGTATATTGTGATTTAGGACTTCAGCCAAGAAAGATCAAACAAGAATAGCATGGCTGTGCAAAAGGCATACATGTGATGTTCGCCGGAGGTTGAGCTGGCTTAACTGGGTATCTCGTGTAGTCTGCCACTTTGGGCTTAGGTGTCTTGTTGGCTGATTTTATCCAGCTAATTTCCGTCATATTGTCTGTATCAGTGTCACTGAACAGATGCTTCTTCACATTACGACCAGCAGGCTATACAAACACACAGATAAATACATACAAAAAGCATAAACACATCAGTTTATTCACATAAAACCAGTGTGGGCATTCCTGAGAGAGACAAAAATAAATGCTTGGGAAAAGTTGGTTAGATAATTTTACCAATGTGGCATGTTTAACAGTCAGCTGTTTTCAATCCCAATAGCAGCCCACTTGCTCACATAACTCACACAGAGCCCCTTTTAAAACTATTGGAACAGCAAGGTCAACTCTTGTTTCTGCCATTTAGGAGATGAAAAGATGAATATGAAACAACAGATCAGAATTTCATCTTTTATATCCTAATGTTTAGAGCTAGACGTGTTAAATAACTTTGAACGTGGCACCTTTTGTTTAAACCCACCTGGTTTAGAAGTAATCACAAGTACTAGAATATGTGACTAACAGTTAGGCTCTGTTCACATTACAAGCCTCATTGTTCAGTTCAGATTTTTTTGTTCAGATCAGATTTTACCTTGATGTTTCATGCTAATAATTAAATTAAATGTTTCATAATAATAATTGCAAGTGAGCTCTATCTTACTGTAATGTCAGTGAACCTGTCTTCTAAAATATCACATATGTGCACGCTGATGCGTTTTTGCACAAGTCATCTGCGTCCCCAACAATAAAAAACTTTTGTGAGACCACTTAATGGTCTTAAAAACAACAAAATGGACATGCTAGTAGCTTATGTATGCATCACAATTTGCTCGAATGTTTCGGTAGCAGAGAATAAACTCAATTTCATCTATAACTTTCAACCTAATGCTCAACCACTATGTAGCATATATTGATATATGTATACATACAGTACATCTAAAAAAAATTTGAATATCATGAAAAAGTGCAATATTTTTTGTCACTCATTTCAGAAAGTGAAGCTGTGTCAGTGTCTCAGAAAATTAGAATGTTACATAAGACCAATAAAAAAAAGATATTTTAAACAGAAATGTCAGGCTTCTGAAAAGTATGTTCATTTCTATGCACTCAATACTTGTTTGGGCTCCTTTTGCAGTAATTACTGCATCGACATTCCGTGGCATGGAGGAGATCAGCCTGTGGCACAGCTGAGGTGTAATGGAAGCCCAGGTTGCTTTGATAGTGGCCTGCAGGTCATCTGCATTGTTGGGTCTGGTGTCTCTCATCTTCCTCTTGACAATACCCCATAGATTCTCTATAGGGTTCAGGTCAGGCCAATTTGCTGGCCAGTCAAGCACAGTAACACCATGGTCATTGAACCAACTTTTGGTACCTTTGGCAGTGTGGGTAGGTGCCAAGTCCTGCTGGAAAATGAAGTCAGCATCTCCATGAAGCTTGTCAGCAGAAGGAAGCGTGAAGTGCTCTAAAATTTCCTGGTAGATGGCTGCACTGACTGTGGACTTCAGAAAACACAGTGGACCAACACCAGCAG
>JAQLOM010000015.1:12336148-12350035 GCA_030068315.1 Chrysichthys thysi
GAGACACTGAATTTTGGGTTTTCATTATCTGTAGGCCATAATCACCAAAGTACAAGAAATAAAGGCTTGAAATATTTTACTCTATGTGTAATGAATCTATATAATGAGTTTCACTTTCTGAAATGAGTGACAAAAAATATTGCACTTTTTTATGATATTCTAATTTTTGAGATATACTATATATGCACAAATCAACAGAGCATCATGCTGGCTGCTAACAACAGCACTCAGCACATGTATATTGACAAAAAGTCACATGAATTCTGACCTTTCTCATTCATGCCGCATGGCTACAAACCAAAAACGTATCGGATTTAGGACCACACATGAAAGTGACTCGTATATGATTTGAAAACATTAGATTTGCTTGTCCACAGTGTCTTGAAAAAAAATCTGATTTGAGTTACTCCACTGTTTAGCCCTGGGTTCTACCTGTAAAGACTGCATTTGTTGTTAAAATGGATAAACACACATGAAGACCAGGGTACTGTCTAAAAACAAACCAAAAAAGGGGAACCATCAATCAGAGCAATTGCATAAGCATTGGGCATAGCTATTACAACAACTGAGAATGTCCTGAAAAAGAAAGAAACCACTGGTGTACTAGCAACCAGACATTGAACAGGTTGGCCTAGAAAAAGAACAGCAGTTGCTGACAGAAACATTGTTCTTCACAGTCAGTGATAACACAGATGATTCAAAAACTTATGAGCTCATTGGTCGAGCACAGTAGGGCTCACTAATCTTTATTTATGTTGTAGTATTGGTATCTCATGATATCAGCAGAATGAATTCAGAAGTCTTCCACATAACAGGAAAATGGATCCGAACTAATTGGGAGAAACTTCACCATGCAGCAAGACAGAGACCCAAAACACGCTGACAACACAACAAATTAATTCACCAGTAAAAAAAGTAGAATTTTTTAGACTGGCCATGTGACTCACCAGACACAAACTGAATTGAGCATGCACTTTACGTCTTGAAGAGGAGACTGAAGACACCCCCCCCCCCAAACAAACAACAAATGGAAAAAAAAGCTGTTGTACAAGTTCAGAAAAGCATCATAAAAGACGAATGCAACAGTTGGTGATGTCAATGGGTTTCAGGATTGAGGGTGTGATTGCAAGTGACAGATATGCAACCAAATATTAATCGTAACTTTCAGACTATCTGTTCCCATATTTTTGCTCACCTACAAATCAGGTGATCTGTCAGCAAAGGTGCCACCTACTAAGTTGCGTATCAACTCTAGATGTAAAAATCAGGAAATAAAGGCTGAAATTCTATCACCTCATATTCATCTTCTGAGCACGTCTTCAGGGTATAGCAAAAGAAAAGAAATGGCCTTGCTGTTCCTAGCAAATGGTCTTAATAATTCTCTGACCTTCACACGAAGACACTTTTTAGAGGTGCTCGAAAGAATCAGGGAACTGCTGAGCACATTGAAGGAAGAAGAAAGGCAAGTTAATCAATTGTGCAAGCGTGAATAGTAAATCACTTTCACCTTTAGAAAGCTATTTTCACAACAAAGCTTGATTCAGACACCGGAGAGTTAATTACCTGCTTTCCATTCCAGATATTTCAGAAGATCTTCTATTTTTTTTCTAGGACACAATATAGTGAATCAGGACTACATGAAGAACATAAAGCAATGCTGCAGAATATATTACACGATACATACGTAACTAAAAAGAACAAGGCTTTTACCTCACTGAGCTCTGGCACATCCAGACTAAATGCATAAATGTCCCTGGCAAAAACAGGTCACATCAATCAGCTGACAACAGTAAAAAAGGCCTACGCATCTAATGAATCCTATAAATATCTTCAAATATTTCAAATTCCTATCTAATTTTTCAAGATTTAATTTTAAAGCAGTACTTATTCTGATTTAAAAGCTTCTCAGATTGATACGCCTGGCCTTCTGAAGATGATGTTGGAAGGACAGGGGTATTAGCAGAGATCTTGGCCTGGAACAACAAAAATACACTGCAATAATAATTATTATTTTTTTTAAAATATAAAAATAAACTAAACTAAACTTTATTACTTGGTTGTTACATTTTTTATCGATTTTGAGAAAACTTACAACTGAATTTGGACACCAACTCTTGTTGAAAGTGAATCTACTAAAAAAAAAAAATAAAAACAGATTAAATAAGTGATGGATTGTTAAGTGAAAAAATAATGTAATATGCCTGTTCTACCTGTTAGTTGGTGCAATGCTAAACCAGGAGACATTTTCCTGTGCTGCTGTACCAAAAGAAGCGCGATTATAATGGCTATTGATCTGCTTCACCATGCTCTCTGCTGCTTTCGCTGTCTTCTAAAAAAAAAAAAAAAAGTCACTTTAGTTATCTCAATTATTAAATCTCATATTCACGCAGAAACACTAAACCCTTAACATTCTGGAGGATGTGCTGAAGAGCAGTAACTTTAACACAATTATTCCACTGAACCTGATCATATCAACACCGCCTATTTAAAATCTTTTTGTTAATTTTTTTATATCCACAGAAATTATGCCTATCTTTGTGCTAAGAATGTTTTCACAAAATACTGCATGGTTGTCACCGTATTGTTGTCCATGTCAGCCCCCTTGTCCTTAGCCCATCCATTCTGTTCAGTTGTACTGAGTTTCTTTTGGGTTGGTCTGTGTGGCTTTTTCACGAGATCAGCCTCTCTTCCAGGAGTCCTACGCTCGGGGGGATTTTGCTCCTGCTGCTCATGTTCCCTTAACACCTGCTCCAGTCTTTGAGTGAGCTGAGCATGAAGCTCTTTGTGGCTCAATCCTCCAGAGCTGCTCTGGGCTGACGATGGCTGTCGTGGAGGCTCTGGTGAAGACACAGATGTGGAACAAGGAATGGTGTGCTGTATGATTACTGAACAGTCACTGACACAGTAAGAGTCTAAGCGTGTTCTGGTACTGCTACTACAGGACTGATGCAACTAAACTAGTAATAATTTGACCTAAGCTTTTCTGTCTGAAGACACTACAGTCAACTGATTTGGACTGATGTGAAGGATCATGCTGACCTGGGAACAATGACCCTGACACAGAAATTCTCTTTTTGTAAAGGCAGCTTCGACTTCTGGTAATGAAGTAAAACATAAAAGCAACACTCACATATACAAGTTTCAACACTGAACACTGAAATGTGAATGAAACACTGGAAATGTTTTACAGTACTGAATGCAGAGAAGTAGGTTTCTCAACTCGAAGAAAACTTACATAGGGGTTTCTCTCCTCATAGCTGGCTGGGAGTCTAGTACTATACTGTTATCTTTTATAAAACAAACAAGAACATTTAACACATTTAACAATTACACTTAAATATTCTACATGTTATAAGAAATAACAAATCCTTAACAGTGAACAGATGGCATAACTATACCCAAAGGCTCTTCCTGGAGCTCTTGGTCAGCTTGCACCATTTCCACTACTTTCTCTACAGGTAGGTGCTAAAAAGACAGATTCTATGTTAATATAAGGGCTAAAATTTGATACAACAGGTAGAAAGACACAGACAACAGTACGGTACTGAATATAGAGTTGGGTTTATACGTATTTCAACAGTTATTGTTAATTTAGCTGTCAAAATTTGTTACGTTAACTACACACTACATATGATCTCTCATGTCTTTACATCCAAATGGTGAGTAAATGGTGTAAGAAATACAGTACGTTTTTTTATATGAGGTCCTCCTATTTTTAGAGAACAAATGTTGCTCAGCTGTTCCATGGCTAGGTTTATGTTCTTACCTCATTATTTCACTTACAAATAAGCAAATATAAGGTCTTGTGTTGATTGTGCCATTTGCAATCTCTGTTGCTGTTAACTCTTAATAGTAAGTCCAAAGGGCTTTTACTACCAGTGAAGCAAGCCATCATTTGGCTGCAAAAATTCTAAACATACCCATCAGAGAAATAAGTGTGAGAGGTAACTATCTGGTACATTCTTACAAAGAAAGCATGCACTGGTGAGCTCAGGAACACCAAAAAGCCCATATGACCACAGAAAACAACTGTAATGGATGAAAGAAGAAAAAATCCAGAGGCAAGAGGGATACATTTATAAATGTAAAATTTATTTCTGGAATTTATATATTTCTGTTAAGCTGCTTTATGAGAGTGTCCATTGTTAAACGCACTACACAAATAAAATTTAACTGAACTGAAATTCAATATACTGTGAAGGACAGCTAAAAAGACAATAACTTCATCGATGTCCAAAAATTTATGTACAGTACAGTAACTTACCCGGCGGTATTTTTCCATTGTTTGTCGACCTTCTTTGGTCTGTTGTATATCAGGGATCTGAAGAGCTGGAACTGACTATTTACACACGCACACACACACACATACACACAACTCCTAAGTATTACATAAGTTTGGCTTTTTAGGGAAATTTACATTGCTAATATCTACAGACCAGTTTTCTTGTGCTTTCCTTTTCCACACTAAATGACCGCACACCGTGAGATAATTTGGCAGGTAAGAGCTCTTTCAATTCAAATGTTTTCCTCTTCTCTGAGGAGGCTATCATCTCTAGAGCTGGTTTCACCTTTGTCTTCCCTGGGACAGCTATGGTGAAACACCATAGGAGAGTAAAAAAATAAGTAAAAAATGTAAATTACTTCATGTACTTTCTACACCGTTTGCTGTAAAGGGTGAAACTATCATGAAATGTGAAAAAAGAAATGCTTTATGAATGCTTTTTTTGCACAACAGTACACAGATGTAAAGTTTGGCTTACATGCAGACAACACGCAGCTCAAAGGGCTTTTGCCAAGTTTACGTCCTGCGCTACCAGAGACATACGTACATGACTCTGACACCTTACTCCTTAATGGGGTTATCATCTGAAAAAGATTAATAATAAAATGAGTCTAATCATCTGTAACAAGCAGGAGAATATTATGAATATGTTTTGAACGAAAACATTAGTTAGTAAAATCACTTACACTAGCAAGAATTCGGAAACAAAATTATTAAAGTGAATCAAGATTCAATTCAACATCGAGATTCAATTCAAGTGAAATACAGACAAATGTTTTAAGAGGGAAAAACAAGTGTGCCCATCCATTTACAATGCAGCATGTGGCTTTGCTCAGAATTAACTGATCACACACAAAAACCCACGTTCAAAAGTAATTATCAGACACCTGTCTTCAATGAAGTGATTAATCATTCACTTGACTCGGATTAACCCCTTGGTTTGAAGCGTACAGTATATGTACAGAATCTCATTTTCAAAATGAATCAATCAAAAGAATGGTACAAAAGAATTTCCAGAACATTAGATGTACCATGGTACACCATGAAGGCCATCTTAAAGAAGTGGAGAAAATGGGGCACCATAGTGAAACTACCAAGAACAGGATGTTCCTCCAACAAAGAAAAAAAAGCACATGACGAGTAGTTATCAGCTATCACAGGTGCTACAGTAATAAAGCATCGCAAAGTGCTGGAGTCTCATTTGTAAAGGGTGTGCACATATAAAAATGAGTCTGTAATGTGTAATGTACCCAACCTCTCATGCAGAAACTGGGATGTATAAAGAAATACTTGGTGGGAAATTAGGTGTACATTTATGGAAACTCTGACCCATGCATAGAGCCACCTGCAGAATTTCATAAGCACACAGAATTTGCAATTGTCTGTGGATACGTAGAGAATTAAAGCCAAATCACCATTTCACGTTATACTTGTGTCATAATAACTGCATATATGCTACTTGGAAACGAGAATCATCAAAGCATAACAGTATTTATCTAGCTATTTCTGTAGATTGGTTAAGTAGTCTGTTTCTATGTATTGTTACATACCGGTACTGTTCATAAATCATTATGTACTGTTAATAACTGCGGGTAAATACAGGCCACACCACAGGCCTAGTTAAAGCACTCAAAGGGAGTAGAAAATTAAATGAAGGACCTTTTTGAGTGGTCCAAAGCCTACCTCCTGTTTTCTCATTTCCTGTTGTTAAACACAAGAGAGGGCCACGGCATAATGGTAAAGGATATGATTGGCTCAGATACAAGACAGCTTATCACCCAAAGAACACCATACCCATGGTGAAGCATGGTGGTGGTAGCCTCATGCTATGAGGCTGTTTTACTTCAGTTTGGACTGGTGCTCTAATCAAGATAGAGGGAATAACAAAATACCAATCTATTCTGGCACAAAAGCTGCAGGCCTCTGTTTCACAGAAAAAAACAAAAACCTTCCAGCTATATATAGCTATATGTTTGTAAAATCTGCTTTTCTTAATAAAATTTGGAAACAAATGAAAAATCTGTACAAAGACAAAAAAAAAGAAGAAAAGTGCATTCCATAAAAGTTGTCTTAACATAAGCAATACAAGCTAATATACTAGAAAGAACAAACACTACATTAAAACAATGCATTTGTATCAAAGTTTGTAGAAATGATATGAATTCTGCATGTCAAGCAATTCAAATATTATTGCCTGCTGGCCGACGTGCTGGGCATCTCGATCATGGGATGTCAGCGACTGGCAGTGGGTGTCACTCCTCACTGAGGAAGGTACAGTTTTTCCCATGTGCTGAGAGGAGCTCTGACTCTCGGGAAAAAGAACCTACATACATGACATAAATACAGCATTAAAAATTTTTTTTTTAAATAAAAATAGCGAGAGATTTTAGTAATTTAGAGAGAATGATTGTTTTGAGAATTATTGTTATGTTATTATAAACAATTTCCTAATGTCTCCACTAATCAACATGTGTTAAAATGTCCTTATCACCCATCTCTCTTGTCTTTGCTAGCCATCAACTTTTTTGGGGGAGTCTTTACACTGAGTGATACGTTTTTAGATTTGGAGTTAATCATACTTAAGTCTAACACCTGACATGTTTCTGAATAAATTTCTCTCACTTGAATAAAGAATGCACACTGGACATGTGAGATTGCTATGCTGCAGATCTGCTACCGTTTCTAATATGAAAATACTGAGTAACACATGGTACATAGTAACATTTTTTTGAATACGCAAGAGCTGAATGAAATGAGACGGGAAAGTCTGTGGGCCTTGAGTTTGACACCTGTGTTTTAGGATATCCGTATCGAGGCACCACTTCCTAGACTTCTCAGACATTTTGCCTGTAACACCTGGGAAACCTAAATCAGCCGGTTATACAGGGTTTGTTTGGGTTTGACCATGACTGCTGCTAGGCTGCTGTCTGAGTTGCTATGTAGCTCGTTCAGATTTCATTTGGCTTGAATGTTGCTCTCACAGCAGGCAGATATAGGTTGTGCTGTCATTAAAGTTTGTTAAGTATTTAAACTTGCACACAGGTAAAATGAGAATTCATATTCACTTTTCATTTCAATCACTTTTGAACAAAAATACTGATTTTCCAGGCATTTCAAGCCTTCAATTTCAAAAAGCTAACAAGGTCCACTACAGGCACATGTACAAAACCTGCAAGCCGCTACATAATCTAACTTCTCAAATATTTAAATTTTGGAAAATAATTATATAATACAATGAAAAAAATATTTAAAAAAAAGACATACACACAATCTTTGGGGCTGGGCTGCATAAACCAGTCATACTTTGTACCTTGTGGAAACATTTTTTCCCTCGCATGAGTATCAGTACACTATGACATACCAGTTGGTGTAATCACAACTGCTCATGTGACATGCTCAGCCCAATTATTATTTAAAGAAACACTTTTCAGCACACTCCTCTTTTGGCCAGACTTCCTCACCTGTGAACCTCCTTCATCCAGAATTATTTGAACAGTGGTTTTTACCACAGATGTTGTAGTCTTTCCAATAAACTTCTGAAATTGCAACATTTGCAGTTAAACATTTTTAGTGATGCAATTACATAAAGTATGCAATATTAACAACTGTACAATTAAATCCTGATTAAATGCAGTTAAATCCTAGTTTTCAATTAAACTATTTATCATTTTTGTTTTCCTTTCGCATGAGTTAACCAGCCATGAACTAATTACCTAGCTAGTGAAATTAAATCTATTACTCTCCTAATGTTTACACACTGCTGTGTGTAACTTAGCCATTGTTTGTTCTCCAATCTCCAACAACTGAAAAGTATGAAACCAAACAGCAAACACCACAACTCACTTTATTCTTGGATTTGCCATAGACTTTCTTAGTGGCCTTGAGGATGTCTAAGGAGGAACTGAAGTGGATGGTGAGTCTGGTGCCCTCGATGCTGCTCAGACACACTGGCTCAGTTAGAACCAGCTGCAGCACTTTTACACCGTTCTCCTCTGGGGATGCAAAGACAGACACAGTATAGTGGAGGATTTATTCACACCATATATGCATACTTGATCTATAATAAACCTATAAACCTATATATCTATAAACCCAGAACAGGAGGCTGACTAGAATAAACATGTTTAATCTGTGCCGTGTATTTTACCTTCCACTGTGTAACTGTGGACTTCATTTTCTGTTATACATAGAGTGTCCCACTGGCACTCCTGCTGAGGTAACAAGTGATCAGAAAAATAACATCCTATGCCATAAAACCCAAAATCGCACAGTTAATGTTCCAAGTGTAGAAATCAATTTGAAACAATGTGAAAATACCAGAACAAGAACAAATCCTAGAATAAATACCTTTGCTGCATCATCAGCAAGACAGAAATAGAAGGAGATGCTCTGGCTTCCTAGATTGAAGTCAATCCAGAACTCATGAAGGTTCTCATCCACAGGCATGAGCAACTGTAAGAACAATGTAAAGTTTTGAAAGCTGTAAGAACCACCACAGATTTCCGCCTGTGCAAGATTTTAAAATGTTCCTGCCACTTAAAAAATAAACAAAGATAATTTATAATAAAACTGTTTACAACATGAAGTTGCTTTAAACTTAAACTAAAGAACAGAGACATTCATAAACAGTTGAACCTCTCATCTACGGACACCTCATTAATGGATATCGGATGCAACGGACAAGTTTAAAAATCCCGGGTGTTTTGCGAGCTGAGTCCGGTAGTTCAGCAATTGTCGGCTAGGCAGCTGTGGTGTGTGTGCTACTAGTTGCTTACAAGCATCGCTTGAGCTGTGGCCGTTGTGAAGCTATACTGTTTTTTCAGCAATTATTTGGTGTTTTTCACTTCAATGTTTTCTCAATGGACTTACCTATTTATGTTGCTCATCAAACCGTGAGATTCAAATAATGCTCTTGGTGTTTAAAAAAAACCCAGGTTTGGATAAAAATGAAATATAAATAACTGTTAGCTATTTACAGAGATATTTGCTGTATTACTAAAGTATTTGCTGTATTATCAATGTAAAGTGTATTATTTCTGTTGAGTACTGTGTATAATGTGAATGCTGTTTTTGTGTTGAAAGTGAAGATATAAGAAACATAATTGCAGTGCATTAAATGGCAATAAAGTACAAGGTCCAGATGCCATTTATACTTTTAGCAAAGTAAAAAAAAAAAAAAAAAAAACCCACAGATACATAATCCATAATAAAATATACCTGACGAAATGTTATCTAAAAAAAATAACTGGCAAGTTAACTAGGGATGCCATAAAACATCAATAATTTAATTGCTGATCAGCATGTTATCTTTGAGATCCTGATGGTTTAAAAAAAACTTTTTGTTTAAACGAATAATGTGTGCTTTCTAGCTGTTTCACTTTCTAATCTATCATCTTACCCTTTAATATTGCCTAGTGCAACTGCTTTGGGAGACAAAGAAAGAGATTCATCAAATCCTGTAGATATACTTCAGCTCATAATATCATTCCTCTGACATGCAGTACAGTGCCATCTAGTGCATCTTCCTGATATGATATTAGAAGCGTAGGCCTACACTTTACCTTGCACTCCAGGGATGGGGGAAACGGGGAAAAGGAAGCAAGAAGGATGGTAAATCTGGCACATGCTAACATGCTGAACGCCACAAAGTAATTGCACTGTCAAGGAGAGATAGCCAAGAAAACAGCCAAAGACGAGAAAGTCATAAGAAAACAAATTGCTATGATCAAACAAAGGCAAGGAGCCGTGTTATGATGAGGCTTTTCAAAAGCAGAGAGACCTCAGAGTTGAGAGCAATGAAGATGGATGTGGAGGTTGCTTTGTTTCTGCTTGAAAGGAAGGTAACATTAGTTTTGCTATATTTCAGAGAACCAACACATCAATACTGTTTTGTCCCATTTGCTAATGCTTGTGACACCTAATCCCAACTGGTTAGCTAGAAAGCAGGTACCTGTGTCAGATTTGTGTGTTAGGAAATGTTAAATTACTTGCCCACAGACATTCAGCTTACTTTCTAGTTTGTTAGGTTAGCTTTATTAACAGGAGAGTTCCCACTCTAGCAGCAGCAACAACAGCAAGTCTGCCAACAACCTAATTAACCTTAGTTACATAAATGCTCTGTAGTTATTTGCTCTATATCATGCCTTTTGTCTGTACAACATTTGCAAAGGATTTTATAGTCCTAAAAAACACAAGTTTGCTAGCACAGTGGGATTATTTGGACTGATGCATAATTTGAAATACTATGATAGGTAAAGTTACCTTCCTAGTTAGTTTAGCTACAAACCTATAATCCTGGTCACTCTTAGGGTATTTTGGTCCTCAAAAAAGAGGACACTGGGGGCAGGATGGTGGCATGGGGCAAACAGACACCCACAAAATAAATGGTGAATGTAGAAAGCAAAAGCCGAACCCTGGACATTTTCGGCAATTTAAAAATCCTGCCTCGGATGCATTTCTTGTCTCAAAAACAGAACACATGCAGGAACAAGAGGACGTATGGTCACCCTACACACAGTAGTTTTGTAAAAACAATCTAAACAACTGAGTTTTTTCCCTGTTGTGTTTAGATTCTGTGTTTGTGTGCTTGCATGTCATTCATTTGATGACATGTAATATATCATTTGTCTTGCTTCAGCTATAAGAAAGAAACCTCTACTTCCATGCCGTATAAGGTATGAATGTCTAGACCACCTCCACCACTCTTGTCAAGCGTCAGCTGTCAGATTTTGAACAAAAGGTGACGTAAACTGTGATTCTTCTTTTTGTGACCACTTTAACCTCACAATCTGTTCAAAGTAATGGATTTGTTACATGGTCTATAGGAGCTCTGGGTTCTAACATATTTCTCTTTTGGTCACCTAGCCCACGTGTTGGGTTGTTGCCTTGGCAATGTTCATCCATTCATTTAGGGGTGGACCTTCTGAAGGTGCAATGATGGGTGGTGTGTATTTGTTTGGCAAATATCAACACTCTTTCTCTAGAATCTCAGACTCCATCTTTAATAGATTTTACTGTCAGAAAGGTGAAATGTCATTTTATACATCGCATGACTAAGTGTAAACTGCATGGATTAAGATTACTGTGTCCCACCCTGGGACAAGACCACACTTGTCCACACTGGGTGTCCACACCTTAGGGCCTTAGATGGAAATAGCAACATGGAGCCATCTTGTTAACATACCACCTGAGAGATGAAAGGTGGGGTCAGGTGCAAAGTTAGTCATGCAGCGGGCATGCAATGGATAGATGGGCCAGACCATAACAAAAGAAACTGGCTGTGGGAACGCGGAATGTCACTTTGCTGGTAGGCAATGAGCCATTGTTAGAGTGTGAGATGGAAAATAACAAACTTCTTGACCAGGAGTGACATCTCTCCTACTCTGGAGTTCCAACAGCTAGGTATGAGAATATTAACCAGTCCCAGGATAAGAATCACACAGTTACAAGTTTTTCTCAATGAACAAATAAGTTGACACTTTGCTTTCCTCTGGGTACTCATATTGGGAATAACAGAGATACTGGAAGAGCATGAACTTGAGCTGTGACATATTATTATTATTATTATTATTATTATTATTATTAAGCTACTTTGTAAGCCACAGATTGCTAATAACAAACACAAGGTTGCTTACAAGTGTACTTGGTATCAGAGCACCAGGAAGGAATATAAATGAATATAAATAAATGAACAAATATGTTACATTTAAAAAATTATTGCATTATTGTATGAATATATGTAAGGATCTAGTTTCCCACTTTCAAAAATGCTTTCCCGCTTCACACATCACATAAATACAGCATTATGTAGAACCCTATGGAATGTTTTATTTTTTTTTATTTTTAGAATTTCATTTCATTCACTTTAGCTTTTCTCTGACTTTTTACAATTCTAATTTTACCTTGTTGTATTACAGGTACATGTACATGTAACCAACTACAATCTTTGCCAAAAATCATAAAAATGTAATTGTTTTTTTTTTCTTTTTCTTTTCTGAATTCCAAATTTTGGAAAATGTGAAATATGCATCTATAGTTTAAACAACGGTGTCTTCATCTATAGCTAAATAACTGCCAATACAACAAAAGTATTAGATCCAGAGTGCATGGACCTGGCTTGTAACTTGCACACTCGCTTTCAGCTGGCAAAGGATTATGAACACATTAGGAGCTAGCTGCGCTTAACTTGTGTGTGTGCGCATTATTGAAAAGGAGGAAGGTAGAGAAGAAGATAACTTAAGCTAGGTTATGGATGATGCCAAAATAAATAAATAAATAAATAAAATTTCCAGCAAATTTTAAAAAAACCCAAAAAACACTGCATGGTGCTGCATGACATGTCGATATATGCCCAAGAACTATATTCATGTGTTGTTCAAAGACCTGGGGCAAATAAGTTGTAGACTGCTTTCATTTTTTTCACAGTACACCTCCTTGTTTGCAGTGTTTAATCAGCAAGGACAAACTGTTTTAATTTTTCAAGTGGTTTGTCCTACTCCACATACATAGCCACAAAAATCCTCCACAAACTCATCTCTTCCATTTGATGATTTTGTTGTTCCCCCTACTGTTATTTGGAGTAGCAGACACACAGAGCTTGATTTCTCCGTGTTCTTGAGGTGAGTTTTGGATTTGACATGGTCACGGCAAATGTCTCTTTATGTCCAGTAAAATGTTTATGTAACAGTTTAAGAAATCTCCAAAAAACACAAAGTTCTGTGCATATAACTGAAATCTGGTTTTATGTCTTAATTCCATGATTCTGTCAGTGTTCTCCGCATTGCAGAAATAATAGGGCCTTAATTTCTCCTAAAGGGTTAATGAATACTTACTACATGCTTGTCCAAAAACACTTCCAGACAAGGATAGGAGTACACCCTGTAAGAAAAGAAACATTCCAGTAGTAATAAGGTCATTGGTATGATAACAATTAAGGAAATAGAACGTGTCACAGATTAAAGTTACCTTCGATCATCGCCTTGCATTCCATTTACCAGATTTAAAAATTTGCGACAATCCTGGGAAAAAATAGCGTAATCAATTACGGATGCACTGATTACAATTCTTCCATTTAGGGTACTTTCACACAGCAAAGCTGATACATTTACAATTGGAGGAAAAAAGGATGAGGCTTTTAATCTGAACAACACTATCCCAAATGTAAAATAAATAAAAGCTGAAATAAACTGGTCTCTTAGATATTATTCTGAAATTACCTTTATTATGGAAATAAAGTAGCTACAACTTAATTAATTTAAGATATAAATTGTATAGTAAGACAAATTGTGTGAAGTTGTGAGTTTGAATGACTTGTGAAGGTGTATTTAAACTTTTGGCCTGTTTAATGTGTACACCCCTACTTTTATAATCTGGGGTGTCTCTAGCTAGTCTTAAATTATTAAGTTTATCTACAATAAGGTAATACATTTAAGAAGCTCAGATAACAGAAAAAAATAGTACAATTCTAGTTCCCGTTTAAAAAAATTATGCTGGCTTGTAGATCATACACTACCGTTCAAAAGTTTGGGATCACCCAGACAATTTTGTGTCTTCCATGAAAAGTCACACTTTTATTTACCACGAGTTGGAAAATGAATAGAAAATAT
>JAQLOM010000015.1:12406856-12418272 GCA_030068315.1 Chrysichthys thysi
CCTGAAAAGGGCAGTTCATAGTTGCAAACCCTCCAATGGGACTGAATTAAAGCAATTTTGTGGAGAAGAGTGGGCCAAAATTTTTCCACAGCAATGCAAAAGACTGATCTGATCTTGTGTTACAGAAAGAGTTTGCTTATAGTTGTTGCTGCTAAAGGTGCCCCAAAACAATATTATGCTTAGGGGCAATTACTTTTTCACACAGGTGAAATAGGTTTGTGGGAGATTTTGTTCTTCAATAAATCACAAGATCATTTGATAACTGTATATAGTATTTATTCAGGTTGCATGTTGTCAAAAACATGTTCAGATCAAAAACAGTTAAGTGTTATTAATAAACAAAAATGGAATAACTCAGAAAGTCAGAAAATACTTTGTCATGGCACTGTATAAGGACAACTACCATTGCTCTAGCAGATTTAATATGTCACACCCTCTGGTGTGCCTATTCACCCAGCACCTGTACTATAATTTTTCACCACAACAAAAGCACCTTGTGAGAAAAAGAAATATTCCAACAAATCTGTAATAAATCTGCACAAAAATTGAGCTATATATATGAATTGTGCTCCACTGTGGAGGTTTTGTTGATTTTTAGCTCTTCCTACAGAATTCATTGTTATTCTTGCTTTTCTTGGGCAGGTGAGCTTCGGATCGTTGGCCAGAGAGGGTTCTGGGTCTCCTCTATTCGTAACAGAAAATGTGACATCAGCCACAACACATGTTACCAAAGTAACAGCGATACAGCAGAAAACCATTTACATCACAAATTATAGTGAAATCAATACCGTATTTTCCGGACCACAGAGCGCATCGGAATATATGCCGCACCCACTAAATTTTAAAAGAAAATTATAAAAAAATTTTTTTTACATATATTAGCCGCACCTGACTATAAGCCGCAGATATAAACATTGTGAAATGAGATATTTACACAAGAAAGTTTTTATAAATGTTTATTTACATACTGTGGCGTCTCCTGCTCATCGCCGGAAGACACCGGAAATAATCGGAGTCGACAACAGGAATTTGTAGAAAATCCCCAAAGCAACGGCTGGGAAGCTCTTTTTATTAATAGGCCTGGTCACCAAGCAGCGTAGCTCTTAAGAGAGCAAGCGTACTCAGTAACGCGAGACCACACCACACACACATTACACATATCCATACACATCTTTTTTGGCAATCTGGCCGCACGTCACCCGAGCGAAACAGCACCTCGGAAGCGGTGAAGTTACAATGCACACAAAAAACATTCCAAATATCCCCCCAATTAACATTACACAACATGGGACAAATTCTAACACTCTAACAATCTCTGAACACAGTTAAACACACAAAAGAACACATAACTTTACACCAATGCAAATTATGCACTCCGATGCACGATGGGAAAAACCCCGCCTATGCCCAGGAACGCTGATACAATACCTTAATGTGTGTGTCATGCTTCTTGTGTCAAGTGCCAAAAACTACCAGTAGTGTCTTCTTCTGTGCATTGATCTGTTGCGTCTTTCACGTTTTAGCGCCCCCTGATGGCAGTTAGCGAAGAAAAATCTATAGATAAGCTGCATTGGTGTATAAACCGCAGGGTTCAAAGCGTGCGAAAAAAGTAGCGGCTTATAGTCCAGGAAATACGGTAGCTCTTAAACAATAGTGAGTCTGATGCCAGTGAGTGAGTATTCTGATTTACCGGTGTTTGTTTATAGACAGTAAAAGGAGGATACTCAGAGACAAGAATTGAGAAGAGGATTATCATTACTGGAGATGATGATGTTGACCAAGATCAAGTAAGTTAAAACTAGTGAAACAGAAATGTGAAGGTATGAAAATGGGATTCTGTATTCGTTTTGAATCGAGAGGGTTTTTTTTTCCCCAGGCACTCGCCATGGCAATAAAAGAAGCCAAGCAGCAGCATCCTGACATGTTGGTAACCAAGGCCATAGTTGTCAGGGAAACAGAATCTTCCACACAAGACACACACGAGCAATTCAAGGTATTTGTCATAACCAGTCCCTAAGAGCCTAAATAACCCCCTGTCCCCTTTGAATGAATTCTTAGGGTTTTATATCAAACCCTTTTACATTTATCAGTTCTGCGATTTCACACATGGGGCTCTTTTCATGGTGGCACAAGCATCATTACGTGGTATAATGTTGGCATGCTGCTAATTTGGTTAGCCATGTGATACCTTTTAGATCAGTTATTATTTTTGAGGTAAAAAATGAAAGATCTCGTCCCCTTCATAGGTGAAGCAGTGGAGTATAAGGTGTGGCGTAAAAAATCTGCCAGCCCAGTGGGACGTTCCTCCTTCTTTGTTCCAAAATTTGCACTTGCGCTACACAGAGGTCACACCTTCCAAGACCTCCTCGTAGTGCAAATGCACCAAAGCAATATTTTTCTAACTTAAAGCATAGGCTGTTAAGTCTTGTCCTATTATTTACAAGCCAGCTGTAGATGTTTACAGTTTATCACCCCATTTGAACATTAGAATTATATATCAATGTCTACGTACTGAATAAAATATTTCCGTCTTCTGCTATGATCATCATAATGGAAGGGGGTGGAGTTTGATGTGACCATTTGAAGTATATCAAAGTTAAGCATAAACCTTTTGAAAATTATGAAATTATTTTTCAATGTGCAGTTACTTGCCAAAATGATAAAATATTATTTACCACAATCATACTTCACACAATCTCCTCTTCAGACCCCTTTTGTAAATATAGTGCAATTTAAAAAAAAAAAAAGACATAAGATTGGTGCATTACTTTCCCTACAATTAGTTTGGTTTAGTGCATTATCAGGAGCTGCAGTTAAATGTGCTGCTGTGATATCCAATGAAAGCTCCTCTCATTACCATTGATATGAATATTAAATGAACTAATGGGAATCCAAAATGTCTGGTTGTAAGTAAGATTTTATTCAATTTTTTTTCCAGGCCAATATAATTTTTGTATTATATAACATTTAAAGGGGCTCTCAATAATTCTAGATCAAATACATTATCCTCATTATGGATATGAATGTCATGGCATTATTAGGCTTTCAGTGAGTTCATAGAAATGTTATTTTTTTCTATGGAAGAATAATTATACAGTAATAGAAAAAAATCCCACGAATTTGGTGCACAAGTTTTAATTTATTTTGGGTTTCCTGAAATCAATACAGGGTCAAAAATATACATATATACCCACTTAGATTATTAGTTCAGCGATACTGAAAGTTCCTAAAAGTCTTTTAATTTGCCAAGGCCTCTTGACTTCCTGTTAGAGATCATGATTGACTACAGCTGGTAGCTTCTCTGTGCTCAACATTATAACAGGTTTGTTTGACAAGTACAAGTTAATGGGTGATGTATCAACTTTACCAAAGTCTGGAAGAAGACCAAAAATTGTCTCCATCAACTGAGAAGAGATTGATTCAAATGGTAAGGAATGACCCAGGAACCATCAAGGCAAAGGCCTGCCATGAACTAGGAGCTGCTGGAACACTGTCTACACGCTCATGTGAGTTTTAGGTCACCATGGACTGAGAGGCTGCTGTCCAAGAAATAAGCACCTGCTCCAAAATCAACATTATCAAGCTTGGCTAAAGTTTGACCACAAAAAGCCTTCTGGAGTAAATCTTTATGGTCAGATGAGACAAAAATGTAGTTGTTTGGCCACAATGACCAGATATAAAGAGGAGCACTGTATCAACTGTTAAGCATGGTGGTGGTTGAATCATGCTCTGGGGCTGTTTTGCTGCCAGTGGAACTGATGGATTGCAGAAAGTGGATGGAATAATGAAGAACCCCAGAATTCTTCAGCATAATCTCAGGCTGTGAGCTGGATGGTTGAAACTTACAAACAGGACAATAACCCCAAACACACACTCAAAGCTGGTGGGATGTGGGATGGACTAACATTAAGCTTAAAACAAGTCCTGATCTCAACCCTATCGGAAATTTGTAGACTGTGCTTAAAAGTCAGGACCATGCCAGGAAACACACAAATCTAATTGAGCTCTATCGATTCTGCGAAGAAGAGTAGCCAAATATGCAAACAGAATTCTGTCAGAAGATTGTGGATGGCTAAAAAGCATCCGATCAAATTACATACAGCACACCTAAACAAACATTAGGTGTACTGTATGTATACTGGTTAGCACTGTCACCTCACAGCAAGAAGGTCCTGGGTTCGATCACCGTGGCCTACCTGGGTGCCTTCTGTGTGGAATTTGGATGTTCTTCCCGTGTCTATGTGGGTTTCCTCCCACAGTCCAACGCTAACCAGGTCTAGGGGATTAGGCTAATTGGCTACTCTAAATTACCCATAGGTGTGAATGTGAGTGTGAATGGTTGTCTCTCTCTGTGTGTTGGCCCTGCGGTGGATTGGTGACCTGCCCAGGGTGTACCCTGCCTCTCGCCTGAAGTCAGCTGGTTTTGGTTCCAGCTTCCCCCTTTGACCCTGAACAGGATTAAGTGCCAGAAGATGAGTGAGTGAGTCAGTGAGTGAGTGTATATTTTGACCCTATATATAATTTTGATTTCAGAAAACCCCAAGTAGATTAAAACATGTGCACCAAATTCTTAGTTTTTTTTTTTTTAATTAAAGATATACGTTGTACATTCATTCTTCCAGGAAAAGAATAGTTCTAAGAAACTTTTAAAAGATCAATATTGCCATGATATACATGTCGATGATGAGGCCATGTAAACTTCTGACCTCAACTATAAATACCACAGCTTGGTTATGTTTTAACTGTTAGGTCCGTTTTTGAACACAAAAATAGCAACTGAGCAGAGGGAAAAAATGCCTTATGCCCAGCAAAAGTAGCAATACACCATTATTATACCAGCAAAATGAGCTTGGTAGGTCTTACAAGAGAGGTCTTGTATAAATAATAATAAACATTATATAAATATCTTAGACTCGTTCTAGTTTTAACACAAGCGATTTCTGTTAATTTAAAACTACCCCTTTATCATTTTTGTAGTACAGTATACATACACACAATATATTATTTCCAAACAGTAACTCAGCATGTTAGAGGTACTAAATTTTAAGATAATATACAAGCTAAGCCAATTATTTATAAGGTATAATCATTGTATTTATATGAATTTGATGTTAATGTTTCATTATTGCCCTTTTTCAGTCTTGATCTATTAGGCTGTCAGGACTGGTCACAGGAGAAGTACTGTATTTTCAACCACCTACTGTGGTGGATCATGGACACCAACTATCCAGCACACATCAATCCTGACCCACAGGATCCAGCACCTTCCCGGTGGCGTACAGATATACATCTTCCTTATCACAAGTCAAGCATCACATTTGTGCAGCCATCTGTCTGTTATTACATTCAATGTGGTCATGCTTATTGGGAAAATTTTTCTCTGTCTGGTTCTCAAATACAACAGGCACCAAAGGTGGCACTGTGCATGCCATGCTGGACCATTTGACCATTTGAAACTGAGTATTTCTCTTGGTGTAAGGAGAGCTATTGGATAAGCAAAAGGGAAGGCACCATATGAGCATGTTTTGCAATCGTAAGACTATAGGAAAAGTAACCTGTCTCAGAAAACATGACTGTTACTTGATCAGCTAAAATTAACATGCTGTTAAATTTTAATACCCAGACCACTTATGTGTATGTGACAATGGTAACATGAAAGAAGCAAGTCAATAAATCTAAAAGAAGGACACCATTGGACCAACTACAGCGGATCAGTGCACTCAACAAATAGCCCCATATGGTGCTGACAAGACATGGACAGATTGCTGGACACAAGGACAACAATTTGTGCCAATTATTTAAGGAAGACGCTTCTGGGAAGCAATGGTTTCTGAGAGAAGAAAAGAGAAATCAACAAGAAACAGTGTTTAAAAAAAAAAAAGGATGACACAAATACTCAACATAAAGTGAAGATTGTGAACCATTGTCATTATTGTGAAGATAAGTACTCTAGAAAAATCTCCATAGGGCCCTTTCCTAGAAAGTGTGATGATGTACTATATGTATGTTTGGCCCTGGATATCCCTTCATTAATCCTATATGATTCATGTTCAGGTGACAAAATGAAAATTTCCTTTAAATGAGGTGCTATTTCCTAAGTAAAAAAAAAAAGAATTCCCTGATTAAAAAAAAAAAAGTTAAACAATATTACACATTTCATATTAGTAAGAAAATACGTTCACTTCTCTCCAATCAGGCTTTAATCAATCTGGTAATTATGCAATATGAACATATTTGAACTTGTGATTTTGCACGAGAATTGAAGAACCAATGAAAATATTTTGTTTCATGTCTGTATTTTAAACAAAGGAAAAAGGTCAAGTCCTAGATATATTGCCCCAGATGCTAGCAAAGCAGAATAAAGTGTGTTGAATAATTCTGTCATGTGCATGTCAAACTGCCCAATTATTCGTTCAACTAGATTTTAGGGGGGGGTAAAAAATTAAAGAAGACACAGATTTTTTTTTTTGGCGTTTGAAATGCCTCCACTCTCATCTTTTTTTTTTTGTCCATGCTAATTCACCAAATCCCATAAAGAGATGTCTCTTTACAGTTTCACAGTGTTTCAATATAATGATTGCTTACTCTGTGGTAGATGTCATGGGCATTTTTTTCTATTTTCAGTGGACTGTTTGTGCAGTGGTTTTCCTTAAATTCCTCCCTCTGTAACACTAGTGCTGGAACAGCCTGAAGAATGAATGCAGGTTTGTCTGTTGTAGTGTTTTATAGGTGAATGGGCCTTAAATGGTACATGCATTACTGTGCTTTACAATGATTCTTGGGGAAACTGCGTAAGGATGAAGAATCTCATGCTCTGATTTTCATTAGAAATCTAAAAGTGACATGTAGAGAATTGCGTTATGGACCTTTAACAAAGAATTGTACCATGTGAATGTTTCATATAGGCACACGTTTCTCAACTTGAAAATGTCATGGGTGGAATTAGAGCATTAAGACGTTTAAGCAGTACATTACAGACTACAGTGTGGAGTGGTTTTCCAGACAAGGTTGAAAATAAAACAGGTCATAATCATGGATGAATAAAATATGGATTTCCTGCTTTATATCCTTGATTGAATTGATGTCATTTATCACAAAGTTAACAATAAACAGTTAGAAAACAATAATTACCACATAAAAATGGTCAAACCTTTTTTTTTTACATAACTAGTTCTGGTATCTGCTTTATCTGGCCACATAAACTGTATCCAACATTCATGATCAATATAGTGACTGTTAACAGAGATATGACTGATGTGACTAATCTGAAAATAAGTCAGTCATTATTGAAATATAATTTTCAACTTGTGTATTAGCTCTAATTTTAATTTTAAAAGGACATTAGTCAGGATACCGTGGCCTACACGGAACTGTAGTTAATAGAAAAAACACTCAGCAATCTCTATGTTTTGTGCCATTTATACAAAAAGTCATGGCTGGAAAACCACCCCTGATTTTCTTTATAAGAGTACAGAAGTGCCATGGAAAGCTGCTAACTTCATCCCAAGCCATTCATCAGCTTCTTAACCCAGACCTTCATCTCTAAGCAAGTCCTCTAGCAGAAGCCTATGAATGATTTAGCAGTATGCTATTGCTATCCTAAATATCCTGCTTGTTAGTTTCCAGTAGTTTTCTCTCATTTCCTGTACTGAGGAAGAGTTGAAGAGAACAAAGTGAGTTGATTTGGTAAGGACTTGGTGACATCTATTGACCAGATGTTGCTTCCATTGCAGTTCAGGGTTCATAATCTCACTCTACCTTTTCTAATAATTATGAATCACGTGCCATGGAGTCATGTGCTAAAGGTCAGAGAACCTCACTGATGAATACAGCTCTGCATCTCTGCATATGATCTTCTACTCTTTTTGCATTTACACTTCTTTCACTTGTACTCTGTATTCTTACTGCTTGGTTTCCTGTGTTTGCTGTACAGTGGTCTACATGAAATAAACTGGCCCATTAATGCCATGTGGTGTCATAAGTTAGTTTGCCTCTATCGTGCACAAGCAGCATCTGATCTACTGAAGAATAGCCTTCTTAAAAAAACAAATAAATGAAAACTGAACATGAGCCACATCATGTCACATGAAAACTGAAGATGAGCCAAGGGAACAAGGGAGCACAAATAAGCACTACACCATACTACAGTGTTCAGATCCATATTCATTGTTCAGAACACTCAAGAATGTGCAGCAAAGCACAATTAAATGTAATTCACTATCTAATGTATTAGCAGTAGATCAAATATTGACTATTATTTAAGGTTGGATTCAGCAGTAATGCAGCAGCTTGAGGTTATTTATTCTACAACAGAAAGCAGGGGCCTTAAAGGAGATGTCCCCTTTTCTACAAGTTGACACAGTTCCCTGAGGTCTTAATGAAATGTCTGTGACATGATTTGGTCAAAATACCACAAGAATAAAGCCCCAGAGTGCCCCTCTCAACCTGTCTAAACAGAATGGTTTGAGTGCCTGGTCCTTTAACCCATTAGCTTCCGTGGTCCCCATTTGGGGATCATATATTGAATGGCATAAAAAAAAATAGATGGCATGTGCCATGATCCCTATTTGGGACTTTGCCTACAAATTGAAATTTCAGAAATATTAATAGTCATATTTCTTGAAAGTAGATGTTTTTGTTATTATTTGGATGAAAATTAATAGAAACATGAAAATTTTCAGAAGAAAAATTTGCCAGTTAATGGGTTAAATGATAATGAGCCATTGCTCATCCCACCCCGTTCTTCTTCCAGCCAATAAGGTGGCACTTTATTCATGAATATTCATGACTTTTCTGCTGCTTCTCAAGGCATGAATGGAGATACTCAGATGGGGGGTTGGGGGGGGTGGGGTGGGGTGGGTTATAACTCTAATGAACTCCCCTTGTGGCATAAAAATGGGAGCCAAATCTGAATTTGGTGAGGTACAGGTTTTCTGAAACAGGCAACACAAATGAAACTGATCAGGTTGACTTATTTCAGAGTTTGTGTATTGCGAAGCACTCTGGACACACAAGTGTATGTGCCTAAGTACTGATAAAGTGACTTTTCATTATATACAACCTGTAAACATTATACTGTACATCTTAACATTGTACACCTTGGGAACGTAACATCTCAACACTACACCAAAATTTAGATAACAATGTATGAGACTGAGGTTTGTGGATGTGAAAAACTTCAGTGATCAAACTCTGTAGTATTATGGAGTCATTTTGCATAACAAAGCATCAGAACATCCGTCTGGTTTGTGTGTTAATGTACTGTGATGTTGACTGTCTGTGGTAGATTCTTCTGTATATCATGATACATCTAGAGTTATGCACTGCATTGGATTAATGAATAAACTAATTAATATTAAAATAACAAAAAGTACTCTATTATTGCAACCACATACCGTAAGTAGTAGTGGATCAACTTAGAATTATAAGGAAAAGGCACTTGTTAGTCAGACTTGCTGTCCTAGGGAGGGTGGTGAGTCTACTGCTGCAGACTTCTCCACCCTTGTTGATCTGGTAGCCACACTTCCAGAGAGGTCCTGTAAATTTCAACGACACTTTAATGTCAGATGCAGGAACAGTATACTTTATTGGCCAAGAGTACACAAGAATATCCAAGGAATTTATCTCAGTTGTTGCTTATTGACATTACACATAACAATAATATAAAGACACTAACATAGACATCACTGGTTATATAACATGATTGCTATTTACAGAACTGGGTGTACTTTATACAACTATTGCCCTTTAAGTAAGAAAGACAAATTGCACAGAGGAGAAATGTTACACAGATAAGTACTGCATGCAAAAATAACTACATATTTAAACAATAAACACATTTCTCTCAATGACACGTTATTCATGTTTGTGAAGCAAGACTAATTCTTTGGTTTTCACTATAACCTGAAGACAGTTCGGTTTGAGACCAAAATATTGTAGCGACTTCTGTCCATCTCAGGAAGACCCCAGAAATAACTGCCGTCGACAACAGGAGTTTAGGAACATCCCCAAAGCAAATAGCTAGGAAGCTCTTTTTTAACAGGCTCTGATTACTGCAAACAGCATAGCTCTTATGAGAAAAAGCATACTCCGTGACGAGAGAACAACACAGCACTAAACTGGACGAAATGGCTGAAAGCCACTTAAGGGATGTATCATCCCGTGCACGGTAGAACACAAACTTTCCAAATACAAATAAACAAATCACAGGCACCCTTAAATAATTACCCCCAAACAAGTACACAACCCAAAACATTAACAATAACTGAATGTGGTTGAAAAACACAACACATAAACTAACAGTGCGAACAGAGCAGGCTGGGACACACCCCGGAACGCCGGTACAATATGCATATAAGATGATAAATTGCAATTTTAGTTTTCAGTTTCTGATATTTACATTTTTGGAACAGCTAGTCATTAAATTATTGAAACAGATAGTCTTGAAGTACATTAAAGTACAGTAATTAACGCTTAATATCTGGTTGCATATCCCTCACTTGCAATAACTGCTTCAAGCTGGCAATCATCTGACATTATCAGACTGCTTAATTCCTCTTTCATGATGCTTTTTCCAGCCTTGTACCCCACCTCTTGAAGTTTTTGCTTGTTTTGGGGGGTTTCTCTCTTCAGTCGCCTCTTCAGAGGTGACCTGTGGAGGCTATTGGTAATGTCACTGACTGGTTTTATTTAATTATTAAGTGTGTTGTGTCTTTTTTCAGTAGACTGTTTGTACTGTGATTTTCCTAAAATTCTTCCGTCTGTAACACTAGTGCTGGAACAGCCTAAAGAATGAATGCAGGTTTGTCTGTTGTAGTTGGCCTTAAATGGTGCATGCATGACTGTGCTTTACAATGATACTTGGGGATACTGTGTAAGGATGAAGAATCTCATATCTCATGCTCTGATTTTCATTACAAGTGACTTCTAGAGGACTGTGTTATGGACTTTTAACAAAGAATTGTACCATGTGAATGTTTCATATAGGCACACCTTTCTCAATTGGAAAATGTCATGGGTGGAATTAGAGCATTGAGACATTTAAGCAGTGAATTTACAGACTTCAGTGGCTTTCCAGAAAATGTTGAAAATAAAACATTTCAATCATGGAAGAATAAAATATGGATTTTCTGCTATTTAACTTCCTAGCTTTAGATCCTTGATTGAATTAAGGTATGATTTTTCATTAGTATAACAATTACCGGTAAATTAACAGTTAGAAAACAGTATTTGCCACTTATAAAAAATAACCAAATGCCAACCATTTTTAAATATAACTAATTCTGATTTCTTTATCTGGCCACAAAGATTGTACCCAACAGTCATAATTAATATAGTGAACATTAATAGAGATATGACTAATCTGAAAATTAGTCATCACTGAAATCTAATTTTCAGCTTATTGTGTGTTTTATAT
>JAQLOM010000015.1:12455148-12470786 GCA_030068315.1 Chrysichthys thysi
ACACTCTACTCGTTCGTACTGACCCCTAGTGGTTACAGAACGCAACAACTTGTATTTTCAGCCTTTGGCGAGCTACTTTCATTATTAATTTTCCAAAGCCACAGGGGCCGCAGCTTGAGGGTGAAAGAGCCGCGTGAGGCTCTAGAGCCGCGGGTTGCCGACCCCTGGTCTAGACCATGACATGCAAATAATGGGAGGGGGTGGTAAGAACAAATTCCATTTGCTTTGGTTGTTTATTTCTTTCATTTTAAACTAAAAACCAGGTCAGAAAATGAAGACAACATTGAAACTACTTTTGCTACCTAAGCAATGTAAATCAAAAGAAACAAACATACTACTTCAAGGACTATGTTCTGCACAGACAGGAGACTGTCACCTCATTAAATAGAAATAGAAACCCTAATCAGCCAGTCGGCATGTGCCAAGGGTCCTAAAAGACATATAACTAAACCAATATACAAGAGTACAAGAAAAACATTTCGATTTAAACCTAAGACCTGTCTCATGCTTGTTTTCATTCCGAACTTGGGACTCCAAAGCCCGACAACTTTGTGTCATCGCTCCCATTATTCCTAATTCTCATTATTGTCGTGGAGCAGAGAAGGTTTTGCCATTTTTTCCCAATTATTTTCCATTCAGTGCTTTTCTATTCTGCCGTAAGTCTGGTATAGTTTCCATGACTACATGGCAGAGAACAGAAAAATAAACCTTGTTTAATTGGTGTTGGCAGAGCAGCATTGTGTGCAATAACAAGTGTCATTGGTGTTAAATGTTGATGGAAACATCTTTTAGCGCGTTCTGGAATTCAGAAAGGTGGCAAACAGTAACTTATTTTTTTTTGTTTATAATCAAATTAATTAAGTCTCAATAGAATGGCTAAGCCCCCCCTTGCTTGCATACCCCTTGCAGCCTGTAGACACTTCATTTCACACCTCTGGTTGGTTCACAGCCAGTTCCACATAGCCAAAATGTATGGAATGTCAAGATTACACCAAATTGGTGTATACTGTATTCACAACTGGGTTCTTCTCATGAAACGAAAAGTTCCTTATTAAAAAGCTGGGACAGCTACAAAACTTCTTTTGCATCCTGTAAATGTAATCAGTGTAAATAAGTGTCTGTTCATATGGAAAACATAGTTAAAGGTAATGGTGGGCAATATAATTTACTTTGCAGTAATACTGGTATACAGTCATCCCTCACCTATCATTGGGGTTACATTCCAGAGCGCGCCCCCCGCGATAGGCGAAATCCGCGAAGTAGCGACCTTTTATATATTTTATTATTTATATCTATTTTAAGGCTTTATAAACCCTTCCCACTCTCTTATTAACCTTTCCCACACTCTTATAAACACTTCCTATGCTCCTACGCTGAGCCAATCAGCGCCCAGGATAAAAAACACAGTGCTCTGGTTGGTCGCCTCCCATCCGTCAGCCAACAGTGCGCCGTGTACAAGCTCACATGGGCAAACTAGCTCAAGCGGTTGTGGCGTACACTGCGTTTTCATTGTGTATTCATCCTCTGATGAAATACATACTGTATTTCATTTCAATTTAATATTCTTTTAATAATATGTTTGAATGAACATGAAATTCTTTTAATATGTTTGAAATTTAATATTTTTTATATTGCGTATTAAAAACCGCGATACAGTGAAGCCATGAAAGGTGAACCGCGATATGGCGAGGGACGACTGTAATTTGCTAACCTGATATTTTAATTAGAATTTTGATCTGTGCTGCCTAGTGGTTTGAATATTATTCATTCTGTAGATTTTATTTGTTAAACAAAAAAAACTTTTCACATGGTAGATGGCTTTGTTCTGACTTTATACTTCAAAGATGAAAGGGCCAAATTCAAATTCAGCACAGCTTTGCTTCTGTCGAAATTACATTTGTTAGCCCAAGTTTGCAAGTAGACATGATGGCCAAAGCCACTTCACAACCTCAAAAGGTTTTTTTTTTTTAATGTTTGATTTTCTGGATTTGAGTCCCATTCCTGCTCTGCTTGGGTCACTTTGCCACATGCAGCCACTTACGGAAAATGGAAATGGAGCAAGCGATGGATGATATTCTTAAAACATCAAGCAGCTTCCAATTCAATTAATCGAACAAATAAAGCGAGCCCTTGCCTCACATTTGAACAGGTAGTGCCATGACATAGACTCTTTAGCCAGACAGCACAATTAATATCCAAAGCCTTTCTGCTGTTCAGTTTTATAGACTTTATGCAAGAATTGTAAAGTCATTGTGACAACAAATTGTTGCTTTATTCCAGTACACTGGGTGATCGTGACTCTTTGTAATGATAATTAACAGCGCAATATTTTTCCTGATGTCAAGACAGGCCAAGTTGGTAAGTGCTAGTAGATGGGTAGAATTCCGAAACTACCACTACTAATGCAAGACAATACACAACACAGCAGTGAGCCAATTAAAATTTCAAACATTTATTTATCAATTTACTAACATGGAATCTTGTGTTTTGGGAGCTAGTCAAACCAAGCTGGATTTAGTATTTTAGAGCACTTATTCTATAGTAATAAATGTTAAATCACTTTTGTGCCCACATATTTTTCTTTGTTCATGTTGGACAACAAGAAACAAATCTGGCTAACACTGCAGAGAGTACGCACACTTTAAATGGACCATTTTGGATCTATGTCAGTAACATGGAAATACAGTATTCCCTTTATACAAGATTAGACTCCAGCAAACTAAAACAAAATCAGACCAAGCACACCTGGAGCATATACAACCTATACACTCGACTGCACAAAAAGCAAGTAGTAGAATGAAATTTCTGAAGCCGTCCCTTGTTCTGGTTGGCTGCACTGCATAAAACACACTGCATGATTTGAGCTGAAATTAAACACTTTCAAGCATTTCTCCATATCTTACAGAACATTGCTATTGCAAAAAATATTGCGACTATTGAAACATTATTTGATGGCCATATTACTTATCCCTATTTATATGTGCACAAGGCGAATCAGATTTGTAGGGGTTATACACCCAATATGCTGTGCTGTAAATCTACCCAGACTCATTTAATAATTTAATAAGCATCTCTGGGCGGCACAGTGGTGCACTGTCGCCTCACAGCAAGAAGGTGCTGGGTTCGAACCTTGCAGCCAACTGGACATATTTACAACAGTGCAGAAAATTACAACTTCCTGATATCACCTGAACAATCAGCTGATGGTACATTTTTTCATATGTCTTGTACCCATAATATGGAGAGCAAGTACGTCGTTCTTAAGGTTAAGCTAAAGCCTACTGCTGGAATAAACAGGGTTTGTTAGCACGCATATAGCAAGCATCAATATGACAAGGCTAGCATAACACAGAGTAACTTCAGTTTGTAATGTCTGATCTCTTAATGCTGTATACATAGAGAAAAGATGGGAGGGACAGAGAGAAAGAGAGAATACATACATATACGCACATGCATACATGCATATGGAAAGAAAATGCAGTAGGAAAAAAAATCTGTCCGAAAATACGTACAGGGATGTAATTATTAATTAATTAATTAAACTCTTTTTAATCTAAGACAACAATCTGGAATGTTTGGAGTTCTCATTTATTGAACACAAACCAAACAAAAAGAAATAAAATGTTGAATTATTACTATTGAAATGTTAATAAACTAACTACAGTGAGCATCAGTGTGTTGGTGGTGGTTGGTCTCAGTAGTGGTTCAGTGGTTTAGGCACTGACCTAGTGAAGGTTGGGAGGTTTCAAGATAAAATCTCAGCACTGCCAAGTTGCTACCATTTGGTCTTTGAGCTGAGCAAGTCAGTGTTGAATAGATTGTCAGTGTGTGTGAAAGAAGCAAGAATTGCATGCAAATTCAATGGGGAAAGAAAACAACATATGATCAAAAGACCGGCCATGGATTCTTTTGTCTAATATTCTGAACAATTTAAATGAAGACTATGCCCCTTTTTCAATTACAAATGTGTTGTTCATACATAAGATTGTATCTTACGCTCAGTTTTGTGTACGTTTTTGGTGAACAGTAGAAGTGTTCAGGTTTTATCAGCTTGCAGGCAGATTTAGAAAGCGTTAAGCAAGTCCCGATGAAAGGAATGATCAGTCCGCCCTGAGGTATTTGCATCTTCCCGTGGTATGATTCATCTCGAAGGTATTCACTTCTTCTGGCGGTATTATTGATCTGTCTCGATCCGCTGGCCAAGTTCATTATTCTCTTCAATTCACACAAACAACTTGGGAGAGAAGCTAGATATCTAAATACTGTTATATTTGCACTCACTGTCTCACATATAAAAAAAAAAAAAAAAAAAAGTAAGATATTAAAAGGGCTTCAGACCTAATTCATCTATTATGAATTCAATTAAGTGAGTTGTTAATTAAGTGAGCTGTTAATTAGGTTAGCTGGTAATAAATTAGCTGTTAATTAATTTGGTTGTTACTTAAAAAACTACTTCATGTCTCAGTGGGCTAGTTAGTTATCAGTCGAAATGATTAACTCACATCTACTGTATGAACTGAAGTGTCTTCAGGTAACATCTGCATCCATCTGTATGAAAGTGAATTCAATTTGCAGCTCCTTGCACGTCTGTAATAATCACACATTCTTACACTGTACTGCACACCCAGTTCGCAGGTTCTCACACTGTCTATTAAATATAAAATACCATCCAAAGCAACAGTATTCCACCCGTTTTCCAATAAAATCTCTTCTGTTGGGACTTCATCATTATTTTTCACCGTCTGGCTTCTTCGCTCTCCAGTCTATGACGTGCTGGTGAGGGGAAATTACGACACACTCGCATCAATAGAGCATGCACAAATTATTACTTAACAATACAGCGGCCAGTTTGGAAAGACGTTAGCTCTTGTTTTTTGACCACTGTTACTGTATGCTCTTAATTATGCACTCCCATGATACTTCAGCTTTTTATAGCGTTAACATTTAGACATTTATTCATTTGTGTGCTAATTATGAAAATAGTGATGCCCCGAGAAAAGTAGGTTATGTTGATTAATTAGAGGAGAAAAGTTGCCAAAGAATGTTGGAGATTTGATTTAAAAAAAAAAAAAAAATATTTCAAAGGTCAACAGGATGGGGATGCTGTGTTAAATTACATCTAATATCAAGGATAACTGAAGAGAGTAGAAGATAATAAAAGGCTTTGTGCTGACATCTTTTCAATTAGCAGATAAGATGTATCTTAAATATGCTGTTGAGACGTAAATTAGGCACCGCATGCTTGGGTTGTACTAACCAGTGCTCACACAGGAAGCAGGAACTTCAATGTGGACTGCAATGTCGTTGGTATTCTTTGTTTTGTCTTCTTTGAGAAAATGCCCTGGCTTTTGAACTGTCCACCTTTGACGTGTATACAAGAATGTTTTGGCCCAGTGTAGCGTGCAGATAAAATGCAATTTTAGTTTTCAGGGGTATTTTTTTCATTACACACGTACTGTCCACTTTATTAGGAATGCCTGTACATTCATGCTCTTATGTAATCAGCCCATCATGTGGCAGCAGCGCAGTGCATCAATTAATGCTCACGTCAAACATGAGAAAGAAGAAAAAGTGTGACTTTCGGGTTTTTTTACCTTTACCATGGCATGGATGTTGGATGCAGAAACAAACACATGACATTGAGGAACAGTTGTCTAGGTGGAAATACCTTGTTGATAGGAGAGGTGGCCAGATTAGTTCAAGATGCTGGGAAAGTTATAATAACTCAGATAATTACTCTGTAAAACCTTGTTGAGTCTGTATCCATGATAGCTTCAGATTCTTGTTCTTGGCTGATGGGAGTGGGACCTGATGTGGGCTTCGGGTGTTATAGCAAATCCACCTCAAGGTTTAATGTGTTGTGCCTTCTGAGATGCCTTTCAGCTCAAGACTATTGTAAAGAGTGCTTACTTGAGTTACTATAGTCTTCCTGTCAGCTCAAACCAGTCTGGTCATCCTTTTCTGACCTGTTTCATCAAGGTGTTTCAGCTCACTAAATGTTTTCTTTTTTTTTTTTTTTGATGATGATGCTGTGTAAACTCTAGACACTGTTGTGTGTGAAATTCCCAGGAGATCACCAATTTCTGACATCCTCAAACCAGCACATTTGTCACCAACAACCATGCTATGGGTTGAGTGAGTCAGACTTTTCCCCATTCTGACGTTTGATGTAAACATTAACCGATGCTCATGATCCATATCTGCATGATTCAATGCATTGTGCAGGCTGCAACATGATTTGCTGATCGGATTGTAACTGTATAAATATTTGAGTGGGAGTGTATATTAAATTTGGCTAAAACAAATGTATCACAATGCTAGAAATGATATGTAGGCTGTGTGTGTATTGGCTGCTACCATTTGTATTGGAAGCAAAAAAAATAAAAAAATGCCAAATGATAATTTGCCTACAAGGAACAACTCATTGCGACATTAGTGGCTTGTCACCTCCTAATGTGAAAGTGACTTCACGGCTCTCCTTGGCATTTCACTGCTTTCTTTGTGTTCTTCAATAAAGCAAATCTGCAAGTTCTGATAAAGAGATGTGATATGACACAAACTGCCATGATGTACAGAGCTTCTTCACAGATATGACAGCTCTGTCTGTCAGCAAAATACTTTTTTTTGTAAAGAAATTTTCTGAAGAGTGCCAGAGGTTTTTTTTCCCCCACATGAGCCTTTTTAGTCTGCTGTGTTTATATGGCTTTGTTTAGTTTACCTAAAATTGTGTAGCTTGAATATAATTCTAAAAGCTATTTTTTCGCACAGCACTTGTTTACTTGTTATTCAGTATTGATGAAATTATGTTCTTCAATTGATCAATACTTTGTTATGCCTGTGTCAGGGATTATGAATATTTTCCACATGGGCTTCAGAGTGCATGCATTACACTCACATTTGCAAGCACAGTTTACACAGTTCAAAGGTGAAATATTGCCGAATAGCAGACATGCATCAGCACAATTGTGCAATTTGCATCTCAATGACGGCTCTACAGGCTCGCTTGCTGAATGACAGAGTCTGGGTTTTGACTCAGCCATTCCAAAACACAAAGCTTCATATTTTTTTCAAGCCATTCCTTAGCAGTTTTTGCCGTGTGTTTCAGCTTATTGTCCTGTTTCAGCATATATTTTCCACAATAAATGCACATATCTGGCTGACTAGAACAGGTACTCATAAACAATATGCTCATATTTGCCTAATAATCTAAAAGTTTGTGGTCACCAGATCATCAAACCCATATATGCTTGTTGAGCATCCCATTCCAGATTTAATTCTCCCTTTACTTTCACTCTTCTGGGAAGACTTTAAACTAGATTTTTGCATGTGGCAGTGGGGATTTGCCCATTCAGCCACAAGAGCATTAGTGAGGTATGGAAATGTTGATGGATGAGAAGGTCTTGCATACAGTCAGCATTCTGGTTCAACCTAAAAGTGCTCAGTGGGGTTCAGGTCTCTGGGCTCTGTGCAGAATACTCGATTAATTCCCAGTTAGCCTTGGCACAACATTCTAGACATTATAACATTTTATAGAATTGTGTGCTTCCAACCAGGCCCATATTAAGACAATGTGGTGCCCCTGGGCACTATACTTCACAGGTGCCCCAAGCCCCCACCCCCCACCCCCACCACCACCACCTTATCCCTGTCTTCCTGTCAAAAATAGCATGCATAAACAAAGGCATTTCTCATATGTAATTTACTAACTACATTAGGTCTACATTTGTTCAAGTACATGTAGGCAAATGATCTCCCCCGCAAAGCAAATCTTCAAGTTCTGATCCGTTACCGTCTTCACTAGCTTCGGCTTCAGCGCTGCTAGTGACCGCAGGTCCTGATGTTCTTACAAAAAAAACGATGATCGCTGGAGCATTTTGAATCGTGGCTAGACATGTAGAGTCCTTGTCTTTTTTCTTTTTCTCTCTGCACAACCACTCAATTGATGTCTGTCCACCTTTCATTCATTTTCTGTAACGGTTTTAAAAAATGATACATTTGCGCATACTCGTGGACGGACTCAACTCTGACAGATTGGGGAGGGGGAATGAATGGTCATGTAATCTTGATTTGTTCATTATTATTATTATTATGAAATTAGTGTTCATGACGAGTTATGTATGGCCTTTTTACAATTTCATAAAAATTTTTGAAAAATATTTTTAAAGCTTGTGTCATGTGGTGCCCCCCCACTGGTTGTGAGTGGTTGGCGCCCCTGGGCACCGGCCCACTGGCCCATATGGATAATCCAGCCCTGCTTCCATCTATGTGGCAAGAGTTTGGGAAAGGACCACATATGGGTGCGGTGGTTAATTGTCCACAAACTATTGGCTATTGTGTATCGTGTATTTGGCTTCCTCCCTGTTGCCTGTAATGGTAACAAGCTTTCCAGTTCCACTTACTGCAAAGTAACCTTGATTGACCAAATAGCTTAGCTTGAGTCTCGTCAGACCGTAAAATCATTTTCCCAAAAGCGCTCACATTTTTCTAACATGACCTTCCTCAGAAGCAGTTTACTTCTGCCCACTCTCCCATAGAAGCCAGATCGGTGAAAAGCTAATGAAATTGTTGAGGTCTGCACAGGTTCTTCTATTTCAGCCAGTGAACTCTGTAACTCCTTCAGTGCTGTACCTGGCCTCCTGGACACTTCTTTAACAGTTGCCCTTCTTGCACTTCACTCATTCTTGCTGGGGTCTGGCTTGTTCCATACTTCTTCCCACTTTGTTATAATGGATTTCACCTCGCTTTTAAGAAGGTTCAGTTTTGCTGCTGTTTTAACAATCATCTTCATCTTTTTTCTTCTTAACAACTTGGTGACAGCAGGACTGATCTGATCTCATGTTTTAGCTGGGAGACATTTCAAACTGGTTAAGCACAGTGCAACCTCCCAGCATTCCATAAAGGCAGCTATACACCAAATACATAAGCCTTAATACAGACATGTTGTGAACAAATAAATGTTTTATATCATAATAATAATAATTATAGACTGAAAATTGTGCCATCTATCTGGATTAGAGAAAATATTAAGCTAGAAAATAGATTAGAGCAGTCCGTCATGAGTTCATTAGTTTTTATATGCTTTATCGATCAAGAATTTTTTGGTAATTTAATATCTCACCAATGTATACATGCATGATAAATGAATGTATTTCTTCTACATGTTACAGTGTGCTCCTAAAAATCTAAATGTAGAGCTGTCCTTCTGTGTCGGACATTTAGTCATTTAGCATCTAAAATACAATCACCATGACTTATTTATCTTAATTACAGTACAAATTCTGCATTAATGTAGCCCAGTCTGAGACATGAACTGCATGTTCCAACCTGCTGCCAAAATGTGTTCCAAATGGGACAAGTTCCAGGATAATTGCCAGAACCAGGGCCAGGAACCCTACGGTTCACCATTTCATTTTTTGTTATTAGCCATACCAGGGGACAACTGAATGCCATTGTTCACATGTTTAATTTACAATTCGCAGTTGCATGGTTGAATTCAGATACAAGCGTATGAAACTATTTTAAGGCTTCCCTCTGGGTTTTTATATGACTTATTGGGAAGGTTAGAGGGAACATATGCCAAGTCAGTTGTGCATCTGATAGGCCGTGACCCTGAAATCATCTTCTGTTCAGTGCTGATGGAGTAGACAGTGCTGTGCGCCAGCTCTCTGCTAGGCCAGGCCAGGCCAAATAATAGTAATTCTCTACTACTGAACCCTAGAGTAAAGGAAAGTTAAAAAAAAAAAAAAAGAAAGAAAAAGGCATGCTATGCAAATAAATTTGCTGATGCTAAAGGAAGCCTAATGCTATGTTGTCTTATTTGTTCAATCTAATTGAACTTGATTCATGATGTTCATATTCTCGGTATTCTTATTATAAATACCGCTTGGTTTCACATAATCGCCTAATATGATATTTACGTGTTGGACCTATTATCTCTTATCATGAAATGTTAGTCTATAATTCACTATGTAAGCATGACTGTGAAGGAAGAATATATGTGCATCATGCCAAGCTGTCTTCTTCTTGTCTCAGTATTCTTTTTTACTGTTGTAATTCTGCCGTTTAGTTTTTCTTCATATCTCCGCATTCTTCTCGACGAATTCACGAAACACAAGATTGGGCTTTCAGTCCTCTAATGCTTATAATGGTTCTGCCTGAGGAGCATTGGCATAACTCGCACAAATAAAAATAGTATCAGTGATTGCGGTGCAATACTTGTTGTAGTACTTGTGGTAAGATCAGTCAATAACGACTCTAGCTAGAATGCTGTGAAGAAGCTTTCTGTGAAGAATCGATCCTCTTTTTAGCCTAAAATAAAAAAAAAAAAAACTGATTATATTCAGTTTAAATTCAGTATAGTGTAAATGTTCTTCAAAAAAATTTGAAAGTACATTTCACTTTCATTTGTACAGTGCAGTGTTTTCCTGATAAATAAATAAGTCATCTAAGCTATCATCTCCATGAGTTAAGTGTTCTGTTGCCTTAGACATGCACACACAATGCTTCTCTGGGATTGCAGCTACAGATCTTTTTTTTTTTTTTTTTTCTATCTGACTAAATATTGATCATGGCAAATTGTCTGGTGTCCTTCCTAGAAGATTGTATAGCCTGGTATAGCAGTGCTTTCTAGATATGTGATACAACCAAGCCCTTGGGAGTGACCCTGCCATCCCAGTAAGTCTTTAAAAACAAGATCGCATTCAGTAAAGACCACTATTTGCCGCAGTGCGCATTTGCATGGCTTCGTTTGTGCTGCTATTAAGCACTGTTGTGTGAAACATTTGATTTTGTTTTCTGCACAACACGTTTCTGTACAACACAACTGTAGCCTAGCTAATGAGCTCAGGAACTCTTGAGTGAGTTTTTGCCAGACACCGAGCCTGCAGCCTCCAAAAGAGCATGATTTTGCATTGCTAGTGGCTACAGCCCCATATGAGGGTTGTAGATATAAAATGTGTGTATATTTAGACTTCTTCTCAATGTGTCATTATAATTTGTGTGTTTGTTTGGATGCCTAGCTAAGCCTCAGTGGGTGCAGACCATGCATGACAGTGCCTTATCCATCGATGAAAGGCTGTTTTGGGAATGTAAAGCCAGTGGAAAACCCAAGCCCTCGTACAGCTGGTTAAAGAATGGAGAACTGCTTAACACAGAGGTAAAGTAGCAAATGCATGTGGCGATATTATTCATGACCAAAAGACATGTTTGAATCTGTGCTGAAAAATGTGTTTGGTCCATAAAAATGGTGCCATCCTTTAATTGCTGTTATGATAGATTGTTGTGCGTTCATCTGAATTCCAATATTTATCATAAATATGAACAAAAATTTGGGTTGAATATTCCAGCGCCGTTCAGAGAGCGTTGATTAATTTTCTGTCACAACACGGCTCTGTTTATAGTGACTGTAGGGCAACCGACAGGTATGTACTGTATATGTTAACACAGACATTCGTATACAAATTGTCAAATTCAATTTCTGCCACATCGGCATATTTATATACAGCTATTATGCTTGTAGCATATTATAAATGCACCGATTCTCAAAGTTGATGTCGGTGCTGGGTCTGTTTACTGCATTTCTTTTTGTTTCTTTATTATGACCGCAGTGGTGTTCATTCATACCACAGCTTCTTTAATGTATCAGTAAAGCAAAGAAATCTTATGGTCTTATCTTTAAGATACATGTCCTCAATCTCCCAGTCCTCTTTTCTTTGCTTTCCATCAACTTCGCTTTTTTTTTTATTTATCGAGAAAGCTACCCTGGGTGATGCATTTCAGCATTTAGAGTCTATCAAAGTCCATTATATCAAAGGCCATTTAAGAGCAGACATGTTTCTGAAGAAACTTTAAACAAACATCACACATACACACATCCATTTTTATAAAAGATTTCAATCCACAAGACCTCTATCTGACTTCTCCCTCCTATGTGGTTTATTCACTGTCTCTCTGGTTTACTCGCCGCCATGTCACGCTGGTTGTGCGGACTAAATGTGATCAGTGTGGACTGACGTTTGCTATATATTTGTATGATTCATCCAGTGTGAGTTCGAAGTAATACTAAATATCGAGTCGTAGAGTACACTGAATCATTTGAAAGACTCATATGACACGACACTGGAAATGACCGTCAGCGAGGGGAATGAGGACAGAGGAGGCAGCCTTTGGAAACAATCTTGTCGTTGTTTTTATTTATTTTTCCTCTGAGTGCTGAAAAGTGCTTCACTTAGCAAACTAAATCATGTCTCGAAAAAAAAAAAGCAGTGTTTCTGCTTGCATTTGCTCTTTCTAGCAGATCCCACTCACTGCAACACAGAGACCCAATAAAGAAACCTCATTAATAACCACCCACAGGTACGACCACTCACTCATTACCTGCTCGGTCCCTGCAACTCCGCCTATTTACTCCTGATGCCTGCCACCGCCCCTGCTGCCATGGGTGAACTGGCCAACATTTGGCACGCGGACTTTGACTTTAACACCTGTGTTTTAAAATCTTCCTGTTTCAGGAGTAACAGGGATTTTTATCACATGACATATAGGTTTATATAATTTAAGCCTAATGAGAAAGAGATGAAAGTAAAAGGCCGGTGAGGGACCGACAAGGTATTGCTCTTATAAGCGATAGCAGGGACTTCTTTCAGAAATGTTCCACAAGAAAACTAAAAATGTTCCACAAGAAAACTAAAACATCATCAGAAGCACAACAGCAGTCCGGAATATTTTTCAGAATATCCTCCAGTCTGGTGTTAAGACAGCCTTGGTGAAATTAAACCTGGATCTACTCAATACAGCTGGCCAAATGCCTAATTCATTTTGTAGTACATTTGCTCAAGCAAGTGACTGGGCTTTTCCCCCGTGTAATGATTTCATTAATATGCTCTTATGGGCATTGAAGAGCAGACTGAAGCCACGACTTGATTAAAGGGCAGACATACTGTTTGTAATAAAGGATTTCGAAACCATGGGCGTCTGGTAGAGCCGTCCTCATTAGTAGTACAGCCTGTGAGAAAAGTGAGTGTAAGTTGTGATTTCAATACAGGAGTATGTACGCTACTGAAACTTAAGCAAATAATGCCTGTAGCAAAGGATACAATTGGTTCCGAGAGCTTACAGACAGCGCTTCGTGCAAAGGGAGTCATAGCAACAGGTAGCAGGAGATCACTGGGGCTGTTCACATAGATGACTTGGCAGAAGTCTTTGGTGCACAGGCCCAGGAGAAATGAAATGATAATGTTCTGTCTGAGACAAAAAAAATAAAATAAAATCCATGATACAATAGATCAAAACAAAGCAAATGAACAATGGGCAATATCAGTATACCTGAAATGAGACCTCTGTGCCTGGTATGGCAACTAAAAGGGCTGCATGAAAATGGCGTGCACACACAACACCCCTGTGGTATTTTACGTCAATCATCATGATGGCACAAAATCGCAAGTTGAAGTAGGCAAACAAGCTCTGCATGTGGGCAGGTGCACTCCTCGTGGTTTGGAGAGCTGCATACCCACAGGGCCGATGTAATCTGACAGTCAGCGCGCTGTCACAAAGCAATCTTATACCCATGGAATGACAATTCACGAGAATGAAGCTCAGTTTATTTGGAAGACCTACGGAAGAGAAGAGAAGTCATTCTGTTTGTGAATAGACAATTCCCTGCCCAGTATGGTTCATGGACAGAGACCGAATTTTTAGGTCGGGATGTGTTGGCAGATGATTGGCTAAACCTCCCGCTCTAGTCTTTCCCATCGCTGTCACTGTTCTGAATGACTCTGCAGTGCCTTCACACATTTCACAATGTGGCCAAAACTCAGCATTCCTGCCAAGATATTGATGCCACAGTATATCAATTAATCCATCAACCTATCTGTTCTTGCGGATTAGAGTGTGCCCAGACCTGCTGTGCCCAGTGAAGGCTATCAAAAGTGCAATGTGAAAGCGAATGCCAGCTGGTTGTCACTGAACAGCTGTTTGCAGGCTTTAGGGGAGCACCAAAAAAGGCAATCTGCCATCTAAGGACAGGTTAGCCCAGTGGTTAAAGGAAGTCAGTGCGGCAACATAAAATGAAGCGGTGCTTTCTTCTATTAAATGCCACTTGACACACACTGGGTGCTACTTTCTGGTCAGCACGTCCGGATGTTTGTGAAGTGGCGACATGGAGAGCAACATTTAAATTCAGTGTATCAACTGAATTTTTGCTTTATTGCAGCCCATGTCCTTAGTTCAACCGAGCCTCACTTTCAATAGAGTACAGTATCAACCCCTTGAGTAACTCTCATCCTCAGCAGAGAGTCGAGTGATTCCTATGCTCAAAAAATAAACACAGTATCTGCCTGCATGATGTGTAGCCCAAGGAAGAGTATCAACAAGTTGAGTGATTCTCATCCTCAGCAGGAAGCAGTGCTAGCACCTTGGATTCTCTGCCTCTATAAAATATGGTGTTTGCACTATTGATGAATGCCCTGACAAAGCCTCATTAAATTACCTGGCCTCCACTGGTTCTGTAAGAAAATGACCAGATGGTCCTCCACTCGGTTGTAGAACCATGTTTGCATATGAAGTACAAGCACAAAAGCCAACAAGTAACAACCTGGGGGAAAAAATGAACCAGTACCATTAGCGGATCAATGGTGGTGCTATCTTTCTGTTCAGCAGATTTTTTTTGTTTTGTTTTGTTTTCCAAAACCAGACATCTCTGATATATTTTTCATTTTGTTTCTGAAACTGACATCTCCCATGTTTCTTTTTTTTTTGAAGATGCAGATTTCAACAAATCAGCACTCCGAATCAGTGCTCCAATAAAGTGGCATTTACTTCCCCAAATAATGCAATAAAACATGGAAAACACATAATGCGTTAAAACATGGCTGAGATCAACGAACAGGTGGATCACACCAGGCACTGGATCACAAATAGGAACCTAATCCAGCCAATTTGGTTTGCTCACAAATGAAAAAGCATTTCATAGCAGCGTAGGAAAATTCACCCACATTTTTTTTCTTGCAGACACAACACATGTAACCTGTGTATGGCAGCTTCCCTGTCCAACAAGCTACTGCAATAGTAAATTATTGACAGTTGTGTTCTACACAGTAGCCAAAAGAGACCCCCTGGTCTTTTTTCAATTAACAGAGTAAAGAACCAATCATCGTTATCAAAGTGTTGTTTTTTTTTCTTTTAATACACATATAATGGATAGTCCTGTCAATCCCAAATATAAGGCTGTTACAGTGCAGAGAGCTATTATTTACTCTCTTGAAATATAGTTCAGGGACACGTTTTAAGGCCACCCTGTAGATGTCAAAGTAGTAAAATCTTTCCTCTTAAGATAGATGACTTTGTGCGAAGGAATCCAACTTGGAGAGCAGTGCAATGCTATGGGACACAGTACATGCCTCAGATACACTCCTGAATGACTACCTTGTTTGATGGTTTGAAGCCCATGCCTTTTTCATGGGGACTTATTTTGTTCTTGAATCATTGACCATCAGTCATAATAATTGCAATTTTATTGCCTGTTTGAAGTTATTATTCGTCTTCTTCCGCTTAATCCTGTTCAGAGTCGCGGGGGGAAGCTGGCGCCAATCCCAGCTGACATCGGGTGAGAGGCAGGATACGCCCTGGGCAGGTCACCAATC
>JAQLOM010000015.1:12507520-12523478 GCA_030068315.1 Chrysichthys thysi
TTGTGTCAATAGCCCACTTAGAAATACCCTTACTGATAAAAATGCTGATGTGTCAAATATTTATTCTCCCCGCTGTACACGGATACATATGGAAGAACCTGGGTGTTGTGCGATGGATTATTGCACCTAATGGACCATTACGGTAATTCCACGTATGTAGTTGCTCCGTGTGCTTTCCCGAGTTATGGTTATCTTGTTTTCATGTTGTTTGTGTTCGGTGTTTAGTTTCGTTGAGTTATTTTACAGAGACCTGGTATAACAGACTTTACAGTAAACCCACGTGGATGTTTGTGGCCAATCGAGTTTTCCATTTATCTACCCACGCTTCTGTTTTTTTCTGTTCTGTTTCCTCCTTTTCGTTACAGTAAACCTCACACTGGAATATACACCTACCTTCATATGTGTTCTTCCACTATGCATCCACATGACAGGGAAGAGGAAACGGAAACTTAGGGGTGGCTCTGATGGAAGGAAAAAAATAAAGCATACTTTGTTTAAAATCTCTATGTATGAGACAGATGAAAAAAGGTTTGAAATGGGTTCCAGCTGGATCATTAACAGAGAATTTGCAGAGATTTTTCTGAACTCCCTGCTGGAAAAACCTGCATAGACCAGCAAGGTCGGCATAACACCAGCATATGTTGTGTTTTGGTAATTGTTTGCTGATTGGATGTTGGTCAACAGTACTAGATGTTGAGGACGGTAGCCTATTCACCAGGGAGGGGTTTGCTGATTTACTGGACAACCACACTAAATGTTGGTATAATGATAAAGATCACATGAAAATAATACAACGCTTCTTTGTATCATAATATTCTAGTAACCTTGGGGCCTGTGTGAGGCCCCTGCAGGGAGAAAATCTAAGCCCACTGTGAGCCCCCAGTAGGCCAGCCCAAACTGTGAGCTGAGTGAAGACTGGACTATATACAGTATATACACACTGAAGATCAAAATGAGACCACAACCTATAATTTCCTAAATGGCAAGGTCACTATGTAGTCCTACTTGTATACTATCTAAACAGGAGTAAAAGCAGTATTTTAATCATATGTCATAAGATACATAAATTCAGAAGCACAGTATAACAAAACTTAAATGAGAGATTTGAAAAAGAACACTGATCAAAATTAGAGAACAGCAATGACTGTAGCATGAAGAAAGATCACAACTAAATTTTCTGAAGGTTACAACAGTCAAAAATTAATAGGAAGTGTACAGGCCGTTGCTTTGAATGACTTCAGCACATCTGCAGCCACAGGACATCACTAGTCTCTCACACAGCTCTGGTGTGATGTTGGTCCACTCTTCTTGCAGTCTCCTCCACAGTTCAGTGACTGTAGTGGGTTTCTTAGCCATAACTTTGTCAGCCTGGATATTTCATCATTTCAGTGTTTTCAGTTTCAAGGAACTGCTTTACCCGTTTTGCTGTGTAACGGGGCGTTGTCCTGCATGAACATTGCTAGTTGATTGGGTGATGAACGCTCGGAAGGAACCACATGTTCTCACAGAAGGTTCTGATAAACATTTGCATTCACTCTGCCATGTAGCTGTATAAGAGGCCCAACTCCTGCTGCAGAAGACATTCCAAAAACCATCACACTTCCTCCTCGATTTTTCACTGACTTCTTAACACAGTTGGGGTTCAGTCTTTCCCCAGTTTGAGACGAACATAATGTTTCCAAAATTAAACTTGCTTTCATCACTAAAGTGAACTTTGGACCAGTTCTCCTGTGCACACAACATGCTAGTCCAGCCTTCTGACTCTTCCTGCTTATGAGCGGTTTGGTCACTGCAGAGTCGGCTGTCAGTCCAAATGCTCTTAAACCTCGAGACACTGTATGAAAAGACAGATGCTTACCACGTTTAGTGCTGAGTTGGCGAGCAATTCCAGCTGCAGTGTTGAAACAATTCCCCAGTGACATTCTCCACATTATCCTGTCCTCACTTGCATTTGTCTTTCGTGGACATCCAGTCTTCTTGGGGGACTTGAATGAGTTTGTGACATTGTAAAGGTGCAATATTCTAGAAATCACAGATTTGGAATGACCAACTTCTCTTGCTATGGCTGATAGGGTCGTCCCTTTGGCCTTCATCTGGACAACCTGCTGCCAGAGGGTTTTAGTCACATTAGAGCGGCTCAACATCTTACAAAGTCATTGATAAATGGAAAGTTCGGCTGCCAGTTAAACAGGGTTTGTCAGATAATGAAGGAAATTAGCACCAGCTACCAGATTAACACCAATAACTGGGAGTTATCCGAAAGTGTTCTCTAATTTTGATCAGTGTTCTTATTCAAATCTCTCATTTTAAGTTTCTTATACTGTACTCCTGAATTTATGTAACTCATGACATATGATTAAAATACTGCTTTTTTACTGCTGTTTGGATAATTTCCCAATAGGACTACATAGTGACTGTCACGTACGCAGTGTAGGGTGGACGCAGGTGCGGAGAGCTGAAGTATAAATATATAAATATATTTATTTAAAACAATGAGGAAGTTTAGCAAAGACAGCAGACAGAACTCGTAATCGGGGACAGGCAGGGGTAACCGATGTGCAGACAGAATGAACTGGGCTAGGCAGGAAATTGAAATCGGGATAAACAGTCCAAGGTCAAAACACGAATCCAAAATCAGACAAAGGGGCTCAGGCAAGAATCAGAGAAAACAGGAGACAGAACAGGATCATACACAGGAAAGCTAAATCAGAGAATCATGGCTTGGCAATGGATACACACAATAAGTGGCAAGAACAGTGCTTCGCAGATTATGTTTGTGAGCTGGAGCTTTAAATAGTCTATGGCGTTAATGCCAAACACCTGCACATTAGTGCTCAGGTGATCTCTGACCCGGAAGTCCATCTGCCATATTGTGAGTGCGGGAGTGTTCATGGGAGACTGAGTCCGTAGAAGGCGGACGGGTTGCCAGATGTCATAAAAGCCGACGGGTTGCCAGAGTTCCAGATAACGGGCAGGTTGCCAGAATTCATGACACAACCCCCCCCAAGAGTGCTTCCACCTGGAGCACCCATAACAAAGCCATCAAGACGCGGACCAGGACCCGTGGGTTCCAGACATAAACAATGCGAGGCACAGTCGAGGCTGGGTGCGGGTCCACCAGAGTGTAAATCCAGATGTCGAGAAACAGAATCAGAGAGCTGTATAATCCCAAGCGTGCCTACTCGCATGAACGTGGTCCTTGCCATAGCAGACATGACGATGACAGGAGCCGACAACGAACCATATGACATGATACCCGAAGACGAGTTTTCTAGCGAGGCAGGAGCAAGGAGTCCGAAGGATGAGGGACCATCCGGTGTGGTGATGATCGGCGTGGAACCAGGCATGGCCATGGCTGGAGATGAGGAATCAGGCGTGGCTGTGGCTGTGGCTGGAGACAAGGGATCAGACGGGGATGGAAATGAGGAGCCAGGCGAGGCGTCAGACGAGGGTGCGACGAGAAGCGAGGCATCAGACGAGGGTGCGAAGTTGGGCGAGGCGTCAGGCGAGGCTGTTACAAGAAGCGAAGCGTCGGACGAGGCTGTGACGAGAAGCGAGGCGTCGGACGAGGCTGTGACGAGAAGCGAGGCGTCGGACGAGGCTGTGACGAGAAGCGAGGCGTCGGACGAGGCTGTGACGAGAAGCGAGGAGTCAGACGAGGCTGTGGAGTCGAGCGAAAAAACACCAGACATTGGCAGACAATTTAAGTACTCATTCACCCTGCTACAGAGTTCGTTATCCTTCTCAGTCTGTGGTTCTTGCATCCAAAAGAAAAAACGCTGTTTACCTGCTCTAAACCTTAACACATAGACTCGACCTGTGGTACATTGGTTAACTCCTTTGAAGTCACAATCACCCGGGAAAATAATCAAGTCATCCTCTATAACATCAGTTTTTTTGTCCTTCCAGCAGAAGTGCATGAGCAAATCCTCTGTCTGCTGGATGAAGACTAGACCTTTACGTATATCAGGGGTTACAATATTTCCCTTCATGTTCATTTTACCAGCACGAAACTCTAACAAATAATCACTAGCTGAGCCATGTGAACCTGAAGAGACTGTGACGCTTGGAGTGGAACCCGAAGGAGCTGTGGCTCCGGGCGTGGAACCCGAAGAGACAGTCGACCCTGGTGTGGAGATGGGCGCGGCTGTCGACGCTGGCGTGGAGACGGGCGCAGCTGTCGACCCTGGCGTGGAGACGGGCGCAGCTGTCGACCCTGGTGAGGAGACGGGCGCAGCTGTCGACCCTGGTGAGGAGACGGGCGCGGCGGCGACCTCTGGCTGAGCAGGCGCTGATGCGGCGGCGACCTCTGGCTGAGCAGGCGCTGATGCGGCGACCTCTGGCTGAGCAGGCGCTGATGCGAAGACCTCTGGCTGAGCAGGAGCTGCAGCGAGGGCCTCAGGCGTGGCAGGAACTGCAGCAAGGGCCTCAGGTGTGGGGTGAACCGTGACGGCGGTCTCTGGCGTGGCGTGAACCGCGACGGCGGTCTCCGGCGGTGGAGACCTCAGACGTGGCAGGAGCGGCAGCGAAGACCTCTGACAGGACAGGAAAGGAGGCTAGGACCTCAGACAGGACAGGAATGGAGGCTAGGACCTCAGGCAGGACAGGAACGGAGGCGACAGCCTCAGGCAGGACAGGAACGGAGGCGACGGCCTCAGGCAGGACAGGAACGGAGGCGACGGCCTCAGGCAGGACAGGAACGGAGGCGACGGCCTCAGGCAGGACAGGAACGGAGGCAACGGCCTCAGGCAGGACCTCGGCAACTGCGGGCGTCACGGCAACTGCGGGCGTCACGGCAACTTCTAGCTGGCATGTGGCCTTTCTTTTGCCACACCGCCCAGCATCGGTCACGGATGGCCCTGGCTCAGTCGTGGACGGCCCTGGCTCAGTACATACCATGGCTCCTGCAGAGCTGGAGCAGACGGTCGGCGGCGACTCTGCGGAGCTGGAGCAGACGGTCGGCGGCGACTCTGCGGAGCTGGAGCAGACGGTCGGCATCGACTCTGAAGCAGTGGCGGCTGTTGGCGACTCTGAAGCGGCTGCGCTGACTGTCAGCGACTCTGAATAGGGTTCCATCTGGGCTTCTGACTCGGCGTCGGGAACTGACAGGACTGGTGCATCCGACTCGGCGTCGGGAACTGGCGGGAATAGGGCATCCGACTCGGCGTCGGGAACTGGCAGGACTAGGGCATCCGACTCGGCGTCGGGACATGGCTGTATGACCTGTTTTGACTTGGCTCTGCAGTTTCTCCGTTTCTGGGATTTGCTGAGAGTAGCTCCCTAAGCAATTACCGTCTCAGCTAAACTCTCCTGGTTAGCGGACTGGGGCTCTGGAGAATTATCCTCTCGAGAATATTCCATTATTGATTCGTGTTCTAGTGTCGGTTCATGAGTAGAGGTATTCCCAGCCAGAATATTACAACCCTTGGAAAGCAACATGAGGAACTGATGCGGGTTGGACATGCATGGGTGATTTAATAGGCTAAAGCTTTCCGAAATGACTGCTGCTGCTCCCCTAAGTCGGCTAGTTAACAATATTACCCTCTCACAGTCCGTTACGACAGGGTCTAAACTGTCCAAAAACAGAAGGCTCTGCTCGATGAAATCCCAATGAGCACCATTTTCCCCGTTACAGAACGCCGGGAGGTTGCAGGAGTAATGTTGGAAGTATTGCGGATGGGATAAGTGCAATCTGGACTTCTGACTCACCCATGAAGATTCGTCCCTGGGCTGACACTTGCCTCCAGTCTTCTTCAGCTTCGCTGTGTCCATGTTAGTGCGAAGCATTCTGTCACGTACACAGTGTAGGCAGGAAATCGAAATTGGGATAAACAGTCCAAGGTCAAAACACGAATCCAAAATCAGACAAAGGGGCTCAGGCAAGAATCAGAGAAAACAGGAGACAGAACAGGATCATACACGGGAAAGCTAAATCGGAGAATCAAGACTTGGCAATGGATACACACAATAAGTGGCAAGAACAATGCTTCGCAGATTATGTTTGTGAGCTGGAGCTTTAAATAGTCTATGGCGTTAATGCCAAACACCTGCGCATTAGTGCTCGGGTGATCTCTGACCCGGAAGTCCATCCGCCATATTGTGAGTGCGGGAGTGTTCATGGGAGACTGAGTCCGTAGACGGCGGACGGTTTGCCAGATGTCATAAAAGCGCACGGGTTGCCAGAGTTACAGATAACGGGCGGGCTGCCAGAATTCATGACAGTGACCTTAACATTTAGCAAATTGTAGTTTGTTCTCTTATTTTGATCTCCAGTGTTTGTCTACAGCATCCAGGTGATGTTTGTTCAGCTGTCAGTATTGCTAAGCTTGTGTCCACTGTAGCCTTACATGCCTGTTTTTGGCTGACAGGAGTGGAACCTGAGGTTTGATGTCTTGTGCATTCTGAGATGTTTTTCTTTCTCTCCATGGTTGTAAAGAGTGTTTATTTGAGTTACTGTAGCCTTCGTGTCAGCTTAAACCAGTCTGGAGATTCTCTAGCCTCTCTCCATCACTGGGATGTTCTATTGTTTTTACGCAATTGTGTGCAAAATCTGGAGACTGCTGTAAAAAAATGTCCCAGAGAATCAGCATTTTCTGAAATATTCATACCAATCCACCTGGTACTAACAACTAGGGCATGGCCAAAGTCAGTGAGATCACATTTTTCCTTTTCTTCTGTCTGATCTGAGCATTAACCGGAGCTTTTTACCTGTATCTGTTTGATTTGATGCATTATACATTGCTGCCATATGACTGGCTGATTAAATAATTGCCTGAATATGTTCCTATTAAAGTGGCCAGTAAGTCTGCTTAGTACAGTAGTATTGTTTTTAACATGACAATACTCAGACCTTGAAGAATCTAAATTTTGTTCTTTTTTTTGTTTATTTTTTTGGGTTTTGTTTTGCTCTCAGTCTCCAAAAATTGCATTGGGGTCTTTAAACATAAATCTCCTAAAATGCTCTAGTGAAAAAACAATGAGCTTTTAGCACTAAACTAGACAGATGGTTGTTGACCTACCCAATAGATATGAAAATATATATATTCATTCATTCATTTATCTTCAGTAACCACTTTATGCTGTCAGGTTTGCACTGGATGTGGAGCCTATCCTGGAAATTAAAAATTATATGTGCCCTAAAAAAAAAACATTTATGGAGAGTTATGGGGTTGTTCAGAATTTGCCAGAAAGTGGATGCATGAGCATGTACACAACCAGTATATTTGTCATAAAATGGGGATGGCATTGAGAAAATAAACAGTATGAAAAATACGGCAGTGGATCATCAGTGTTTTGGAGGTCTTTTGTAGCCAGTGGTCAAGAAGTGCCTGGGAAGCTTAAAGGTATCATGATAAGCACAAGATAAGGTTTATACACATAGTGTATAAAGATGAATAGCAAACACTTTATGATAAATAGTGATAAATTATATAAAAGTCTTCAAGGAAATAATTTTGTTGGTGCTTTATGTAAGAGATAATGTACAGCAAGCCAGACATTATTGTGAAAAAAACCCAGGGGTGATGCAGAACATTGACGTGACGTGAAGCAGAGGGATCTTGAATCACACTGATGCAGTTCATTTTGCAGTAATGGTCACCTCGCTGTACATTATCCTGCTTTTTGCATGGCTCGTTACTAAAGATATGATTTGATGCAACATATTGATTTAAAAAAAAAATTTTTTTTTTGCTTTAAAAAGGATTTTATTGCTTCGGCTAATGATATGGTCCATAGCACCTGTCCATTATACATAGCTATACTATACAGAGGGGTCCAATAAATGTATACTCACTTCAAGAGTGATTATCTACACCCATCTTTTAAATCCAAATTGAATTACAGCATCAGTGTGTAAAGACGTGAGAGCAGTGTGAAGAGACGTGCATACAATAATACAGCTTTGATGCAGATGTTTTTCATATTGAAGTGTGTATACATCTTTTTAGGCCCCTCAGTATTATAGCAGCGATGTTTTATATACAAATAACCGACTGACCTAACTGACAAATCAGTATCATGTATTTGAATGAGACGTGTAATAAAACGCATTAAACTGCCGCAACAAGTTGTAAAAAGAATTAGAAAGAATATATGAATACACTATGTACTGTATATTATAAAATGTCTGTGTGTGAATTGTGAACACAGTCTTTATAAAAGCCTAAGCTGTGATTTAAGTTATGTGCACAAAATACTGCGATTTGTTTGACTGATATATGTTGACGCTGTCTTTCACTGTGTTCCAGGTATGAGTGTACGGGGATCAAGAGCTTGGCAAGCGACTTCCATCCCTCTGTCGTTGCTTTTTATCATCGCATTAACTGCCACGAGGCCAACTTTGTGAAAAGGACTCTAGTATTGCACAGATATATTGAGTTGATCGTGTGTGCTCATTCCTTACAAATCATGAGAGCAGTGTATTAAAACAAATTTTTTTTTTAATTCCCAACCTCCCAGTATTTCACCTGAGGCAACACCGCCTTGTGCATTTGATGAAACTGAAAAGAAAATTCAATTCGATTTTGTGTGCATGTTATGGTCTCAAGGCAAGCGTTTAAACAGACTGAACATGTTAAGGTCATCGTTTTTTGTACCGTACACGGATGTCATGACTCATATGCACTACTTGCCAGCTGGTCTCTGTGACCCTTGCGGAGAACAAAATGCCTTACTTCCATGTTACATGCCAAAGTAGTTCATGTCTTTTTGTCATGTCCTTCCACGTCTTGTTGCTAAGCTACTGTTTGTCTAAACATGCTTTCTAATTCCTTTTGATATGAAAATGTAAACTTAATCAGTGTTTTTATACAGTATTGTTACATATCGCCGGCGCTTTGTGGCTTCTGCGTACCCATTTTACAGAATATGATTTTTCACTGTGCCTTCTATACAATAGCTACATATCTTTAATTTAGTGTTACATCATCAAGCTTTTATTATTCAGTCTTTCATTATCTTTCAGGATGTAGCAGTGTGTCTTTCGTGGAAGCAATGGCTATGTGTCATGAACTATGTTATTGGGTTTTGTTAACATGTACAAATATAGCACAGTGTAATATTGAGTTGCAGACTTACAATTTATTATTAGCTTATAATGTCTCATGTCTGTAGATGCCACTGGAGTATTAATATAAGCTGATAATATGATGTTATTCTCCCAAGCTGCATTATATCATAGCACCAGATTTGTTAGGGACTTTTTAGACAGAAGAATTTTCTTCTTATTAGCTATCAGCCCGTAACACTTTTTTTTTTCCCCAGATTACTTTGTGGCAGATGGCTGAGAGTTGAACTGGTTTTCATGTGCAAAGGTTTACTTATTGTACGATGTGTTGCAGGAGTATTTGCCCCTTAAACTATTTCATATTTTGCAGTGTTATAACCTGTACCTGAAATGGAATTAATTTACTGTCCATTGCATTACTGTCCCAGCCCTGTCAATCACAGCAATGCTAGCCAATCAGGGACATCTGTGAGCTCCTGTATTTGGAAGAAGGTAGATAGTGCTTTCCTCCGAATGTGTTATGTTGCCGTATGACACAACAGTTCGGAAAAGGGAGAGTAGCTGTCATATGACAGGGAATGGCTGGTGGATGGAAATCCAAACTAGGAGAAATCCATTAAAAACCATCCATTCGGGAAAAGTATCAAACAGGGCTTGTTTAGGCTTCAAGCATCTCACAGAAGGCTTTGTTCAGAGACGCAACCAAGAGACCAGGAGTAACTGTCACCATGATGTTACCACCACCATGTTTCACTGTAGAGATCAGGGTGATGACCAGTGTTGGGTTTTACTCCACATCTAGTGTTTTCACATTACACCACAGAACTCGAACATACATTTTGGAAAATTTAAAATAGAATTTTATATATGGCTTGACACAATGCATCGCAATGCAAAAAAAGTGCATTTTGGCAATGGTTGATGTATTTCATACAGACGAAAATGCACATAGTTTTGCAATGTTTATAATTCAGACACAAAAAAAGGAGGCTTTTCAGTTTTTTTCAGTAATTTTTTGTTCATTAAAATTTTGTTCAGAATGTTCTGCGAACCAAATTGAGAAGCCAGTATCATGAATTGAACTGAATCATGACTGGAGTCTCATTATTGGACATCTACCTGCCACTTTTCAAAAAGAATCCCAGCTTTGTGAAAATCTGGGCAATGGCAGCCCTGTGAGCAACGTCTCCCATCTGAGCTGTGCATCTTTCGTGGTCCCTCAGAGTTACAGCTGGCTTTAGGTTGCTTCTCTGACTAATGCCCTCTTTACACAGTCACTGACTTTTGGTGAATAGTCTCCTGTCGGCAGAGTCGCACTTGTGTCATGTTCTCACCTTGTTTAATGATGGATTTATTAGTGTTCTGTGGGGCTGTTCTAAGTTCAGGATTAGTTTCTTTAGGATTGTTTCTAACCAAACCACTGACTTTGTCCTGGACTTGTTCAACTGCTTGCACCAAAACTTATACAGTGGAACCTTGGTTTGTGAGTAACTTGGTCTGCGAGTGTTTTGCAAGTAGTATGCGTGCGCTTCATCTGCCGAGCCTCATGTGATCACAACTTCTCTCTCTCACTCACTGCAGGATTGTGACTCACTCATACAGTCAACATCCACGCTAGCACAGAAAAAGCCTGAGGAATCCCTCACTTCAAATGAGATCAGGGAGATAAATAGGTAAAATGTGGGAAAGAGTGCAAAACTTTGTAGAAAAGCACCACCTGAATAAGGCTGTAGCAGTGCGAGCGATGAATCTGTTTAATGACAATGCAATGTCGCATTTCCGCCAAATCCTCAAAAGGAGGCAAAAGCAGCGATCAGTTGATAGTTTCCTTGTTAAAGTCGCACGAAAAGAAAAAGATCCCAGTGAGACTGCAGTGATTCTGTGAGTTGTAGTGAAAGTCCTCTCCCCTCTCTCTCACACCAGCCACGATTCTTTTTAAAGGTAAAGTGCAGATTATTTTGTTGTTGTCAGGTGTGGTAGCGTTGCGGAGGAAAACCAAGAAGTAGTCTTTAGCGCGAGAGTTCTCTGACATGCACCGCTATTGGGAGTGCTCCGAACAGGTGCCATGCACACGCGCTCTGCAAGGGCAAATTCATGACAGTTTTATGTCTTTTTACTTTATATTTTGTGTTATATTTTGTCATTTTTATATAAATATTTGTGAGTCGTGAAACAAATTATCTGAGTTTCCATTATTTCTTATGGGGAAACCCATTTTGATATACGAGTACTTTGGATTACAAGCACGTCTCCGGAACGAATTATGCTCGCAATGCAAGGTTGCACTGTATATTTCTTTAGACTGACATGACATAATTCCAGTTTATTCCTTTCCGTTTCAAGGTGTAATACAGCTATTTTACCACCTTGCGTAGGAACTGTCTGTGCCTGTGTACATAGTCACAGCTGGTACATTCGTGTTTTCAGGACCAGAATGGCAGAAGATTTAAACCTGTAGATGTAATAAAGGTTTTGGCTAGTTCAGTGACTGCTATGTATCATGCTCAGTGGTTTAGACATTCGGCCTAATGTTTTTTCTAGGAAAACAGTGAAGAGCCAATGACTTGGAAGCACATGAATCTTTTACTTCAATCTCACATCAATGTGTCTCGTGTTATGTGATGATAAATGCAGTGTCTGATCCGTGCAGTAATTCAGGAGCCATTAAAACATCCTACAGTATCGCTGTGCAGCCCACCGGGGCTTTGACTGAACAGGCGATGGTGTATATTCTGGTTATGAGAGCAGCAGAAGGAAGATGAATGCGAGTTGAACAATGCACCAGGCTATATTAGACCTGGATATTAGTCCAGACAGAGCTGATGAAAGATATTTTTGCTTTTTTTTCTCCCCTCATCCTTCTATTTCAAAGGCAGACATCCCCAGTGTCCTCTTGAGAAGATGGCAAGAGGGCTGATGACAGTAAGTCCACAGTCTTTAGCATTGGTCATGTAAAGTGCAGCATTTTGCAGCTGTCTTTGCATTCAGCATTGATTTTAAAGTCAAATGAAAATCAGCACAAGAGCAAGCGCAAGTGAACATTCCCCCTTCTTTGACCTTCTTTGAGTAGAAGAATGTGTTATTCCTGCAGACTTGTGTACAGATGTAAATGCCACGTTGTGACCTGTCAAGGCTGTCAGAAACCTTTGTTCCAGATTTGGACCTCTGTGTTGTTTTGATTCAGCTTCTGATTATGGCTGTTTACGTTATAGGTGCATGATACCATTATGCTTAAAGGATGACTTTTCCATCTCTTTCAGATCTTTAGCCAGGTATGTGTTGACGTGTATGTGTGAGAGCAAGGGTTAAGCATGAAAGACTATGCGTGTGTGAGTGTGAGACTGTGGGTGTGTTGTACACAATCAATAGCTTACCACATAACAGTTTAAAAATGATCTTGATCCCTCTGTGTTATTAAAGTGAATGTTTTATTCATTCCGTTTTTGAAAATGGATGGCTATATCATGCTTTTTTTTGTTTGTTTGTTTGTTTGTTTGTTTCTTGGCCTCCTTTCTAGTCTTTGTAACCGAAAAGAAGCAGAAATTGAAAATTCGAAGTGACGCAAAATATGGCTACCAAAACCATATTCACCGAGACATTCAGGACAGAATGTGACAACTTCAGATATGCTTTCTTTTTGTTCGCTTTTTAAAAACATATTAGCATGTGTGCTTTTGTCTGTTGTGAGCGCACATTTTGTCAAACGTGTAAAACATTTGACCGACTCTTTTGATACGGCTGTATAATCGGAATGTCTTTAATCTCTGCGAGATGACGTTTGATCAGGACAATATTTTCATATTGAAAAGCAATTCCCACATCCTGTACAGTAGCCGTGCATGTTTCCTATTCTTTTATGTGTGTATGTAGTTTTTTTGTTTGTTTGTTTGTTTGTTTGTTTTTTGCTTAATACAGCTGTTATAAGACTATTTGGTGGAGATTTATCTCCATAATTCAAGTGATTTGTGTTAAATACATGTTGATTACAATTTGTCATGGCTTGAGTTGGTTTGTTTGTTAATATGGATGTACAATACATTTGTAGATACAGCTATCAAAACGACTGGATTTTCTGCCTCCTGTGCTTGTGTTATAAAAGTGTGTGTGTAAACTCTTTCTCAGACACAACATGTTTTGTCTAATTGCGTGACTCGGCTAAAAGGACATGACCTTCCGTTGCAGTGAGGTGAAAATTTACCTCCTGTTTATGAATATATATTTAACATGAGTTCACAGTTTGAAGTTTGTCCTACGGTTTGAACAGCCTACGTGCTGGAGCTTTGTACATTATCATTACATTACGATCATTTTGGGATTTCAAATTGAAAACACTGGTTTAAAACATCTGATTAAGATGCAAAATGCTTCATGGGTGATTTAAAACCAAACGTGTGTTGTGTGAACACTCAGCAAAAATGAAATTCTAAAATAAAATACATCATTTTATAATTAGAACAAGTTAGGGAACCAAAACAGCGCAGCATTGGGATTTCGTCCTAATTTGTGGTAGGGAAGCCTGACCAAGAGCTCATTATATAGGCGATGGTTTAAACACAAACCAAAATAAGTCATGTTATATTATAGCAAAGTGAAATTAGCTGATTTATTTCACTATCAAAGGTGACCTTCAAAGCCCAGCATAGGTATCAGGGTGATTTCAGCAAAATATGGATCAGATGTTTTTAGAAAAAATTTAATTGGTCCGATCCTGAAATAAATGGAAAACATTGGAATTGGCTATGGGAAAAAGGCTTTTTTGTTTGTTTGGTTGGGTTTTTTTTTGTTTTGTTTTGGGTTTTTTTTGTTTTGGGGGGGTTAGAACTGGAAATATTTACAATTTATGTTCATTTTTATTATATTTAAACTTTTCACCTGTATCGTTTTTGCATGAAAGCTTTTTTGTGTAAACCATGTTTTTTATCTTTTTTTTTTTTTAACATTTTACGTTTTTCAGTTTAAAAAAAAATGGTTTAAACATTTTTTAAATAAAAGTACTGTAGTGGGATTCCAGATCACCTAATACTCAAGGATTCAGTCATGAAGCGGTATCCTGTCATTTCTAATGTTAATCCAAATTTGTATGACTTATCAAACAAGGTTAGCGTTACATTTAATTGCCTTTGCTGACCCTTTTTCCACTGTAGTACCAAGTGATCCCTTAGGTAGGAAGGATTAATGATGTACAGTTCCAGTTAAAAGTTTGGACACGCCTTCGAATTCAGTGTTTTTTCTTGATTTTTATTACATAAAAGACACATTCTTGTCTTACAGTAATGATGTGATGTCATTTCTATTTCCTCACTTTGGAGGTTCTTGATATAATATAGATTATCACAGTTATGGAATAGGGCTATTTACTATTGTACTCCAACACTTCAGCAAGACAACACAACTGATGATCTCAAAGGCATTAAGAAGGTATGATTTCCGCTAATGAACTTTTGACACGACACAGCTGTTAAATGAAAAGCATTCCAGGTGACTAGCTCAACATGCTGGTTAAGATAACGCCAATAATGTGCAAAGCTGTCATCGAGGTCAATGCTGCCTACTTTCAACAATCCAACATATGAAACACGTTTGTTTACCAGAGAATTCCATGTATGTTCCATGTTACTTTATTATTTGAATGTCTTCAGTATTGTTCTACAATGTAGGAAATAGTTAAAATAAAGAAAAAAATATGAATGAGCATGTGTGTCCAAACTTTTGACTGGCGCTGTAGGTGTTCACTGAGAAAATCCATGAGGCAGTGTCATAGTCAGGGCATAAAACATTAGAGAAACTTGCACTAAACTGCACAGAAGATTATACAGTTCATATCAAACATGATGGGGTGCAAACAGCGACAACTGCTGCGTTCAGCTCCTTTTATTGCATTCACACGACTCACTGCATCATTTCCTATCATCATTGTACTTTCTCTTAGGGACCTTCTAATCCTGATCATCATCACAAGAAATGGGAAACCAAACCGTTTGTGTAAAAGAAGCTGTGTTTGAAATAGATACAAAAATAATGTTTCCAGCTCATCCTTTTAAAAAGAAAAAGAAAAAAGGCTGAGGGTCACTGCAGGAACACCTGAATTAAGTGCAGATGGTTGGTGAATTCTCAGAGTTTGTCAAAACAGGAGGAGGCTTCGTTACATGTCACTGGATGTGTTGCACTTTTGTTTAGTCTTTTTTTTTTTTACCTGATTGAGATGGAAGTGATTCATGCTGCACCTTTTAAACCGTTCACTGCTGTGTCTCTGCTGAATGCGCTCTGCTTCGTTTATGAGGAAGCATCTGTAATGTACTTGTAAATTTCGGCACAGTCCAGACAGGCGTGGGTGTCACAGGGAGAAAAAAAAAAAAAAAACAGCACAAAACAAAACAAACAGACAGTCTTGAGCTGTGGTGTCAGCCAAAAACATGCCTGGCCATTTGAGCCAGACTGCTGAAAGCACCACGCCTACATGCTATCCTAAGCTGGAATGTTGTGGGGAGAAAATAATATAGTCAGTTCTTTTTTCATCCTATTACCTGAAAAAGGAAGAAGATGGAGGAGGAAAAAAGACATTGCCTGGAGGGTCTGTTCAAGAGCGCCTTTAAATTAAACACAGAAGCCTCTCAAAGCAGCTGGCATTTAAGTAAAGCTTGTAGATCAATATCCCCTCTGAGTTTTTACAGCCTCTTGGCACACTTGAGGCAATTATTTAAAAAGAACGAAGGACAGCATCTGCACAAGACAATTAGATGAAATTTGTCAATTAAAACTGTCACCTAAACCCTGAACTCCGTGGCATGGAACTTGATCTGATCTTTGTCTGATAAGTTCAAGACTGTCCCCTGTTCTTGTGTGCAATGGTGAGTAATAATGAAAGGTGCCGATATCACAGAAGTGTGTGTGTGTGTGTGTGTGTGTGTGTGTGTGTGTGTGTGTGTGTGTGTGTGTGTGTGTGTGTGTGTG
>JAQLOM010000015.1:12553953-12566871 GCA_030068315.1 Chrysichthys thysi
AAATTAAGTTTTAGTAACAGGACAAATCTGATATTTTCACTGTTGCACATCAGCAACGCGGGCCTGGAGAGGGTTAACAGTGAATATACCAAATAAAAATTTGTTACTGTTATGTGCTGTTGTCAGAAGGTAAGCTGAAAGTCTTTTTCCCCCATATCCTGCTGATGGCAATGTACAAACCCAGGTTCTGGCAATACAGTTCTTTCCACTCTTATTGACCTACAGAGATGTGGTAGGGAAGATCAGTTGCATGAGGGAGCATAATTGGCAGAATATTGCTCTGTCCTGAGGTCAGGTAGAGATATGATGTGTGATCTTTGGTCCTATAAGCTGCAGATGTCAGTGTGGATCTGGGGAGAGATCTCGTCATAGTACAGGAAGTCAGTGGAAGGAATGTACCCAGTACATACATACATACATACATACATACATACATACATATGTACATTCATACATACATACATACATACATACATAAACATGCCTCTTGGGACATACTTACTCACTTTCAGTAACTGCTTTAATATAATCAGGATAGCAGTGTTTCTGGAGCACATCCTGGGAACACTGGGAGTAGGGCAGGAAGGCAATAGGCAGGTGAATTTTATGGGTTGTTTTGCATGCACTTCCACAACATGAGTTTTATATAAAACTTTGATATATAAAACTTGATTATATAAAACTGTTTTCATTTTTAAATCAAATCAATCCAACTAAGGAAAAAAAAATCACTCACTCACTCACTTTCACATGTTCAGGGTGGCAGGGGGAAGCTGGAGCCAATCCCAGCTGATTTCAGGCAAGATGCAGGGTTCACCCTGGGCCGGTTGCCAATCCACTGCAGGGCCAACACACAGAGACAGACAACCATTCACGCTCACAGCCACACCTACGGGCAATTTAGAGTAGTCAATTAGCCTAATCTCCTCTGTGCATGTCTTTGGATTGTGGGAGGAAACTGGAGTACCTGGAGGAAACCCATGTGGGCACAGGGAGAACATGCAAACTCCACACAGAAAGGCACCCAGGTTGAGCAGTGATAGAACCCAAGACCTTCTTGATGTGTGGCAACTGTGCTAACCACCACGCCGACCACATTACTTATCTATATGCATCATACAATTCTTTATATAGTGAATAACTGAAATTAAAATGTCTTCAACACTGAATGCAGTTTTTACACTATATGGATAAGTTTGGTGTGGACACCTGATCATGACACTAGTATGTTTTCCTTCCCCAAAGTGTTTTCAGAGTTGGAAGCACACAATTGTTTAAGTTGTCTTTGCAACCTGTCACTGACATAAAGTCACGGGTTTAAGCATAACGATGTCCCTGTACATAAAGCAAGCTCCATGAAGACGCCGTGGTTTGCTGAGGTTGGTGTGGAAGAACTCGAGTGTCCTGCACTGAGCCCTGACCTCAACCCCACTAAGCACTTTTGATTAACTGAAATGCTGACTGCATCCCAGGACTCCTCGCCAGACATCGGTGTCTAATCTCACTAAGGCTCATGTGGAATGAGCACAAATCCCCACAGCCACGCTCCAAAATCTAGGGTATAACCCAGAAGACTGAAGTTCATTATAACACCAAAGGGGAACTACATCTGAACTGGGATGTTTAAGAAGCACATATGAGTGATATGGTCAGGTGTCCAGAAACTTGTGATCATATAGTGTAGCTCAACATCATTTTGGTGCTGATGAAAGTGGGCCATGCTGCTCACTTGGTTCTTCACTTATTTGACTATGTTACAGCTAGCACAAAGCTACCCAGAGCAATAACAGTCCCATGGCTGCATTTCTCCTGGTAATGCCATGGAAGTTTAGGGTGTGTGCTGATCTCTTGTAGTAATGGTGGGTGGTACTTGATATAGAAGTTGGGTCTTCTATGGTTCCTCTTGGGGCTGCTTGGGCAACGTACTAGGGTAACATCCTTCAGGTGCTTTGTGCTGCCGGTGGCCTTGTGCAGATCAACATTGTCATGGAGGCTGAGGTTGAACTGGTGTGCTGGGACCATATTGGCCATTAGTCAGACTTTAAGACATTGGACTACTGATTGGCAGGTCGCCAGTTCAAATCCAGCACCACCAAGCTGCCACTGCTGGGCCCTTGTGCAAGGCCCTTAACCCTCAACCGCTCAGTTGTATAAATGAGATAAATGTAAGTCGCTCTGGATAAGGGCATCGGGCAAATGATGTAAAATGTAACGTAATGTAAAGACAAAATGCTGAAGAGGGCTAAATGTAGTATACGATTACATGGGAGATCTGTGCATTTATCCTCTGTATGCTATTAGAGTGAAATCTCTCCGTGGCCATGTGATGGAGATGATGACCTTTACGGAGGGGAAATTTGCTGCTGTCTGTACTATTTTCTTTACAGACTCAGCCTTGCTGTCAGGAGGTCAATGTTGCCTGTGTGAATGATAATGTCACTTGGCTCACCTGAGATGAGATGTGGATTTTGAGTGCATTGATGGTGCACAGCAGCATCTTTTAGCAGATTTGTTACTGGGGAAGAATTTACCAGAAGGAATTTTTTTACCGGACACCTACCACAGGGTATGCATTTGTTGCTTTTGACTCTTGTCTTAAGGTTGTCCCTTATTGCACTTGGTATGGTTGAGGCTTTCTATGCGGGACCCTATGGCATGGAGGAGAGTTGTGGCTCTGAGGTACTGAAGCAGTTATGATAAGTACAGAGCTCCCTCCTCAGGGCTTTTCTGTCTTCTACGTTCCAGAAGTAAGACTCTGTTTTAGGTGCCATTTCTGTGGCTCAGTTGTTCCTTAAAAACAATATCTAAGGATAAATTGAGATGATGCATACAGCTTTAGCTGATCCTCATATATGGCCAATATATGTCCAACATACTTCGGTTACAGATTTGTTCCCATAATTGGCCATTGTTCAATCACTTTTCTGATTTAGTTCATTCTCAATGCTGACATTGATGTGGGGGGAAAAACTAACAAGAGCTTGAGTGACAGTATTCCAAAATGTATTTTTATTCTTAATGGGTGCTACTTCATCATGCACAAATGAAGTCTCATCAACATTTTTACTGTTAACATTTATTGCTTTACTTGAATACTGTATTAAAAGCCCAGGCATTTAGTTCACGGAGAAATCATAAAATTGATTACTTTACACAAAAGCCTTGAACACTTCAGTACGTTCTACAAAATCTACTTTATAGAAATTTAAAAATTCTAAATATCAAAAAGGAGCTATGATACAGATATGATGGCCTATACCTATGTTAGCTCAGATGTTACTAAGCTGGCAGAGGAGGGGTAGTGTTCATGAGTTCATCACCATTTTTAGAACTGCTTTTGCAAGGAGAGGAAATGTAACGTGAAAAGCTTATTACAGACATCAATAAGAATCGCTCAATAGTGGTTAAACACAAACATACAATTAGCTATTCCAATTACTTACATTCCGACTAACTGCATGAATATCTAACGCAGGTGAAATTACAGTCCATTTAACAGCACCATAAATTGCTAGACCAAAAAGTACTAAAATGCATGATGATTAAATTGAAGAAAAAGGGGGAAAAAAATAAGTTGCTACCATGTACATAACCGAAAGGCTGTTGCCATTTTATTACACACTTTTCCAAAAAAGTGGAGGAGAGAACTTAATTAGTGCTCCTCTACTTCACACTTGATCACACTCCTCCAGAGAGCAATAAAGGTATGCCTAACTGCACTACAGATAGGAGTTTTCACATTCCTAGAGTAAGAGGGGTGTATTATTAAAAAAAAAACAAAAAACAAAAAAAAACATTGAGTGCTTGAAGAATAAATTAAGAAACTCTAAAATGACTTTCTATTTGTGCTACAGCAAAGCGAATGCTGAAGGCAGGATAGATAAAAAGGTGATGTCACATACAATTCAAACTAAATGAGCATTTGGTCAAGCTCTTGCTGCATGAACAGTAATCCCTAAAAGATAAAGATTATCTTGTATGTCTCTATGAAATAAATTCTAATTTTAGAAATACATGTATTGGTCCATTAACCTTCAACATAAGGTTGCTGAAAATTAAAAATGCTGATTTCACAAGTATAAAATGCTTTATTCCTGTGATTCTGTTGATATAATCCTCCAGTTTGAATTACATCCACTAGTGGTTTAATCCTATGTGGTGCTTATTTATTTATTTACTTCTGATGAGGCCCATTTAATATTTTAACGCTGCTTTGTACATTAAAGCATCTTTCTGACTTCAAAATTTTGGTTTCTAACAAAACATAGGGACGGGCCACCACATGCACACTAGCCTTTGATTAAACACCTTTATGGAAAATTTGTGGCAAATCATTTGTAGACTGGATGATAACCATGATTAGACCATCATCATATGTTCGCCACTGTAGGCTTGTGTCAGTAAACAAAAAGCTCAAGTTAAAATCATTCTCGAGAAAAGAACGACTATACAGCATGAAGTGTGGCTGTCAGAAGGCCATGCAAGGTTCGCATAGAGACCTGAGGGGGATAAAGATCTCTGATTTACCATGAAAATGCCCTCCTCTAGTGTGAGGTATTAAGACTTGCACTCTCTTTCCAGGATTGCTGGTAATTTGGGGCTAATGTGGTGCTCTGTTTCAAAAACAGAAAAGAAAAGAAAAGAAACAAAAAGAAAAGGGAAAAAAAGACATCATATAACCAGTGCATTCAGTCATGCTCTACAGAGTCTTGTGCAGGCTCTGAGCTTTGTGAAGTGTCCTCTGCAACGCTGATGCCCTCTGCTGCCGACTCTGTGGGAGAGGACGACGCAGACTCTGCACGACACTCTCCTTCCTCACTACCACTGTTACTGCTACTGCTTACTGGGTCACTGTTTTCCTCAGCCTCCTCCATTTCCGCAGGGTCCAGCCTCTCTGACTGCGCCGTGTGTCCCGACAGCTCAGCTTCACAGCCGTTCTCATTACTGTGAGAGATGCCAGCAGAGTCCAGCATCCCCGCTTCACTAGCTGGGTCTGACTGTGTGCTGGAAGGCTCTGCAGAGAAAGGGAAGTAAATTTAATAACATTTTATTTTTAATTGCATTTAAGTAAAATACATGTCCTGAGAAATTCACAGCAGAACACAGGTGTGGTGAAAGTTTGCTACAATAGGAAAAATGAGAATGTGAAAAACAATTAGTTCAACAATAAAGCATAAAAGAATTAAATAAAGCTCGGCTTTTAACTAGTTTAGTTGTAGTTATTTAACCCTCCTCCAACATGAAACATCTAACCATAAGTGCTGGTTAACATTCATGGTACAGGAATATTTCAGATATCAGTGAGATAGTACAGCTGACTGACGCTTTATGATTTAAGACTACACTCGATGGTGACACACAACTCAGATAAACAAATTAACCGTTACTTCTCACAATTTTCACTGTCAAGTATACAAATACAACAATAACAGGCAAATATTTCACCGTTATTAGCATTAGGTACAGGGGGAAAAAAATTCAAACAGCCAATAAATTTATGTTCTTCAAATTTTACTTGCAGGAATCAGGAATCAGAAAAACTCAGGGTCCCTTTACATATACAAAGCCAAAAAGATAAATAAATAAAACAATCAGGGAGCTTACCTTGGTCTTCAGAAACGAGCGAAGAGGTATCTTTCACTTCTACACTAACGTGAAGAGAGGGCTCAGCCACATCTGTCGAGCTCTCCACAGGAACAGGAGCAGGACATGACAACTCCTTCCCACTGGCTTCATTCTCCTCCTCTGCGTCCTTATCAAACTTAAGTCGTTTGGCATCTTGTCTGTCCTCATCATCCTCCTCCTCATCCGGCTCCTCGTCCTTGCGGTGCTTGCCCTTCGTCAGCCCTTCACTTGAGCATACCGTTTCTGATGTCATGGAATCGCTGTGGTAAAAGGATAAAGGTTTAAATGGCTAACAAAAAAAAAAAATCATTATACTACTACAATAAAACATTTTCTGCTTACTGAAGGGTGAATTAATAAATCAAAATAATCCAAACTGTTATGCTCGCTTCTCCCAGCAGGATAGCCACATGACAAGAGTTTTTGTGCTTTTTTTCCTTTGCCTGCTTCTGAACAGTTACCTGATCGCTCTCTCATTCTGTTCCACAACTTGCTCGCTGGTCTCTGTGCTGTCTGGGAGGCCATTGGCAGTTATGCTGCTCGCCAGAGAAAGCTTTGATCTGTTAATTGGCCTCGGTGTTCCTGGACCATTCACGTTTCTACCAGAGCGAGAATAAGAAAGAAAGAGATCTTTTTTTTTCCATTGCAAGGGACGTTGGAGCATTTACCTCTTTAGGAAGGGCTGCAAGTGACAGTCCTCACCTATCCAGAAGCGCAGACGCATTTCCAGGGAACATGACTCCATTCATTCTGTTCACACCACTGGAGCCATTTTTTCTTCAAGGACATATGAAATCAGGGCATTCGGTAAAACATTCAATCCATTTTCAGCATTTCATCATGCAATACATCAAGACTCTTCACACTTATCCAAAAAAAGGTGATGGGGCTGCAGGTTTTCATTCCAGCAAACAGAGGCTACACATAATAATCTATCCCAAGATCTCTTAAAAAAGGGCCAAAACCTGCAACACCATCAGCCCATTGCAGGTGAGATTAAAATACCCTGCAATTCCTGATGGAAGAGAATCATTGCACAGCATACAGACAGGTGACAATTTAATGGAAAAAACAGAGGCTCTGTTACATCATAGGAGGCATTTTTCTTGCATGATTTAGATGATTTGCAGGAAGACTCAATGTTTTTAGTCTTCTGGTCTTGCCAATTTCCACACACTAGGTAACTCCCCCACAACTGCGACAGCTACCAGCCGGGAAGAGTGGCACAAACCCCTGCTTCAACTAAGACATAGAAAGCCAACCTCCATGTTTTCAAACTGGGAAGCGTAACATGCTTGGAAAGATGTGCTATCTGCCCTCGTCTACATACATGACCTCACAGATGCCATGGATGTCTAGTGTCCTCCCACCCAGAGGGCATGACAACGTTTGCTCTCTAGACTCCTAGCCACTTAACTCTCACACTTCAAACTCACCATCTCCTGAGCAGAGAGTGAACACTTTTCTGTTCGGCCACGTGGAAGGCCAAAACTGATCATTTACATGTTTATACACCTACGATGAAACAGTTCTTCTTCTTCTTCCTAGCGTTAGTCCTGCGCCGTGCAGGGTCCTCTGTCTTCACAGGCCATCCTGGCAGTGTGACATCCAATGCAACCATGGAAACACCTCAACTGATGTGTCTGTCTGACGTTGGCACACTCACACACACGGGCAATTTAAGGTAGCCAATCCGCCTAATGAGCATGTCTTTGGACTGTGGGAGGAAACCAGAGTACCCGGAGCAACCCACGCGAACATGCGGAGAACATGCAAACTCCACACAGAAAGGCACCAGTGCCGAACCTGGAGCTTGAACCCAGGACCTTCTCGCTGTGAGGCCACTTAGCCAGCCTGTTGCCCCATGATGAAACAGTTCTACCCTACAGCTAGTGGGCTCTTCCAGGATGACCTTGCCCCAGTCTACAGGGCAAAAGTTCTCACTGAATGATACAACTATGAAAATTATGTAAACAAATGCTATGGTCTTTTCAGGCATCAGATCTTAACCAAATTGATTATATCTAGGAGGCTTTGGACCATTTTAGTCGTGTTTCAGAGACTAGTAGAGTCTGTGCCAAAAAGAAAAACGGTGAACTTTACTAAGACATTTTATCTTGGATTTTCTCTGAGTTTGTCTCCCATCTATAGGGTGCAACTAAAAAAAGGGCAGCTTCACTCACTCTGAGGTAGGATACACACAGCTGACCACCATTACATTCTGCAATAAAATGAACAAAAAGGTCCTTTGAGAGATCTGATTGAAAAACTGTACATAACTTCTATAATTCAACAGCAGAAAATTGGTGGCTAAGAACCCTAAGCCCTGAGAACACAGCCCACCTTCTCCACGCCTCGGAGGAACTTGTCCGTTCCTGTGTAGTTTCTCTTCGGCTCAGTGAGCAGTTCACACAGACGCTGGATTGTGAAAGGGATCCTGGAACAAAGCGAACAACAATTTCAACAACGAAAACATGTATTTAAGCATTTATGCATTCAAGCCTTAACTTGCATTCAGTTGTAAGGTGACATCGGGGATCTGCAGTGTGTAATCAAAACTGATAGGATTAAACACGCAAAATTGATGCCAAGCTGAAAAAGAAATCTTTTGGCACCCTGCTGAGATCTTAGTTACGAAGGGCACATTTGATAAAAGTGTCAGGGTAAACAAATAAATATGAAAGGGCAACACCTGAAAAATTCTTAAAAGCCTTAGACATGAGAAAATTAACATGCAATAAAGTCTACACATAAGTAATGTGTTTTCACTAGTTCATCTCAAAAACAATGCGGGATAACATCAGTCACCATGGACATGGCTTATCGGATTGACAAGGTGTGCTCATCTCTACACATGTTTCTCTGCCTTGGATCATAGTTAAGACAGTTTGAATAAGGACAAACTTGCATGCAATTCTTCAAAAATAAATAAATAAAATAAAATAAATAGAATAAAGCAACTCAATTTGTTATGTTGCCAGGTTTATCACATTAGCAGCACATAACTAGGAGTTACATGTAGTTCTATTCAACAGACAAATGTGCAAGATAATGCACTCACTCATCTTCTACCGCTTAATCCTGTTCAGGGCGGCGGGGGGAAGCTGGAGCCAATCCCAGCTGATTTCAGGCAAGAGGTGGGGTTCACCCTGGGCTGGTCGCCAATCCACTGCAGGGCCAACACACAAAGACGGACAACCATTCACACTCACATTCACACCTATGGGCAATTTAGAGTAGCCAATCAGCCTAATCCCCCCTGTGCATGTCTTTGGACTGTGGGAGGAAACCGGAGTACCTGGAGGAAACCCACATGGACACGGGGAGAACATGCAAACTCCACATAGAAAGGCGCCCAGGTCAACCCCAGACATCAAACCCAAGACCTTCTTGCCGAGAGGTGACAGTGCTAACCACCACACCATCACACTGCCCCTGCTTTAGACAGCATATGTTCTGAAAATAAACTGGTGTAATGTAGTGAGTGTAACAACCCACTAGTGAAAAAGTAACTAATCTAAAAATAATCTGACCATTATATTACTGACTGTTACGTAGACTTAGAGTGACATCCGTCCAATTACACACAAGTAAACCCACTGTTGGGCCTACTGCAAAAAAAATCTTTGGTTTTCACAGTTAGAAAGGTTTCCTTCACAGGTCATCAAGCGATAAATACATTTTCTATCAGACTGGCCAGTTTCAGCCTACAAGCAAGCACTGAACTTTCATTAATACCAGGAATGCGAAGGGCATCTTCCATGGTGAGTACTAGTGCAAGATTGATTTTTTTTTTCACTGCTCATAATTTAGCATCGCAAAATTACAAAGCAATCATCCAGAACCGGACCGGGGATGGAGAATTACAAGCCAAAGAAATTGCTAAATTGGGAGAAGCCTTTTGGTGTGGGACAACAACTTTTTCATCACATCATGCCCTCTTACCCATTGTAGCCATCCACAATTTTAAGTATCCGTTCCTTCATCTCTTGAAAGGGAATGTATTCAACATTTGGATTGGCAGGACCCCGCTGCTCTGGAGACGAGGCTTTAAAATCATCCATGACTTTTTCCAGCTTGAAAAGGAAGTAGCTTTTAAACTGGGACCACTGAATCCTAAGAGAGGACACAACCCAAATGAAAAGCGATTGTATTTCAGACAAGTGTTCAAGTACGCTGACACACGTCCACATATCCACAATGCAGTCTGGTGTCAGTGATAAGGGTTTTTTGGTGTTAACTAGCTCCATTTGAATTAAACCAGTAAATCAAATTGCTGATCTGAACACATCAGTGCTATAAAAACAAGGACATCAACAGAAAAAGTTCTGTAAGCAACTCACATTGTCTCTCCAGTTTTGGCTACATGGCACAAAAACTGGTCCAAAACGGGGCATGTTTCCTTCTTTCCTTTCTTCTCAAAATCTGGAATAAACAGTGTGTTTGTTGTGTGTGATGTTGTTATCTAAACCAGAAGTTCTCAGCTCAGAGGAAATAGTCTTAATCTAAACCATACACAAGGTTCTCCCAAACTAAAAGTTACTAACCAAACAAACTAACAAACAAACAATACATCAGGAAACACTATTGGTAAAGTCACATTCCGGCTACGCGTCATTAATATGAAAAATATCACAATGTTAGCTTTCTAAAGAAAGTTTTAAAACCATTTAAAAGCTGACAGTCAACTCTGTGCTAACTAACGCGTCTCTGAAATGTGTCTGTACTGCATGGCAGGAGCTGTAGACGAAACAAACACACGAGCTTCCTGTTTTCAAGCGTTTATGTGAATGACTCGGAGCTTTAGCTAACCGGCTAAACACACAACTAGTCAAGTAGCGAGTGCTAGCTAAGCTAAGCTAACCTAACCTTACCTAACCTAACCAACCTTACCTTAGCGTTAGCACTCATCTAGTTAGTCATCCAGCGTTAGACACAAAACTCACAGAGCCACAGGAATTCACCCCAGTAGTATCAACAGCAAAAGACACAATAGTGTTTTAGAGTACCTCTAAACGCGCCGAGAAGAGTAGTGAGCTCCATGGTGGTGTGGTTTCTACCCAGAGCCGCTAAACCCAGCTACAAGCAGAAAGACAACAGAGACGCCAATATGGCGCCCGTGACGTCACTGCCGGCAGCTCCATTCAGGAAAAGCAGCAAAAGGTCAGCGTGCATGAAACTTCCAAAACAAATCTTATAGACGGTTATACCCGGCCTGTGTCCTGTTCATATGAGTCATAACAAGTTGCTTTAAACAAGTTATACAAATGGTTTAAGACTGTGAGCTGTTTAAGAAAGAATTATGAATTTTGAGGCTTGGACAAGAAGCTCAGCGTCCCCAAACTCGCCGTTCCACCTTAAATGAATGACCGTGTGATACTGTACCAGTCGGGGACTTCACGAGTCATCTATCCTGTCAAAATGTGCTGTTGTTGTAGTTATTGTTGTTGTTGCTGTTTTTGCTGTTGTTGTTATTATTGTTGTTCTCATTGTTTTTATTATTATTGGTGTTGTCGTTGTTATTGATGTTGTTATTGTTGTTGTCATTGTCATTGCTGTTGTCGTTGTTATTGTTGCTATTATTGTTGTTGTTGTCATTGTTGTTGTTGTCATTGTTGTTGTATTAGTGTTGCTGTTGTTGTCATTGTTGTTGTTGTTATTGTTATTATAATCGTTGTTGTTGTTGTTGTTGTTGTTGTTGTGTTCCTATATATAAACCAAAGTTCAGCCTAGTGTTTAAAACATTTTGGTTCATCAAATCTTCAGCACACTCTGAAAGAATAAGACTCCCTGAAATAAAAACTATGTCTGCAGCCTAGACCAAGTTCATCTTCATCCTTATACATCATAATATGTTGTATACAATGTCCTATTTTCCATTATGGAGCAATGTTCCGACCAGTCTCTAAGTCTAAGGGGATAAAATGGTCACTGGCAGGGCTGCTGCTGTGACACGAGCTCCTTTGGGGATCAATAAAGTCCTCTAGAACAAGCAGCTAGGCGCATGGCCTGCTCTCTGACACAGCAAAACGAGCAGAAGTAACATACCCTCATGGAGCACTTTATGAGGAATTCCTAGACACCTACTCATTCATTCGAGTATCTAATAAGCCAGTACAGTGCATAAAATTATGCAGATACTGAGAAAGAGCTTTTGGGTGATGTTCACTCAACCATCAGAATGGGGGGAAATGTGATCTCAGTGATTTTGACCGGAGCATGATTCTTGGTGTCAGATGGGCTGGTCTGAGCTGCTCTTATGGAATTTTAATGCACACAAGTCTCTAGAGTTTACAGAATATTGCAATAAAGCAGAAACATTTTGTGAGCAGCAGTTCTGTGGACAGAAACACATTGTTGATGAGAGAGGTTAGTGGAGAATGGCCAGACTGGTTCAAGCTGACAGAAAGGCTACAGTAACTCAGATAACCACTCTGTACAAATGTGGTGAACGAAAAAAAGCATCACAGAATGCACAGCACATTAAACCTTGAGGTGGATGAGCTACAACAGCAGGAGACCATTTCGGGTTTCACTTCTGTCGGCCAAGAACAAGAATCTGATGTTGCAGTAGCCACAGACTCGCCAAAACTGAACAAACTGTAGCCTGGTCTGATGATTCTCTTGAAGATCAGTCTGAACTGGTTAATATTGAAGAATTAGGCATTTTTAATTACATTTCATTTTATCTATTTAGTGTTTGGGACTCAGGTACAGACTCAATCTTTATGTCTAGGCTAAAAACCTAACTGCTTAGTTAAGCCTTTTTGCTTAGTTAAGGTTTTCTCTTGAGAATAGGTGCAGATCAGTTAATGGTCATAAAGAATTTTGGTGAACTGGAATGATTGAATGCTTTTTGTCATGGATGCTCAGTCAGGTTTTTTTTTATGGTGGAGTGGCTGGCAGCTTTAAGTCCTAGGGTGCCCTCATGTTTGTGTTACAGGACAAAAGCATATCTAATAATGTGTGTTGTCTCTTTCCCTTTCTCTGTCATGCTCTTCCTATCTCTAGCTCTCCATCAATCGACGCATTTTACTCCTGCTGCCTGATGAGACGCCTACCCTCCGGTCCTGCCTGGCCGTGTCCTTCTACTCTACTTCTGCTTGGACCCTCCTTTACCTAAGAATCACTCAATACTCCTGAGGTTGGCCCCAGGTGAATAGCCTAAAGTTTGCCTCGATGTTGCTGTGAATGGTATTACATAGATACCCTAAAGCAGGGGTCACCAACCTTTTTGAAGCTGAGAGCTACTTCTTGGGTACCAATTAATGCGAAGGGCTACCAGTTCGACAC
>JAQLOM010000015.1:12584170-12597529 GCA_030068315.1 Chrysichthys thysi
AGATAGCAAAACACGATTTTGTTGCTGATACTAAATTTAATTTAAAAAATATTTAATCTACTAGTTTGAATTCTGTAGAGTGAGGGTGATCAATTCATGTAATATGATCCAATTACGTTTTTAAATAACAAGGAAGTCGGAGCTGACAGGAAGAAATACAGACTGGCGTTAAATTAACTTGATTAAATCATCTGCGGCATGAAAGCGCAGTGGGTAACATTACCGCCTCATTGTGCCAGAGTCCTAGGATTCATCCTAGTATTGAAACAGAATGTGTGGAGTTTGTTTTTATTCCAGGGCTTTGAATATACATGATCAAATCCTGCTGGATGTACAGAAACAAACTGTGTTAATGTAGCTCGGTTCTTTCACATGGAGCCAACAGAAACATTTGAATTATAATGGTAAATTCAATGAACTTTTTTGTGTGTGTGTGTGTATATAGAGTTCAAACATGGCCTTGTTGTTAATTGCTTGCAGACGTATCCACATTCAGAATCAAAAAAGCAGGCAGGCTGAGGTCAGAACCCAAAGCTATACAACTTGGAGGAAGCACTACACATGCTTTAAGAAAGACGGAAAGTCTGTAACCTGGGAATAGAGCACTGTGGTCAGTGAAGAGACATGGATTCTGAAAGCGTCCACAAATATACAACACAAACCAACCAAGATCTCCCAAGCTTAGAAAACGCAATGAAAGAAATAACATTGTGTGGTGGTGGTGGCGGGGCGGGGCAGGGGGGCAGACGGAAGAGGGAGCAACGAAGAGTGAAAACAGGAAGCTTACAGGGATATTTGATAATTCCTTTGTTATCTAGAACAGAACGAAGGAACACGCATGTCATGTGCTAAAAGAAGGAAAAGGAGATGTGTCTCTAGTGGTGTTGGCCAAATTATTCTGGTTTCTTAACCAGACCAAACCAGTCATTCCGTTCTATGCAGCATTTACAGTGGCATAACTGATCAACACATTTTTGTGAGATCCTAAGACCGACGCTGAGACTGGTGCAGTCTTCACAGCAGGCACACAGACCGAATGCGAAACAATAATTTGTAACAAAACTGGATTATGGCTAGAGAATCTCAAAATGAGATAAACATGATAACAGCATAGGCAAGATAAGGTGTGTGTGTGTGTGTGTGTGTGTGTGTGTGTGTGTGTAAAACTACATTGTAGAACAATACTGGACAACCCCATGAAGAAACACATTGAATTATGTGGTAAACAAAAAAAAAGTGTTTTTTCGTATTTCACATTTTTCATATTTTAGATATTTCAAAGTATCAAGTGTTGTCCTTGATGATAGCTTTGCACATTTGTGGCATTATCTTAACCAGGTTCATGAGGTAGTCACCTGAAATGCTCTTTAATTAACAGGCGTGTCTTGTCATTAGTGGAATTTCTTGTCTTGAGACCAGTAATACATTAAATAGCCCTATTCAACAAGTGTAGTGATCATACGTCAAGAACCATTCACCCGGTCCATCAGTACTATAAGGCATGAAGTGTCTCTTAAGTAATAAATCTAAAGAAAAAGCAATGACTTGGAAGGTGTGCCTAGTATGGATGTGTGGGACCTGATCCAGCAATCCGAGTCTGTGACCCTTGTGGGATCTTTGGCTGTAACCCACAGGGAAAACCGTTAGAACCGTGTGAGGTCAGGGCTAGTGTGCAGTGCAAGTGTTGCACTAATTAGCTCAATTAATAATTGCCAAAGAACATCTGTGGGTGTGTGCGCGTGTGCGCATGCATACAGCTGTTAAATCATAACACTCAGAAAATCACATTTAAAAACATATTTAATGAGTAATAAAATTTTAGACACATGATTCATAAACAGGAAACCTGCAGAAAACTTTCAGAAAACAAACCTGAAGAAAGGAGATTCCTTGAAGGTCGACTATGTAGGATTCAACCACTTGAATACCCCCTCTGCCTAGAGCATGGGGACCCGACCCGAACCCGACTGATCCGGTTCGGACAAATATTTCGAAATGTTACTCTGGTTCGGGTCGGGTTCGGTCACGTCAGCACAAAAACGTTTGATATTTAAAATAATAACGTTACCGAAAACGGGTTCGCAGAACGCACGCTCTGTGTGGGCAGATTCATGACAGAGAGTATCATTATAATCACTTAGCACCACCTGTTTCGGCCAAACAGTAAAATTCCAATCGGGTTTGGGTCAGGTTCAGACAGAAATATATAAATGCATGTTGGGTTCGGGTCCGGTTCGGTCACTGCTCTGTCGGAGGTGGGTCGGGTTCGGACAGAAGTAGGAGGCCCAAACAGCACTCTATTCCTTCCATTGTAAGTGTGTATCCGCATTGTATCACACTTCCAAGTACTTACATTCACAGTCCCTTGTTTTCTCCATGCTAATTACTTAGATTGAGCCTCTTTTTTTAATTTTTTTATTCGGCTTTACAAACTCACAGCCCCACGGACTTCTTTTTCTTCCTTGTTTTCATTTCGTCGTTTAATTGTCCTTTTGGTGCTTCCTTCCAGATTCATATTGCCACTTGTAACAACGATTGTAGTCACTCTCCAGAGGTTTGTCTGTTCTGTGCTACCATAGCGGCGCAACATGGCAGCTCACGGAAGTGGACCCACTCCCTGTACAGATATGCAGGGCTCTACGCTTGTGAAAACACCAACTGTAGTGAATTACACATGAATTAATTATCGCTGGTAATTGTGCACTAATGAAAACATGCATATGAATTCAAGAATATATATTACAATAAACATTACATATATGCACACTCCGTTTCTGCCACTGGTTACCTGCACATTCCTACATAGTGGGCCTTTTAAGATCAAATCGTTTAAATAGTAAGTGATTGCTTTATGATAACAGGCTTACAGCCTGTTACTGTACATTTGTACTGTTGTGATTTGCAGATGGGGATTTCGAGCTGTTACGACCTTTTGGAAATGAATTTGTAAATTCTTGATAGGCCCATTAACAAGAGGCCGGGTCATTTCAGTACACAGGTACACAGCTTGCCGGACTGTTCTACTGGAGCTTTTCCCAGTATCTATATTTTATGCACGTTTCGTTCAGTCTTTCCACAAATATTGCTGATGATAAACCACATGCATCGTGTACTTCTTTTACAGTACCTCGGCTAGGCCGTTGGCAGTTTTTGAAATGTATTCTTTGACGGAGGACACACAGGCAGAATCTCCCTCTATTTCCACAGGATTTACCGTAGCTTATCCTGTTTCCTGCTTGGGTCACCTCTCTTGCCTTTATCCGCATCACAGAATAAAGGGCCTTTTTATCTATCCTTCCTATCTACTGTTTGTTGCTCTAGCTGTGTGCCAGCACCCATATCATTGCAAACAAGCAGCAGATAATGTACATCAGCATCAGGCAGCTGGTGGCTTGCTGTCTACTTCTCAAAGCTATTTAAAGCACTCTGGGGATCCTCTTTCTCCGGCTTTAGTTTTCCCACTGGGCCTCATTCTTAAAAGAAGTTCCTACACTTTCAGGCTGCTCTGTAAACCCTTTGACTGTAGGGCTTACCTCTGCAATCCTGGCATAGTTAATAATGGCCTCTTTATCCTGTTCAGTGAGACCTGTGTTTGCTAACGTAGTGGTCTGTAATTTCTGGTTTGGTTTGGTTTGGGGTTGTTGGGGGTGTCGTTCCCCCCCCCATTTACCTTTGTTCTACCTCTAGCCTGTCTCCTTGTCTCTGCAGTGGTGATTTAGTATGATATGTCAATATAAAGAATGGTCTTCATCATATCAGATTAAATTATATATGTACAGCTCCAGCAGTTCTCCTGACAATAGTTCAGGCATAGCGCTGTGTATAATCACAATTACTGAGTACATGCGCATGCCTCATATCACTAACCCACTAAATCACATACCTGTTTTATCCCTTCTCTAGAAAACCTCGTCTGAACTCGCAGCTCGTGGCGCAACAAGTAGCGCAGCAGTACGCCACCCCTCCACCAGCTAAGAAAGACAGGAGGGAGCGCACAGAGCGAGACGACCACTACGACATAGACAATTCCGACTCGGACAGGCCAAGCGTAGACAACTCGGACTCGGACAGACTGGGCCCAGACAGCAGTCACTTGGACAGGGGACACCCGCTAAAGGACAGGAGACCGGAGCGCATTGGATTGGACAAACATCAGCTAGTACAAACACCAGTAGAAAGGAGGCCAGAGAGAGCAGGTCTGAACCAGGAACTGCACAGAGAACTTATTGATAAGGTACATTCACCGAGGCCACACATGGAAAAAGACCATAATACGGGGGCATCTGGGACACAAGCAGTCGAGAAGGAGGACATGAAGAAAGGAAAAGTAGAGAAAGCAATGGTGGACAAGCACAAAGAGAGGGAAAAGGTGCCTGGTTCCAACAAAAAGCCCACTGCTAAGAAGATGAAGTAAGTGGCATGCACGAGAGTTACAAATTCGAGGATCCACATTTTCACTTTCCATAAGAAAAGTAGTAGTTTATTTGACCGTATCTGGGGCAAAATTATTGACAGGAATATTTTAAATGCCCGGAGACAAATTTAGATGTTCATCATAGTTCTCAGTTTAAAAAAAAAAAAAAAAAAAACCAGCTTTTTGTCTTCAGTAACTCCATTTTCCATTCCTTTGGGGTATAAACATGAGGTTCCGCACGCAAAATTCCTTAATAGGAAAATGATGTGAAGGAATATAAAATGATTCAGTCATCACAGTGGAAAAAAACTAAAGTGCTTTCTGTGCAGGATATAAACAGTGGCCTACATAAAATGTTTGAGAAGTTATAAGAAGTTATAATTCAGCAAACGGAAGGTTGAAAAAAGGTTGTACAAAGTGTAGAACCCCCCTCTGCTTGGCACAGAGGATATAAAGGAGGCCAGCGATCTGATTTCACAGTTTAGCCGATTGTCTAGGACATCAAAGTTCCAACTATTATACAGTAGGTTTCAGTATACCAACACAGTGTTTGGAAAAATTTTATGAACGAAACCTCTCCTGACTGCAAGCCACAAAATGCACCTAGGAAGTGTCCCTGGAAATAGCCATCCTGGTCTCCTGATTTTGACCCTGATCTGAATAAAAAAGCTAGTCTGCATTCATAAGAATGTAAAGGAGTTTGCATGTATAGGAGCGATCCAAGCAGTGCCAGGGCTACACCTTTTGATATCCGAGGCAAGCTTGAACCTGTACGTCAGTATATAATATTGCACAGAAAGACGAACCCAGAAAGCCGTTCCACTCGCACATCTATTACGTTCTGCATTCCACTTAAAATATCACCACTTTGAACCTATACAGCACACCCACATGGGTAAGCTCAAAATAGCCCTTATTGAATGTGATTCATTAGCTTTCCCCAGTTTTTATAAAGGACGCCAATAATTCTGGAGTTGACCTTAAAAACACAGAGGGGTAGAGTATTGGGTCTGGGATCATTCACCAGACAAGACTTGTTTGGACCTTATACTAACTTATTTTTGTTGTTGTTTTGTTTTGTTTTTTTACACTAATTCAAATTATCTTCTTGTTCTCAGACCCAAAATCCTTAATAAAGGTCCTCCTAGTGAAAGAAGCAGCATGAAATCTGGCAAATCGGCCACTAAGAGCAACAAATCAATTATTTCAAGGTAAGTTTAACGCAGTGATACTTGTCTGATTACTGCTGTCCCTTGTGATGGATGGCATTGTGGGTGTATACATGCATTGTGCCTGCTGTTCCCAGGATCAGCTCCTAATCCACAGTGACCCTGTTCAGAATAAAGTGGCTGCTGAAGATGAATGAATAGATATTGCTATCACTATACTGCATTATGAAAATGCATTATTTATTGCTGATAATTCGTGTAATCTGACTAAAAATTGGAGTTGACTGGTACATACTGAATTCTAGAACAGGACTACGGGAGTCCAGTGTTAGCCGCGAGTAGGGATGGTATGGGATACATCTTCCCATGTTCATTGGAAACAAAATGAGCAGTAAAAGGGACATGCCGGCATGGTGAGACAACTGTGTGACCACTTTGACATTGACCAGACTCTATGGCGTCTATGGTCCATGTGTCTTTCTGCCTCAAATCCCTTCGCACTTCTCTTCAATTTGCCTTCTAACGCAGTGTTTCCCGACCTTTTTGAGCCACGGCACGTCTTTCACATTCAAAAAGTCACACGGCACAGCACCAGGCCCGTATTACGACAGCGAGGTGCCCCTGGGGGGTGGCGACATTTAAAAAAAAAATTGGGGGGGGGGGGTTCCGACGTTAAAATGTTGCGAGCAGGGGGTCGGGGTTGCGGCGGCGAAATGTTTTGCAGTGAAATGTTGTCTTCTGTTTTACTGGCGGTTGGCAACCCACTTAGTTGGCGCAAGAAGTTGTACTGCCTCTAGTGGAAAAGAATGTAATTGTTCTGCCAGTCACTACACGCCGCTCGCTTAAAGTACCAGTCATGTGAAATTGGATAATCTTCCACAGCACACCTGATGATTTCTCACGGCACACTTGTCTGCCGCGGCACAGTGGTTGGGAAGCACTGTTCTAACGTATTTCTGAAATACGATGCTCACCACCTTTTTTTGCATTTGAAGAGTCGGATAAATGTGCAAGGCTAGCAAAAGCACCTCAACACTCAGTTCACTCCTCTTTATTGTTTTGAAAGCAACGCCTTTATGATGGGCGTATTCATATTTCCGATACATAGCATGTGACACTAGACACCGACGCTCCATGTCAAACGTCTTGCTTCTGATTTTGGCGCACACACACACACACCGGAAGTGCTTTGTTTGGTTCAGTGTAAACAACCAAGGGTGGCATATTGAGGACTCTTCTTAATGGCACTATTGTGCGATCTCTGTGTAAAAGGGGCGTCAAGGATGTGAGACAATCTCAGTGTCTGACCAACGACTGAATATCTGGTTTTATGCGTCGCTATATGTTGCACATCTGGAGAAATACTGACATTGCGTAATATGTTGCTGCTATATTGTCAAGGGAGCTCGTGTCTGAATGTTGCTCGCATATTATTTGCCCAGAAAATGTCAAACAGATTATCTCAGGACATATCCAGTTTGCAGTCTGATTTGAAAGCTTGTCTGGGAAGCACAGAGTGGTGTTGCCTTTGCTTAGAATTCATGTGCTTCAGACTGAAACCCACTGAAATGTCAAGTTGCCATATTCCTCACATTGGCATTTGTACACTTTGTACCATAACTATGTATAGCTATGGCATATGGATAAAAGCTGTGAGGACCCGTGGGAGGAGCCTTCAGACAAAAAAACAAAACAAACACCGTGGTAAACGAAACAATTTCTGATGTTTTAGTGGTATTTAACTGTAATCTAAAAGGAGTGATACAACTTCCAGAGTATAATTTTAAACCTTTTGCCCTTGTGTCTTGCTGCAGGCCTAAGCTGAAGAACATAGATCGAAGCTCAGCTCAGCAGTTGGCCATAACGGTGGGCAACGTTACGGTCATCATCACAGACTTTAAGGAGAAGACGCGCTCCTCGTCCACCTCATCATCCACTGCCACTTCCAGCAGCGGCAGCTCCGAACAGCAACACCTGAGCTCCAGTTCGGAGAGTACGGACAGAGGGTCATCCCGCGCTTCTACTCCACGCAGAGACCTTACTTCTGGACACAATGAGCTCCTTTGAGGTTGCTGGAGGTCGAGAATCTTCGAACGCATTGTTGATGCACAGATAGAACCTTTACACTTAAAAGGATGAAGGATCATTATCATGCATGGGCACCGTTTCCATCTTGATATTTTATGGCAAGGTGTGCCATGGGTTTCAATACTGTTTTTAACACACCCACCTCAAGTCCCCCCACACACACTTGTGAGTTATCACCTGCGTCTCATGAGTGGCCACTGGGAACACCAGAGGAAGAGGATGTAGCACATCGTAGGTAAAGCTATACTATATGGCCAAAAGTTTATGGGCACATGACCATCACACCCATATGTGGCTCTTCCCCAAACTGTTGCCACAAAGTTGGAAGCACACAATTGCATAGGATGTCCTCGTTTACTGTACCGTTACAGTTTCCCTTCACCGGTACTAAGGCGCCCAAAGCTGTTTCAGCATGACAATGCCCCTGTGCACAAAGCGAGCTCCATGAAAACATGGTTTGCCAAAGTTGGAGTGGAAGAACTTGATTGGTCTTCACAGAGCCCTGACCTCAACCCCACTGAGCATCTTTGGGATGGACTGGAACACTGCACCCCAAGACTCGTCACCCAACATCAGTGCCTGACTGCACTGCCTGACTACAGAATCTAGTGGAAACCCTTACCAGAAAAATGGAGGTCATTATGACCTAAAGTGGGACTAAACCTGGAATGGGATGTTCAACAAGTACATATGATTGTGATGGTCAGATGGTCCACCTATTTTTGGCCATATAGGGTGTTTCCTTGATTTGTAACAGTGTATTTCCTTTGAACTCTGTACAGTCATATAGTCATACATGCTAGCAAGTTAGCCAGATGTGTGCTAAATTTGAATTATTATTATTATTATTATTATTCTATGTATATTTTTTGCTGTGTTGCGAAGGAAATTGTATTAGATCTCCTAGAGTAAAATGCCAGTAAAATTGGGCTTTCAAGGAATCGGAGAGCCCCCAGAGCCAATAATGTACTGGAAGAGCCCCTGAGATGGTGACCGTCATGTTAGGTTTAAAAACAGTATTGAAATGCATGGATGGTTTTCACACTATTTCCCAGCGAGAACTGTAGAGTCAAATGTTGTGGAGTCAGCAGTTTTTTAAGTGGTAGAATTCGAAACCTTCTGTATGTTTTGCGCCTTAGATCTCCAGTTTACATAATTGTTCTCGGTTACAAAAATGACCTGTATGATTCGCTAATACTTGACTATCCCCATACCACATCCTGACAAGGTATATGTCAGGTGAAGGTGTCACAGTTGTGAGAAAAACATGTAGAACCTCCCAGAGGGTGGGGGGGGGGGGAGTGTGTAATTTTGTTAAATTAATGATTGTATTTATAAACTGTGATATGAACAAATAATCTAGTAGATGGCTGGACTGAAACTGCAATCATGAACATACGAAGAGACTGTCGTTCTAGGTGCTAACAGGCATTGATGAAGGTGACTGGGTTGGGAAACACCTAGGAATTCATTTGAAACATGATTATCAGCGTTTGAGGAATAATGTTCAATGAAATCTATTCAGTAAAGGTCATTTTTCTATTGATAGATGTTCTGTATTGTCAGTCTGTCATTGATCCGAACCCATATAATCTGTCTGAGAACCATTCTTGTAAATGCTAACTGCTAAATGATGTATGTTACCAAGCTTTTTACTTGCCACAAGGACACCTTCTTTTATTAAGTCGCTGTGAGCCAAGTAAGCAGCAAAACATCATCCAACTCATTACTGCCACAAAGCATTATGAAACTGTTGATGTGATCTTTATGGAAGAAATGTCTTCAATTAGTGTATTTATTTTGTGCAAGCAATTCTGTTCTTGTGTATGATCGGTAACCTTAATTTACTATGTAAAGATGGTTACATATAAGGAATACTTGTCATAATATAGATTAACACTATGTTTATCTGTGGTGTATTGAGTATCTGGCACAGTTTCTTAGTTCTTTTGGCATCTAACTCCAGTTGTTGTGTGGTTAAAACAGCAGTTATTGCATACACGGTTTTTCTCAAAGCTGCTTGTTGTTCTTTGTTTCTCATCTGCTCAGTCTGACGTAAATTCTGCTTGGCAAATTCTGCTTGTAGCATAGCGTACATTTCAAATAAAGTAACTGCATTTGTTTATTCTTGCATCGTTTATACTTTCTGCGTCTTGTGGTAGCGTGTCTTATCTTTCCTGAACACACGACGAACGGGTGTTTCCTACATTCATATTTAGTAAGGCACTTTTATTCAGAATGACTTAACAGAATTTGGCATTGAATTTGCAGTCATACAAAGCAGGTAGGAACACTGCAAGGATTCATAACCTGAAAAACAAGAGACAGATGCTAGCTGGTACAACTGCTAGAGTGTGACTGGGGGTAAGAAAAAAAGATGTACATTTGAATAAACCATGCGAATAATGACACAATAGATTAAAAAAATAAACCTGTAGAATATTTAGCAGAACCTTGGATTGCGAGTGTTTCGCAAGATGAGCACAAATCTTTAATAAATTTTGACTTGTTTAACTAGCGAGGTTTTGCAATACGAGTAGGATTCGTCTGCCGAGCCTCACGTGATCACTTCTCTCTCTCACTCACTACTAGCATATACTGTTATTGTCTGTGTCACTCATCTGTTTAATGACAATGCAATGTCGCATTTCCGCCAAATCCTCAAAAGGTGGCAAAAGCAGCCATCATCGGATAGTTTCCTTGTAAAAGTCGCACGAAAACAAAAAGATCCCAGTGAGCCGACAGACTGCAGTGATTCCGTGAGGTGTAGTGAAAGTAACACACAATAATCCTCCTGCTCTCTGTCATGGATCTGCCCACGCAGAGCGTGCGTGCAGCGCACCCGTTTCGAGCACTCTCAATAGCGGTGCATGCCAGAGGACTCACGCCGCTCAAGAATAGATTTGCGCCATGCTCGTACGTCACGTGGGTTACTAAAGGTGTTCTGCATTAGGACTGATTATATAGACTATAAATAGTCTGATTCATGAACGCTAAGTTCGTGAAGCATTAGTTTGCATTTCCCCACGATATTGCCAAGCCATGTTCTAGTGTTTACCTCGCTCATGTTTTGACTATTGTTTGTACTCCAGTTTCCGTGTTTTTGTTGTATCCTTTGATATTCCTGTTTCTGACACTCTCTCGTGTCCCTCACACCAGCCACGATTCTTTTCAAAGCTAAAGTGCAGGTTATTTTGTTTTACGTATTTTTACTTTGTATTTTGTATTAATCATTTTTATATAAATATTTGTGGGTTGTGGAACGAATTATCTGAGTCTCCATTATTTCTTATGGGGAAACCTGCTTTGATATACAAGTGATTTGGATTACAAGCACGTCTCCGGAACGAATTATGCTCGCAAACCAAGGTTCCACTGTACAGTCAATGCAAGGTGTATATAGAGAAAATAACGCACTGAAGCTGAAAACCTGAGCAGGAATGCTTGAAGCTACACAGGGTAAAACTTTGGGTTAAATCAGGGTTAAAATCTACTCCTCTGCTTGTTCTGAGCTGCCCACCTTCTGCAGTACTTCAATGATTCCTGAGGGACATTTACTTACAAGAGCAAACTGGATACCTCAAATTATGAGGACAATAAATACTCAAGCAAAACACGTACAAGCAACAAGTAAACATAACATAAAAAGTAATACGTACAAGCAAGTAGTAAATAAATAATAATAAAGGTGATGTGCTGGTAAAGTAGAACACAGTCATACTTGGCAGCCGTCTGTCCATAGGGGCAGGTAAGACAGGACCCCACCATATACTACGACCAGGTTCAGAAATATGGAGACACTGACAATGGAAAAAGCTTAGGTTTTTTTCTGTCTAACACAATACTTTTACCAGCCACTTCATTAGGAACACCTGAGCATTCATGCAGTTATCTAACAAGCCAATTGCATTGCAGCAGAGCAATGCAAAAAACCATCCAGACACAGGTCAAGAACTTCAGGTAACGTTCACATCAAACATCAGAAAGAAGAAAAAGTGAGATCTTCGTGACTTTGACAGTGGCATGGTCGCTGGTGCCAGATTGGCTGGCTTGAGTATTTCAGAAATGTATGATGATCTGGGATTTTCATACACAACGGACTCCAGAGTTTCCACAGTATGGTGTGAAAAACAGAAAACATGCAGTGACTGCCCATGAAAATGGCCACATTGGTTCAGGCTGCCAGGAAGGAAATAGTAACTCCAATAATCACTCTTTACAAACCGGGTGAGCAGAAAGGCATCTCAGCATGCTCAAAACATTGATCCTTGAGGTGGACCTTGGGTTCCTCTCCTGTTAGACAAGAACAGGAATCTGAGGCTGTCGTGGGCTTCTGTGAGGCTTCCATGGCACAGAAGTCAAATGTTCTGCAATGACTAGATTAGTCACCTGACCTGAATCCATCGGAGCATGCTTAAAGCAAAACTAAAGCTAAAACTTCAAAAGAACAATATGTATACACAGAAATTTCCACAATCCTCCATCATTTTCCATTTACCTTATCAGCAAAATATTGAACAAATAAATGAAGAAAAAAAGGTAAAACTCCATCAAGTACGGCTTTTTTCCTCTTATATCAGTTTTCCTCTCATAAACCCTCACTCTGACTCCCATTTGGTTTATTTATCCTCTCACCCTCAAGCCAGATGGCTAAAGTTAATTGTTCATTGAAACAGTACTTTGTCTTCAGAAACGTCACACGAGGCCAAAATTACACTTAGTCAAAAGAAATGGGAATTTTATGTCTCTTAGATTGTAAGGTTTATTATTTTACCAGAACAAGTACTTCTGGTCTCAGAGTGAAAGCTATAGTTAAGTTTCACATGCTTTTCCCACTAAAAACACAGACTCTCAATCCTTCCATCAATCATCCCAAACACAATTCACATTTCCACCGATTTTGCTTCACCTAGACTTTGCCCTATCAGTGGCTGAGGTGGAACCTCCCCTGTGTGTCTTTCTGAGAAATCTCAACTGCAAATCACAAGTTTGACGCTGAGGACAGAGAACTACTGCCAGTTAAATTCGCACTGTTGGAATAGAGACGCTGGGTAGAGGAATCAGGCTGTTCCATCCAGAGAATAATGGACCACAGAATTCAATCCTCCTATCATGTAAACCTAATGCAAACAAGTTGCCCGTTATTTTATAATAAATTGAATTCCGTAATGGTTTACAAAGGATCAATGGATACAAAGGCTGATGCTTTATCTTACCACCATTAGCCTTCAACACAGCTGTTAGGCAAGTGGAGTCCGATCCAGGGAGCACAAATAATGGGTGCTCTTTGAGAGTTTTGCCTTACCACTAGGCAATACCAGCCATGACAGCATAATGTAAAGGGATATCCAGAAGGTAACAGACATGAAGGAGCCCTGAGACAGAAAGCAGGCCAAGCACTCCACCATCAACAAGCCGGAGTGAACTTGTGAGGTTCAAGTAAGGACTGCTGCATTCTGGACTAACTGGAGCTTGTTTTTGCACCTACAGGAACATCCAGACAGTAAGATATTACAATAATCCAACCTTATATGACATTAAATTTCATATTTGAGCAATATTTCTGAGAAGAAAGAAGGCTGTCCTTTATTTTATTCGTCTTCTGCCCGGCGGCCGGATACCGTGGGAAACATGCGGCATTTTTCTGAAATCGTCTTGTTGTTTCTTGTTTTGATGTATTAGCCTTGT
>JAQLOM010000015.1:12641176-12652074 GCA_030068315.1 Chrysichthys thysi
ATTCGGAAAGGCACAAATAATGTGGTTTTTACGAATACGAATTTCGAACGAATACTTGGAAAAATATTTGTATTCGGGGGATCCCCCACCCCACCCCCCGTTATATATAAAATATAACGAGTAAGCTTGTGGTGATGGTGGCAAGGAAAAACTCCCTGAGACAACAAGAGGACAAAACCTTTATAGAGGAACCAGACTCAAAAGGGAGCCCATCCTCATTTGGGAACACCAGATAGTGCCATTATAACTTGCCCACATCTGCATCCATCTGTTATATGGTCCAAAAGTTCAGTTGTTTAACACCAGATATGCTGTAGTTTAAACGTAAATTCTGTCCTGTTCAGCTGATTACTGATGGAGTGTGCTCATCTCACCATTTCAGAGGCATGTAGAATCTGCGCAAAATGTTAAAAAGATGACTTAGCCATGAGTTGACATCAGTGGTCTTTGCAGCAAAAGACCACCAGTGATCTATTTCTGGTTGTCAGAAATTTTTGTATTAAAATCTCAGCGTGTGACCGTTACTATGAGACTTGTCTAAACCTTACCAACAGGACAATGGCATAGGTGAAACTCGCGGGACATCACCAAGTGCAGAAGTGGCAATAACAAACCATGCTGTTGAACAGAACAAATATCTTTATTAATCTCAATCTTAATCTCATTTTGAGGAATGTTTCAATTTATGCGCTCTCGATTTCTGTATTCTGCTGATCGATAATGTAAGCAGAAGTCTGTAGCTTTCTTTAACTGCACGTCGGTCATTGTCTAGTCTGATGATACTGAGAGCATTGTTTTGCACAGCGATAATAATGTTAAATGACTGCTGTAATAGCACAGTCTATAAGGGGATCTTTTTTTTTTTTTTTTTTTTTGTCACCTGTCTGTACCTGCTGACAAGTTTTAATAACTTCTTGAGCCTGTCAGTGTGTGGGCTATTGAACACATTTAGTACTTTTTAATGCTAGTGAATAATAAGATTTATCATCACAGGTTGTGTTGTAATTCTGTGGCAGTTTTTGGAGTGATGGAAGTTGACGTTTAAATTCATCCATCCCTTTTGATGCATGATATGGTTTAAGACAGCACTGTACAGAGCCGAAGACTGAGGTTTTAGGCTCTTACACCGATGGCGAAACCTCTTGAGGACAGTGCCATCAGGTAGTCGGAAATGACTGAAATGTGCTTTTTTCTTTGTGTTCCAGTTCACAGGAGGCTCAGGGCAATCACCCGCTCTATAGCCATGGTGTGTGTAAGTGGCCTGGCTGCGAGGCTGTGTTAGGAGACTTCCAGTCCTTCCTCAAGTAAGTCTCTGCCTCGTTTTCTCTCTGTTTCTCATGCGTAACGTCTTGTTCTTCTCATGAGCACTATGAATTAATTCACTGTAGGTAGAAACCAAGTGACTAAATGTTTTGTTTTATTTGTGTTTAGGCACTAACAGACTTGCTTTCTTTCCTCCCATCTTTTTCTTTTTTTCATTTAACCAAGCACAGTTGTTTAAAGGCTTGGTTGACTCACACCCTAGAATTGAGTTTGGCTTTTATCACTAAGAATCTGACCGCTTACTGTTTACTCAATTAAACATCTCAGTTTGAACTTTTGAAATACACGCATGCTCCACTAAAGCACTTAAAATCAAAATGTCTTTCTTTCTTTCTTTTCTCCTGTTCCTCCTACCTCTCTTTGTCAGCTCATTTCAATATTTGCCTTTCTTTCTTTCCTTTTTCCAAAATCCCCCACCTCTCTCTCTCATGCTCTCTCTCTCCCTCTCTCTCTTCCCCTCCTTCCCCTGTGGTGGAGGAGTGGTGGGGCCCCTCAGGGTTGAGCTGCACTGCTCCGTGATAAACAGTGTACCCATAGTGATGGTGGCCCATCCCTCCCAAAACAAACAGCAGGAGGATGTTTATGCGTGCCCCCTGCGCTGACCCTGACCCCTGCTCCCTCTCCGTGTCTCCGCCCTGCCTTATTGCCACAACACCGCCTTTGTTCTGCAGCTCCACTCTGAGTCGGGCTATTAAAAACACTCTAAACTAGCACACATCATCCTGGCCTCGCCCTAAGCGCTCTCTGTGTACATTAATATTTCTCTTGTGTAACTCTTTGTTGTTCCCTTGTGGAGCTTTATACTATTAAACATTGATAAGACGCCCAGCAGACTTCTGAGGGAAAATAAACAGTACTCAAAATCACGCTTGCGTATAGAAACGCTTCTTTTGAACTGCTTATCGTCTTAGCAGAAAGTGACTGTCGTGGGTTGTAGTGTTTACATTTGGAATTTGCTCAGTTTTTACACTGATTTGAGGTATGTGGTTTCTAAGCTCATTTAAAAAAATATTTGCTGATCTTGTTGTCTTTGACTTCCCTGGATTTGTGATGTAGATTTAATTTGAAGTGTTGTTTTGAGCAAGGACTGTTAAATATTGGGAGGTCAAACTTCCACTCACACCATAAGTCCGTATCTGAGTTTTTCCCCTCAGAAACTTATGACCAGACAGATTAAATGCAGACTGTGAGGTTGGAACACACCTTAGACTAAGCTGCCCCCTAGTGCTTAGTGCTGTATTCAGAGTACTTCAGAGACATCCCTTTGCCCAATTTTGTAATCTCTTATAAATTATAATTAATGTATATTAATTGTTTTAATTATTTAATGGCTAACTGTCACTGTAATAAGGCGGCATTGTTTGTTTGTTTGTTTGTTTTCATTGAGCCTTTTTTTTTTTACATCTTAATCTTACTTAATCTTTTTCCTCCAGGCATTTAAACAGTGAGCATGCACTGGATGACAAGAGCACAGCTCAGTGCAGAGTTCAGATGCAGGTTGTTCAACAGCTTGAACTGCAGGTATTAATTAAAAAAAAATGTAATCAGTCTGTGTGTGGGGTCGGAGAACAAAAAAAAAGTAAATCAAATTTTCTGATTTGTGATCAGTTTTGGGTCCGCTGTATCGATATCTTATTGTCTAAAAAAGCCGCAACAAAGCCAGAAAAAGAAAGAAAGAAAATGGTCACCTGGTCACTGAAGGGTTAAACCTGTTGTGAACACCATTGTTTGTTTTTTTGTTTTTTTTTTTGTATTTTTTTAATTCTATGCTGAGCAGTGGTTACCACAGAAGAAATGCCATAGGGCTTTTATATTTAAAAGGTATTTATTGCTAATAAACAAGCATTGTGTGTTTTAATCTTCAGAGCAGCAAATTTGTACACGAAGAACAGAAACAATATTTGAGAACCAGCAGTACTGTGAGCAGGCAATTTATCTTTGTGTCGTCTTTTTTTGTTTGCCAAACAGCTAGCAAAAGACAAAGAACGTCTCCAGGCCATGATGGCCCACCTACATGTCAAATCTACTGAGCCGAAACCAACTCCACAGCCAGTGAGTACTCCAAAACCCCTCGCTGTTTGCTTATTGTTTTATGTTTTTAAAGTAATACACAAATTCTAAAGGTTCGCTGGATTCAACTGTTATGTCAAATGTGTAATTAATGATGCAGTACTTTTGAATGTTTAGAAATGTTCACTGACCAATAGATCCTGTAAAATTGTCAGGAAATTGCTATTTAAAGTAACAAATCGTGCATTTGGATCGCATCACAGTTGCAGCTGGTGCTGAATTAGGCTGTATGCTGGTTGGCGGTCTGCTTTGTCTTGTCTGTCTGTAAATGATTTAAACTGTACCTGCATTTGTTTACTTTGTAATGATCACTGAACTGAATTGCAGTGTTTTGGTCTTTAAGAGAAAAGTTGGAATTGAATTAGGACTTTTCATATATTCAAAGTCATTGATTCGGCTGAAAATGTAATGGATGTGTGTGTGTGTTGATGATGATGAAGGTGAATTTGGTTTCCAACCTCACACTGGCGAAAGCCACTGCTCCCAAGCCCACTCCCTCCATGAGCCTTTCCCAGAGTGCCACGGCGCCATCAACACCACTCACATCACTCCCTCAGACTCCCAGCGTCATCATCCCCAGCAGCCTACACGCCATGGGGCCCATTCGCAAACGCTACTCTGACAAATGCAGCTTGGCTATGGACCAAGGTCAGTTCTCCTCTGCAGCCACATTTTAGTCTTGTTTTGTGTAACCCTAGAAGTTTACTTGTGCTAATTGTATTAACTCACCACGGCCTGCAGGTTTTGTTCTAGTTACAGTGGAACCTTGGATTGCCAGCATAATCTGTTCTGGAGACGTGCTCGTAATCCAAATCACTTGCATATCAAAGCAGGTTTCCCCGTAAGAAACAATGAAAACTCAGATCATTCATTCCACAACACACAAATATTTATATAAAATGTATTAATACAAAATATGAAGTAAAAATACATAAAACAAAATAGCCTGCACTTTAGCTTTGAAAAGAATCGTGCCTGGTGTGAGGGAGACGAGAAAGTGTCAGAAACAGGAATATCAAAGGATACAACAAAAACATGGAAACTGGAGTACAAACAAGAGTCAAAACATGAGCAAGGTAAACACTAGAACATTGCTTGGCAATAGCGTGGGGGAATGCAAACTAATGCTTCACAAACTTGGCGTTCATGAGTCAGTCTATTTATAGTCTGTATAATTAGTGAGCATGGCACAAAGTATTCTACCATGAGTCGTCCGGGATTGGACCACTATTGGGAGTGCTGCACGCGCGCTCCACTTGGGCAGATCCATGACAGAGAGCAGGAGGATTATTGTGTGTTACTCTCAGTGGAACTCACAGAATCGGTGCAGTCTGTCGGCTCACTGGAATCTTTTTCTTTTTGTGCAACTTTAACGAGGAAACTATCCAATGATCGCTGCACTTGCCTCCTTTTGAGGATTTCGCAGAAATGCGACATTGCATTGTCTTTAATCAGATGAGTGGCACGCACACTAACAGTATATGATAGTGCGGAAGCCAAAATCCTGCGGTGAGTAAGAGAGAGAAGTTGTGATCACGTGAGGCTCGGCAGACGAATACTACTCGTATTGCAAAACCTCACTCGTTAACCAAGTCAAAATTTATTAAACATTTTTGCTTGTCTTTCGAAAAACTCACAAAGTTACTCGCAATCCAAGGTTCTACTGTATCTAGATATCTTGGTATTACAGTAAATTATCTTCTAAATCCAACTCTGTAACTGTAAAATATCACTGAGTGCTAGGTAAGTGGAAATAAGAGTTAAGGATTATGTAACTTTTGACTAAATTGCCAGCTTCCCTTCTTTGCCTCTCAGACATTGTGCAGAATAAGGAGTTCTATTTGAGCACAGAGGTCAGACCTCCGTTTACGTATGCAGCTTTGATAAGGCAGGTAAGGAGCTTCTTGCCCCAGCAGGCATTACCTTCAGTGAAGTAACACATTATATTGGAGTTCTGTCATGTCCAAATACAGTCCCACTTTATCTTGTGTCGTTAATAATTGTGTAGTTAAACATAAATTTATACAGGCAGCCATGATGTAACTGCTATTGATCGTCACACTTTTACAGATTTAAATCTGTAAAAATCAGAAAAAATTCAGTCTTATACACCTGCATAAGTACCTAAGTGAATCTTGACACTTGACAATTCTTAATATTCAGTTTCTATACTGTGTTGCGACATGCTGACTGAACAAAATCAGATTATTGTTAATAAAATCGAATTAAGATTGATGTCATTAATAGCTATTTGAATTTGACAGTACCTACATACCACATACACAGGAGCTAGTCACCTTCTACATGGTACATGCAACACTCTAAAATAAGTGCTCAGGTCCTGTGTAGTTAGTTTGTAGATACAGTCAATCAAATCTTTTTGTTGAAAAATACAGCTATCCGTGAGAAACCTGATCAGGATTCACACGCGTTATTAAAGGCAAACCTCACATTGATGCACACTAGCATTTGCATAGTGTACTTTAGCTCTTTAATACTGCTGTGTGTCTGGGAACACTGAGACCAACATGTCCCCTAAGGGCATAAAATAAAATAAAAAACGAATAAACCATTTGCATTTCACTGTGGAATAATTTGAGAGAAGAAGCAAAGTACCAGATGTGATGCGATGAGGTCTCCTTTTGCTTAATCCAAGTTCTAAATAACATACAATGTTAGGTGTTAAAGTGAAGCACATGGGACAAGTGTGATAATTGAGTATTACATGAAAGTATGAGAATATGAAGAATCTTAGATGGCTAGTAATAAGAATGAATTACTATGTGAAGTAATATCCAAAACTTTAGTTACCAAATAAAACACACTGGGATTCCTGAAATGCTGCAATCCTGTATTTTATCAAATGAAGCTATGTTATAAATATGATCGTGTGTGAACGTGTGGTTCATACCCATGCTGTTGAGTGGAACTGCAGCTAGACCATCTCTTTTATCTCACCGCATGCGCTTGAATCTTTTTTGTTTCTGAATACAGCCCTTTCAAGATGCTTTGCGCTAATTATAGTGCCACATGCCAAATTTGCAGCCAGATTGAACAATTAAACCCAGATGAACTCTTTCTCTAGTATCACTGGAAAGGGATGCACCATTTGGATTCGGATTCATAAACAGATGAGTAGTGCGAAGCCTTTAGCTAAAACAGGCATCCAAGACAGGAATGTGTTTCAGCATAAAGAGAAACAAAACAGGAAATTCTTTTACTTCCTCTTGGACTTCAAGGGTCGAAACTTTTGTAATCAATTAATCAGCATTCGCCTGAAGGATTTGGACGTACAGCACTGCAGACACACAAGATGTGCTGCCAGGATATTACAGTTGTTCTGGTTATCCTGTCAGTGCTCCTCTACATGCCACGTTTACCCACAGACCTCTTTTTTAATCTGTTTGTACCAGTGACAGTGTAACATCATGCATGGCTGGTGATGTTACAGTTGCCTTGTATAAGTTTATGTAGCTACACAGTTATTAGACACATAAAGTGGGGCCTCATATTAATACATTTTGTTCACTGAAACATGGTTTGTAAATTGTATACATGACTATAACAATTCCTGTAATATTTTAAGCAGTATAGATCAATGGATAGATTGGATAGATTAAATAAATTATGCTGGGTTTTTTTGTTGTTGTTTTTTGCCCCCCCCCAGGCGATTTTTGAGTCCCCAGAAAAGCAGCTAACACTAAACGAAATCTACAACTGGTTCACACGAACATTCGCGTATTTCAGACGCAATGCAGCAACGTGGAAGGTAAAGTTTTGGCTATAGTTCCACATTCATGCTTCAGTGCTATGTTGTTGTTTTACTGCCATTGTGCCCAATAAAATGTGACATAATGAAACGCTAAAGCTTTACGTTCTTTGGCTTGTAGAATGCAGTACGGCATAACCTCAGCCTCCACAAGTGCTTTGTGAGAGTGGAGAATGTGAAAGGAGCTGTCTGGACTGTAGATGAACTGGAGTTTCAAAAGAGAAGGCCTCAGAAGATCACTGGGTACACAGAACCATTCTGTTATGGACAGGGATTCCCTTTTATTAATTTTTTAGCATGGATATGTCCTTAAAATATTCAGTACCAGTCAAAAGTTTGGGCACACCTATTCATTCTTATGTTTTTCTCTGTTTTGATTATTTTTCTACATTGTAGAACAATACAGAAGGCTGATGTAGGAAGTTATGTGGTTAAAAAAAAACTAAATTTATTGTAGATTCTTCAAAGTAGGCAGTGTTGACCTTGATGACAGCTTCGCGCACTATTGGCGTTATCTTAAGCAGCTTTATGAGCTAGTCACCTGGAATGCTTTTCAGTTAACAGCTGTGTCTTGTCTAAAGTTCATTGGTGGAAATTCTTGCCTTCGTAATGAAGTGGTTTGAGACCATCAGTTGTGTGGTCTCCAGGTAGTGTTGGTGTACAGTAAATAGCCCTGTTCCACAACTCTAGTAATCTAAATGAATGTCAAGAACTGCTCTACTAAATAAAGAGAAACAACCATCCATCATTACTTTCATTCATGAAGTGTTGTTATGTAGAAAACAAAGAAAAAAAACATTGAATTAGACGGTGTGCCCAAACCTTTGACTGGTACTGTACTTTAAACAGGAAGCTATTGAAGAAAGACTCTCAGATATTTGACCTTGCTGTGACCTTGTCCCTGTTAAGATCATTTCCAAAATTTAAACAGATGAGCTGCTGGTTACAAGGGTCATTCCATCTAAATCATCCCACAAACTTTCAACCACTCATTCTTGAGATATTGTGCTAATGAGAATCTCGGCTGGACAGACAGACAACCCAAAAGCACCACTCAGTGGCGGAGGCATAAATATTTTGATAGCATAATTTGCATAGGTTTTTTTTTATTATTATTATTCCTAATGTAACCCCATAGTTTTCTTTCTGTAGATCGCCCTCTCTGGTGAAGAACATCCAGTCAAGTCTTGGCCAGGGCCCTGCTTTGTCTGTCCTCCAAGTAAGTAAAATGTTGGAATGTTTTCTTATTTCTGTGCCCTAACAGTATCAAACAACACTGCTATAAACTCATTACTGCTTCTTGGTTGGGAATTCATGATGAAAAGATGTTCGTAGATTTCATTACAGCTGCAGGATGTAAGGGTTGGGAATTTTTCTGTCTTTGGTAGAAAAATGCTCTTGCAAGCTTCATTCAGGTTGAGCTGAAGGCTGTGTCCCACACTGCACACTTCACCTGGAGGAATATGCCTAAACCATAGTGACACTAATGGTGATGTGACGTATATTATTTAGTACAGTGTTGTACAGTTTGGGATGCAGCTCATGTGTTCGACTCAGGATTGCTCAGTATTACAGAAGTGTTATGAGAATAACACAACACATTATTGTGCCCATAAACGTGACCGTCACACTGACTGAGCTCCAAACAGAAGAGCAAAACATCTTAACAAGAGCTACCCATCACCAACCTGCCAGTTTAACTGTACTCATTCTGTGGTATCATAAACAGTGCATCACGTACAAAATGATCAAACCACCTAATGTTAGCTAGCTAGATAAAATATGAACTCTGAATTGCTCTGCTGTAATATCCTGGCATGTTACTGACCCACAGGGTAAAATTAGGGTGATCGTACGTCCCCGCCCACCCCCTTTCACGTTCTCTTTTTGAGATGTTAAAATGCATCCAAGGTGGGGTTTTTAAATCACCAAAAATGTCCGGGATTTTTTGCTTTCTATGTTCACCATTCAATTTGCAGATGTCTGTCTGCCCCTTGCCGCCATTCTGCCTCCAGTGTCCTCTTTTTCGAAGACAAAATATGGTCACCCTAGTCAAATGCAGAGGCTTGAAGCCTCTGGGGCTAATGTACTCTAGCTAGTGAAAATGCAGTGGCGATGACTATGATACATGTTCGTTTCTGATAAGTGATGAAGCATTGTAGTCTCCAGGTATTTTGCTATATAATCTATCTCTTGAGGGAAGAATAAAAAGCAATGTTCCTGAGTTTATGGGTGACCTGGACACCGAGTCACAATTAATGGAACATTTGTGTACATCCACTAGACACCTGCTTAAAAAAATACCAAAGGTCTTAATGCCCCAATTTTAAGCACGGATTGATGGACCTGGTGACGGGTGAAAGCCGCAGGCAGTTAGGAGTGAGAGTGAGCCCCAAAAGAAGGCTTAAGTTTTTCTTTAAAACGGAATTTGAGAAACACTAATACATGAATAAATACACTAATACTTGTTTAGCTAAACAAGTTCTCAGCCGTGAACTCCAACTCCATGTCAATCAATCAGATGACTATCGGTCCCAAAATGCTATCATTCCCCCCATGAATTTCTCACTAAACTAGAGAACACAGTGTTCAGCAAAAAAAAAAAAAAGCACTCTTGGCCACTCCTAATGGTCTGCAGCTCTCACCTGTCACAATGTCTGTTAATTTGGGCTGAAAATTAGGGCATGATGTTTGGTATTTCTAAGCTGGAACATAGCGCATGTGTACAAATGCTCCATTAATTGTGACTCGGTGTCCAAGACATCCAGCATCTCAGAACATTGAGATAGATATATCTATAAAATTTACATGGATTACTCCACTTTTATATTTGGAAGCTTATTTTTATTACATTTATATATTTTAACAGATGCCCTTATCCAGAGCGACTTACATAAGAGCTTTAGAGTCTCTATCAAAAATTCATGCTAGGTCAGAGTACCATCAATGACATTTTGGGGAAACCAGGCATTTCATATTATTAATATTAATTGGGGAATATAAAAATAAAGAAAGCGAACCAACACAAACCCATAAATTTAGACAATTAAAACTAATTCGTCAGTTATGCCAAAGAAAGCTGGTGTCTCATTCAAGCCAAGGACGGTCTCTTGGCTGTAAACACATGATCCGGCTGTTGAATATCTTTATTGTGAATCAAAATAATGTGTCCACTTCTGTCATTATGGGCTCCCTCTTGTCTGTGCACTTGAACCTTCACATTTTAAATGAGGATCAGTGAGGCCCAGAGTTATCACCATGAAGCTTTGATGATCATTAATGGATCAAATTGAACGTATCTTCATAAAGCGATTATCATCCTGATTAATTACTGAATGTAATGCAATGAATAATTCTGTTAACAGCTCTGGGGAATAACATTCCAGGTGAAATATCAGTGTCTTGCATGACAGTTGAAAGTTCCTAGGCAGCTTGGTGTGACTCGGTGTGTTGCTTTCACCGCAGGCTGTGATGGTGGACAGCAGCTTGCCGTTGTATGGTTCTGCCTCTGTAGTAGGCTCAGACTCAGGCCAAACTCTGGCCAGCATAATGCACGAAGAGTTGAGTGCTCACGAGCATGAAGATGGCTCCCACAGCGACTCCAGCCTTGATCTGTCTCCTGTGTCTGCTCTGTGAGTGACTTCACTTACCATCTTTATGCAGGGAACAATATAGCTTGTTTGTTTGCTTTTTAAACGTTTTTGGTTCAAGGTTAGTCATTTTGTGCTAATTGTTT
>JAQLOM010000015.1:12720072-12740145 GCA_030068315.1 Chrysichthys thysi
TACACACACACACACACACATGTATATAAAATTGACATAACTGAAACTGTCACTTAGGGACTTAGCAATTATGCAATCCATGGCAACGAGATACATGCCTACAGCATCGAATAATTGTAATATGGAGAAAATGTGATCTCCATAACTTTGACCATGGCATGGGTGTGGGTGCCAGATGGGCAGGTTTAAGAAACTTCTGATGTCCAGGGATTTTCATGCACAACAGTCTCTAGAGTTTCCACAGAACAGTGTAAATAAATAAATAAAAAATCCCAACAAAACCCCAAAAAACAAACAAACAAAAAAACCACACAACCCCCGCACACCTAACACACACACACACACACACACACACACACACACACACTCCCAGTGAGTGGCAGTTTTGCGGGCAGAAATGCACTTTTGATGAGGGTACTCAGAGGAGAACTGCCATGCTAGTTTGAGGCAACAGGAAGGCTACAATAACTCAAATAGTCACTCTTCCCCCGAAGTGAGGAGAAAAGCATCTCAGAATGCCCAACGTGAACCTCGAGGTAGATGGGCTGTAGCCAAAGACCACATCTGGTTCCACTTCTGTGAGCCAAGAAGAGGACTCTAAGGTTACAGTGGGCAGACTCCCAGAAACTGGACAAACAGATTGGGAAATACATCTTTATAAATATTTACATACATATCTCTTTATTTCTGCAGTGACATGTAGATGTTGGGGTCGTAATTTAGTGTCAACAGCATGAACCCATGGACTCAGCCTGCCGTGTGTATACAGGCTGTTGGTGGTGAAAGGTGTAGGGAATGTTCTCGCGCCACAAATCTGGTACCTTTACCGGCACTCAGCACTGCTTAAACCATGTACCAAAGCATCTCAAACTGGTTCCATGTGCATAATGATTTCAGTATACTTCAGTGGCTTTCCCATTCCCCAGACCTGAATCAAACACCGCACTGTTTAGATGTGGTAGAATAGCAGATTCAGAGCATGAATATGCAACTCCCATATCTGCAGCAATTATGTGATCTGCATGCCAACATACATGATCATGCCAGAATCTCAAAGAAATGTATCCAAAAACTTTGGGAATCCATGCCACAAAGAACTGAGGCTGTTTTGACAGCAAAGGGAAGCCATACTCAGTATTAATGGCCAGGGAGTATAATCACTGAATTAATAAACAGTATGTTGTATGCAGTTGTGAAATGGAATTTTTTTTTTTTGGACACATTATGGAGTTTTGTTCTGAGAGCTCAACTGAACAACACTAATCAGCTTCAAACTCACTGCTGATATGAAGTGGTAGATTCAGCCTTCTCATGCTCATTAGTCATAATAATGCTCAAGAGAGTACATCTGCCCATTTTTCTCTGCAAAACATAACTACACAGATATGGATTTGTGAATATGAATGTGATATTCACTCCCAAGTTCATACCCTCCATGTTTTTTGGAAGCATTTTTCCGCAAAAGCAGATCATTAGAATTACTTACTGAAGAAGCATTATAAGCACAGACTGTAAATCACATAGATGCTATCAATTTCAGAATATTAGGACAAAGACACAGGCACACCCAGAGGCATATGTAAGGTCATTGGGACAGGAGGTCACACCCAGAGAAAGTGCCTTAGAGCTCAATCACTCACAGGACTGGGAGATTCCTCATATTTCTTTGGCCCTGGTGCTGGTCTGAGATCTCGCTCTCTTCTGACGTCCTTTCTACAAGCAACGTAGAACAGACTGAAACAGCAGTCCCTCGCATGCATGTAAAGCCACACTTACTCTGACGGCTAAAATCTTCAAACCCTTTTCTTGAGAGTTTTACTTGACATACTGAAGGTTGGGTGGTTCAATGAACCCTATGTCAGGGATGAACCATTCTGGATACAGCCCAATGTTCCAAGGATTTTTTTTTCTTTTTAAAGTTACAGAAACCAGGGCTTGGATGCAGCACATGATGCAGAACAATTAGATAGTGCTGGTAATGTGGATATAACATTACAAGTCATGGAACTGTAAAGCCACATGGGAACAATTTTGCAAGTATTCATTCATTCAAGTATGCGATGAAAGAATAGCTGCAAACGCACTCTCGTTCTGCTTGTCCTATGGCCAAAAGTCTCCTGGGTAGAGGCTAACCTGTCGGCTTCCTTGCGCCGGTCTCTTCCTGCTCCTGGAGCCGAAGCCCCCCCACGGCCCCGACGTGGACAATCTCCCCTGTTCTCATCTGCAAGAACAGTTTGCAAGATAGACTGTTAAAGCTGTTACCCAATAGAAGGTTGCGCTAAGGTCTTACCACTAATAATATGGAGTCCATCAATACACAGGTTTAGCAGGTAATATTCAGTATAAATTCTCTTCGCGGTGACATCAGTGTTTTGTAGATCCGTGATGCATGCCTACGCTGTCTAGTCAAACCTGTGCACCTCATACATATTTTAAAAACAGATATGCTCATTCATAATACCTTGTGTGTGACATTTGTTTGCTTTCAATATCTCACTATTGGGGACACTCCCTCATTCCCTCCCTCAGAAGCAATCTTCCATCGGCCCAGCTGATTTTGGCAGGTAGACATGATGCGTACATCACAGAAGCAAGCCATTTGTTCAATCTAATTCATCTTGCTTTGAAAAGCCTCTCTCAGCCCACATGGCCAAGAGACATATTGAGCTGAACTGTTCACAGGGTGAGCTAACCACTCGTCATTTGCCTGCCTTGGCACCACCTCATTCTCTACTTTTGCCCATCTCCAAAAAGTAGTACAGTAATCCTTTGTCTTTCGAAAATCCGCGATACACGGATTGCACTTCCAAATGCTTCTTTTTTTTTTTTTTTTTTTTTTTTAATAGTTTAAGCCCTAAATGATCCTCCCACACTCTTTAAACCCATTCTAGGCACAATTAAACACAAAGAAAACATTTGCGAGAATATAGCGAGGTGAATTTTGTGTAGAATTCATAGAAACATCACATTTATAGCGAGTACTGTAAACTATACTAGTGTAGCCTAGACTTATGTTTTAGATACTGTATGTATGTATGTATGAAACTAGCCTAGCCTGCGCTTTTTTCTATACTTTATAATACTGTAATTAACGACCACTTGCTATAGACTGGATTTCAGAACCACTACAGTGTCAAACAACAGAGGGTACTGAACCTACTTCAGCACCTGAATCAAGAAACAGCTGTTTGATGAATTCCACCATCGAAAAATCCATAAAAACAATTCACTATCGGTTTTGCGGATGCCACGGAATACCGGGGAAATCAGAAAAAAAAAAGAAAAAAAAAAGAAAAAAAAAAAAAGATATATTTAAAAAAAATAAAATAAATAAATCTGTGTATAGCCGGGGATGCGAAATATGAACTGCGATAAAGCGGGGGATTACTGCATCAGACCACTAGCTTTGTCAACTAAGAAAGATGCAAGTTTGTGGAACTCTGATATCGAGCACATATACTCATCTGTTTTGTCTTTTGTGCTACAAAACGCCTAACATGACCCCATGATGAGGAAGGGGAGAAGAACATGCGCAAACTTTGTTAGTGTCCCAGCTGAATCCTGTAAGCGCATACCAGTGCTCTCCTCCAATAAAAACATTTCATGGTATGTATTCAGGCCTGAATCTGTAACCAAACCTGCAAAGTGCCAATGTTTTTATAAAACAAGTGTAAGGTTCACTCTCACACACACACACACACACACACACACACACACACACACACACACACACACACACACACACACACACACAATTACAGGATGCAGCTCAACGCAGTCCACAATGCAGGCTCAAGCCAAGCCACAAGAGGACACCAGTACTACTGAAATGCTCACTAACAGAAAATTCACTTTTGCAATTGTGTCAAACAATAATCTGGGCTTTAAACAAACACTGCAAGCACTGGGTTTTGCAAGAACAAATGAACAATATTTCCTGAGGAGAGTCAATGTGGCCTTTACTCAAGGTTGTTCGATCCCAAAGAAAGAAGTGGGTCTACAACTGAGATTAGATCTGTGCACAATGAGCAGATGTTTAAGAAATTGTGAGATATTGACACTTTTAGCTTTGATATGGTTTGTGCCTCACATCAATCTGCTTTTATGATACGTTGACCTAAAAGGTAACATACATTGTTTGGCGCTCCTGTGTGGCCTTTCAACGAATGTGTGGGTGCATTTTTAAAATGTACAGAAGTAGCAACAGCAGCAATCCTGATTTTTTTTTTGATCAGGAAAAAAAAGCAATCATGTTCCAAACCATTCTCTACAATTAAAGTACACCTGGATGGCATTTTGGCTTGCCAATGTAGGTTTTGGGTATATGATAGTAGGCCAACAGCCCCTTTTATTTGTTACATTACATTACATTACAGGCATTTAGCAGACGCTCTTATCCAGAGCAACGTACAAATGCACACGAGAGGGCCACTTCAGCTCAAAGATATGTCTAAACCCCTGAATGATCCATGGACTGCTAAATATGTTCCTCAACCTCTTTATGCACCTCTGAATCAAGCAGACCCCAATGGTATTTCTCTAAAATTGGAGAATGTTAGCCAATCCACACTTTGTCGGTTAACCCATCGTGTAATTTCTGCAGGGTGATGCTCATTTTTGCTAGTGAAATCTAATTCTGTGTTCACCACTACCTAGGTTATCTATATATTGATAAAAGCATTGACAGATAAAATTAGACATTGTAAATCCTGCCCCTTCACCTCCTAAAAAAAGAAGGAGGGACTGACGGTTGACGGGGAACTTTGATCGGTTGTTTGTGTCACTTGTGCAAACTGGTCACAAAACAGGATCATGGACATTACTTTGCATGCCAGATCCACCCGGGGCTGGCCACATCCTGAGGATGTGTGTGCTGCAGCAAGCTGGTCATCAACAATTCAGAAGTCCCAATATGCTCTTGTAAGAGAACTTTCAGTTACAGACATAACTCCAGTTCTCTCAGCAAGACTGAGATTCCTTACTGGACCACCTCCTTTCCATAGAGTGAGGAGGAGGTGAGTTTTGTAAGTCTGAATACATGATATTGTTTCACACTTAACATCTGCCAGCGTGGCTGGTGTAAAGGAATATGGCTTCCAGGGGACTGTGTGAAGGAGAGTGTCCCAATAATGAGATACCTCACTTCTGCTTCCAATACAAGAATAACCCAATAAAATTGGACAGTAAGGCTGATTCCAATATACCACAATATTATCCATCATTTAATTACTAAACACTTACCATTAGAACACATAACACTTAGATTTTCGGAGGACGTTAAGAATAGTTTTATGAGAAGCGAAAAATAACACGGTATAATTTATTTCCTGCAGATAGAGCTCATCTTTGGTCACAGCACCACAAAGAACTATTAATGCATTTGCAAAAAGAAATGATGAAAAGAAGCTGTGGTCGTGAGTGGCTGGGAAATAGACATGAAGGAAACAAAAGCAGCTGGAATAAAAATCATCAAGGGGGTTGTAGTGTGTGAAACACTATATAGCCAAAAGTTTGTGGACACCTGACCATCACACCCATACGTGCACGTCCCATTCCTACTGTAATTTACTCTTTGCTATTATAATAAACTGCACTCTCCTGGAAAGGCTTCTCACTCGATTTAGCAGTGTGTCTGTAGGAATTTGTGCTCATTCAGCCACAAGAGAATTTGTGAAGTCGGGCACGGATGTCAGGGGAGGACATCTGGGGTATAGTCACTGTTCCAGGTCATACAAAAGGTGTTCCGTGGAGTTGAGGTCCACTCCAGTTCTTCCACTCCAACCTTGGAACGTGTTAATGGCATTGTGGGTTCAGTTAAGGCAGGCATGCAGGAGTCTCACCTGAACCTACTGAAAGCTTAGGTCAACATGTTAAACAGGTGGAATGAGGTGAGGCTCCTTCTTGGTTGGAACGAAAACCTGCACCGACACCGGCCCTTTCCGGATAAGATTGGGCATGCCCGAGTTAAGGAAACCATAATGCTACAGCATGAAAAAAACTTTGTGGTGACACTTTGGGGAAGGGCCATATATGGGTGCAACAGTCAGGTGTTCTAGCCCTTTAATGTACATCACCTAAAATTGTGCTCTTTCAGGGTTGACTCAACCATTTTTCTCAAAACTCTAGATCTCACCTTTGACTTTCTGGGGAACTGGCTCATCAGCTGAGCTTGTAGAGCTGAAATCAGACAGGACAAAAATGACTGCTGTCAAACTCATTGCTTGGACAGAGCAGCATTAGAAATGAGTTTTCAACATTATCATAATGAGATACGCCTCCAAAAGTAAAAGGCATAAATAGCTCCCAAATAATTTACTCATCTCATTATCTGATTATAATTATCGTCTTGGTTGTCAGCTTAATGCTTGTGCTATTTTTCTATAATTTAACAATAAGAAATAATGAGAACACATTTATTCGCCACTGGCTACATCATGTGCTCAAATTTATCACTTCGAATGAGCGCGAGGTCATGGAATGTTCTGGAACTTCTCTCTGGAAACCGAGAAACAGACAGTACATTTCAGGCATTAGTGTGGAGTGTTTGGACTCTGACCTTTTGGGAGGACCAGGTTTCACCTCGTTCTCGGTGGAGCCACTGCTCATGGCACTTCTCTTCGCCCAGGCATTCTCTTTAGGGGGTGGGGCTGGGACAACCTTCAAGGGAAGTCCATCCTGCTTGGACGAGGAGGCTTGGCTTCCTGGAGAGGGCGGCTCATCTTCACGCCCGCTGAAGACCTCGTTCTCCAAAGAGCGCTCGCTTTCTCGGCGCCTTGAGCCTGCAATAGGATGTGTGAGTTCCCTTTCAAATAAGAAGAATAACGTATGATTGGATCAATTATGATAATAAGCCAAGATACACCTCTGCTAGTGGTGTTTCCTGGTTGTGATGACTCGCTTCCTGTTCGTGAGCGTTCTGTTGTTTGGTCCTCACTTCGCCAACTGGGATGTCTGAAATGTATAGAAGAGAGGATTAAAACGTTTTCCCTCCCAGTTAATTACTTCCATATGCTTAATTCTAGAAATCCATCAGTTCTGTCTGAATTTCAAAAGATGATGATGATGATTAAGGACTGGCTGAGTTCTGAGTAGTACAGCTAATTTCCCAACTTCAATGGCTGAAGACATTCAAATTATGATGTTGACAGGAGCCAGTTTTAGAGGAGAGACTGCAAGTCAGCCACTAGCCCCGGAGCCAAAAAAGCAAGTATCGCTTGTCTGTGCTGTTTCTCTTCTCTGTAATCAAATAGCCTTCTACAAACAAGATGCTGACCTTACACTCATATACTGGGATGAAAACAATGAATAATCGGTAATACATTTAACTCTCTCAAGTCCATACAGTAGGTATGAACAAACAGTGGCCAGCAGATCAGACACTTCACATTTCAGACACACAGGATTTATGAAGTTTCACAAGAAGAATGTGATATTTTGGGAGAGATAGCAACGTATTTTACAGCACATGAGCTCAGATGACTGAATGTCTACCTCTTAAGACAGTTAGGCTGACTAACACAGTGCTGCGGTCTGCTGGGCACACTTTGAACTACAACACTGAGGATGCTTATAGCCCCGTGTTTTTAACCTAATGGTTGTCCAGTGCATCTGTGGCATGCATGTGATTGCAACAGAATAAATCCTATTGACTGAAAAGTCAGAATAGAGGTCTGATGGCAGACTATCTAAGGAAACAAATTCACTAAAAGAAAAATTGGGGGAAAAAAAAAAAAATGAAACATGTTTATACAAAAAAGGTGTAAATGTGAAAATGTATTTCACATGAATATTTTTGGAAACCCCATAAAGTGACTTCCATTATATGCAAATTTTAATTAAACAGTGAAACTGTTCACATTAATAATTTTTGCTATGGTCTGTATAGGTGGTTTTTTTTTTTGCAAACAAGTAGGCTATAACAAATATTCCTGATCTGGAAAAACTAATCAGTGTTTGCAATCAGTAATATTTGGTACAGCCCTTGTATACATTACTGAAAAAATCCTTTCACTCACCCCATCCAAACCCAACTGCTGACCCCAGCCATACAGTGTCCCCAATGTTGTTTTGTCCATTAGCATATTTATACCATTTTTATTAAATCAACATAGTCTTAGTTTACTTAACACAACTGAAATGGATGGGAAACCTGCTACATGCATACAACACCGCATCAAGGTCAACTTTAAAGCAGCAGCAATTATTCCCTCACATCTTCCTCTTCTTCTTCTTCATCCTAGCGTTAGTCCTGTCCTGTGCAGGGTCCGCTGTCTTCACAAGCCACCTCGGCAGTGTATCATCTGATGCGACCATGGAATACAAACTTACGTGTCGCTCCATCTGTCGATGACACACTCACACCTATGGGCAATTCAGGGTAGCCAATCCGCCTAACGTGCATGTCTTTGGACTGTGGGAGGAAACCCACGAGGACTCGGGGAGAACATGCAAACTCCACACAGAAAGACACCTGTGTCGAACCCGGGGCTCGAACCCAGGACCTTCTTCTTGTGAGGAGACAGTCCTAACCACTTAGCCGCCCATTTATTCCCCCACATATTTCCTAAAATTTCCCTCAAAATTAGTAACATGTACACACACACAATCACCTGAAGAATTTCTAACGGTTTCTCTTTTCAAAACCCACTTTCTAATGTTTGCCCTCATGTTTAATGTCTGTATTACCTGCTTCTGAACATAACCGCATTACCATTAGCAATATATAAACATCTCTACTGTAAACTAGGCCAGTTCCCATCTGCTCACCACTCATGGTAACCAGTCACCCTGGGGCCTATTAGTTACCTGTATGTACTTTTAAATGCTACTAAATGATCCTATCCTGTTTTGGCAAATCAAATCTTTTTTTTTTTTTTTTTGCTCCAAGCACATTTGCTAGATGAAAAAAGTTTCTGCTTGGACGTATGCTTTACCTCTCCCTGGGCCTGCGTTCAGGTCCTCTACCCTTGTCTTCCTCCAGCTGTCTCTGCAGCCTCTCCTGCTCTTTCTTCAGTCTCTCCTCCACCTCCCGTTCCTTAGCAGCTGTGTCCACCGGTTTGGCCCCTCCGAAAATGGAAGCTGATCGACTAGAGGTGGCTGAGGGAACGCTGCTCTGGACCTCCTCCTTTGGAACGCTGCGTGGCTTCAGGTTCAACTTGGGCCTCTGAGGAGGGCCTGAACAAATCAAGCCAAATCTTTACTCTCTCATGATACGATCCTCCAGGGTCATGCATCAACATACCAGACAATACTCAGGCTCTGAACACAGGACTGTGCAAAGTGCAAATAGTGGAATGATGGCTACAGTGGAAAGGCAAGTGCACAACAAAACAGCAACTCAAAACAAAAAGAGCATCAAGCAGACAAGACTGCATCAGTCACATCTGATATAAACTATCAGCAGCATGTACGGTATATCCAGATGACACACTCACTCTCACAAGCCTTCTGTATTTTATGCTATGTATAGGAGCTACTGATTCGAGAATGGTTGAGGTGAAAATTCTCACCTCTCTCCTCACGTCTCTCGAATTTGTCATCTCGGTCACCAAAGCGATCTCCATACCGATCATATCGCTCTCCACTGCCACGGTAGTCGTCCCGGCGGTCATCATAGTCACGCCGGAAGCCGCTGCCAAATGGGCGACGCCCTCCACCACGAGAGTCATATCCTAACACATAAAGAACACTTTATTCTAGACTTAACGGCATGTATGACACACTAGTGCTTATTTTATCACAGTGCTCATGATGGCGATCGGGAAGTTGATGGTTAGCCATGCATCCATGATGACATTTTGATCAAAATACAGCCTAAAATAAAAATATGCAGGTATTGAGTGCCAAATTATCCCACCACTTGAAAAACGATCACCCTGTGGAAGGCACAGAGCAGGAGCACACAAATGACTTGCCTAGGTGTCCATGATCAGCACATTAGGTGCGACACATTATGGGGTTGTATGCCAGTTGCTATCATGTACATACGCTGGTAAGTAACCATGGTATCAAGATAAGGCGCACCAAAGCCTTCTGGGTGTTATCCTTTATCTGCACCTGCCTAATGACCTACAAATCAAACATGGACCTCCACTGTGCGACTGATATGATTTGTGACTGATCATGTTTCATAATACAGTCAATAGTTAAGAGTTGGTAAGGAGCAGGAAATATAGTGAAGTTCCACCTCTATCATAGTCTCTGCGGTCCCGGTCATCATAGCGATCCCGAAATCTCTCTCTGCCACTGTCGTAGCGATCGTTGTCCCGACGGGGACCGTCACGGTACCTGTCTGAGTCATAGCGATCTCGGGAACCTAAAATCCACAGATAGAATTCTGTTTGACATACAGTCTGAACCGACAAAGCAGTTTCCTTCACAGAAAAAAAACAGGTCTAACAAGAAAGATTACAAACCATTCTCAAGTAAAGTAGTACAGCACAACATTGCACGACTAGAACAAAACTCAATCGCCAAATGAAACAAGATTACTCACGTTCTCCATAGGCATCGTCTCGACGTGGCCCTTCATCCATGTCAACACTTGGCCTTGCTCGCCAGTCTGAGTCAGTTTTGTCTGGTCCCATGTCGATGCTACGATTCCGGTCTCGGCCTGACATTGAACGGTCGTCCCTCTCTAGAAAAGAGCGGCCTTTTAAGTTATGTATTGCTTTATAACCAAACCACTTTTAATTTTAAGTCCTTAAGATAATAATAATAATGATCTAATTTGCTAAGGTCAAGCTTGACTGTCATTTGTAAACAAATAAGATTAGAAGAATCACTATGGATAATTCTTCAGCTGAGCAGACATGTAGGTACATTACATACAGTAATTAAACACACCTTTCTCGTTGGACTGATCAGCAATGTCCACACGAATTCGGCGATTCCCCAAATTCTATAAAACAAGGAAAGGGTATTTTAGTTGTAATGCAAATGTTAAATAAATAAATAAATAAATAAATAAATAAATAAATTTAACCACCTGGTGGGCCCATTCCCAGACAACACTTTCTTTTGTTAATAAAGTATAGATTTTGCATAGACGACCAAAGCAAACAATGCACTTAAATTTAAACATGTACTTCGTTTAGGCCAAGGTTATCTGTCTTTGGCCTCAAGATCAAATGCATCATTCGAAAATAATCAAAGAATAATACAGTAAAACTTTCACCTCCTCATTGAGACTGAGTGCACGTAGCAGAGACTCCACATCATCAAATTCGGCATAGCCAAAGCCCTTCAGCCGCTCTGGGTTACTGGGTTCCCGTGGCAGACGCACTGCGCTGATCTACAGCAACATAACAGGTTAAATAAAGCATAGAGGCAACACTACAGCCTCACTGAAGAGACAGAACTTGGAGTGCAAACATTTTTCTGCTGGTGAGTCCTAAATTGTGTTTTATTACAGTGAGCAAACACAACTGAATCCGTTTTGAGTTCAAGTTTGCAGTGAAATTGAGAGGTTTAGCATGGCACACAGAAACTGTGTGCTCTTACTGTTCACTTTATTAGACATACAGTAACGACTGGAGGTTTACACAGGTAGACACAAACGTCACGTCAACGTCATTGGGCTTTAAGTGATTTCTTTAAACTGTGCTTCTTGTGCAACAGATTGATTGTGCAACAAACACATTTAAAAGCAAAAAAAAAAAAAAAAAAAAAAAAAAAAAAAAAAAAAAAAAAACCCTAAGAATTTGGTGCACATTTTTTTTTTAAGGGGGTGGGGAGGGAAATTAACACAAGGTCAAAATTATATATACAGCACACCTAATATTTGGTTAAATGTCTCTTAGCAACAGTACTCCTCTGTACCTCTGGTCATTGTGGACAAACAAGTCAAACTTTGTCTTGTCTGACCAGAAAATATTCCTCCAGAAGGCTATATGTTTGTCCATGTGGTCAACTGCAAACTTTAGTCAAGCTTCAATTCAGAAGCTGTCAATGTTGGAGCAGGGGCTTCTTTCTTGGACAGCAGCCCCTCGGTCCACAGTGATATAAATCTCCCTTCACTGTAGACCAGGGGTTCTTAAACTATGGGTCACTATGGGTCGCGAAGGCATGGCTAAATAAAAATTTTAGTCATGAGAAAAAACTTCCGACTGAGCAACAAAAGCAGCCAGCGACCGAATTACTCCGGAAGCTGAATTTTCTCACAGTCTGTATGTGTGTGCCCTAGAGCAGTCATTTATTGGGTCGCCACATAACGTCAGAACCTGAATTTGGGTCGTGCCCAAAAAAGTTTAAGAACCACTGCTGTAGACAGTGCTTCAGCAGCTGTCAGCTCACGGCAGGCCTGGGCCTTGGTGGTCCCTGGGTAGTTCCTGACCATCCAAACTCTCTTTCTTTCAGCTGAGGGTGACAGCTTGGGTCTTCTTCCAGAGCTTGGGTCTTCTTCCAGAGCTTGGCAAATTTGCTACCACTCCTATTAACTTGGACTCATCACACAAATCCATTTTATGCTGAGAACAGATAAGCTACCAGCTACAGTCAATCACGCTCAACAACAGGAAGTTAAGAGGCATTTTGGAACTTCCTGAATTAATATTATATGTGGGTGTACGTATAATTGTGTCCCTGTATTGACTTCAGAAACCCCAAAAATACATTTAAAAATCTGCACTAAATTCTTGTCCCCCCAATGAAAGATGCATGTTGTACTATTCTTCCCCAGAAAGAGAAACAGTTCAACACCATGACATGCTATGAATGTCCATGATGACTGTGTGTAAACCTCTGCCCACAACTCTACTCATCTTATATTTACTCGTGTAAATACAGAACTTTAGCACGTCACTATTTTTTCCGTGCACAGTTTGTGGGAACTGTCTTCCAACACTTCATCAGTGGGAACATTCTGACCACAGCAACATTGCTGCATGGATATTTTAGGTTTGTGGACTGATTCACAACTCTGTAGTGACACAAAGGTGTTAAAAATCTTCAACACTGCTGTGCCTGGTACACTTATACCAGCATTACATCTGCCTCAGACCAGTACAATGAGAAACTGCTGTGCTGAGAACACTTCACCAACCAGGCAAAATCTGCTCAGCTGTTTTCACAGGGTTAACAGGATCAACAGCTAAACAATTACAAAGTGCATACCACAGAAGCCCAGCAAAGGCATCATCACTATGTGCCAAGAGCCGCACTATGGACATTTACACTTAATCCAGTATTGTGAATGGTACACTCTAGAACAGTATACTCTGGTTTGGGGGTTCCCTGTCCCTGCACATTCTGGTCTTTTCCTGATCAGTTAATAAACAAAGCTAAACTAGGATAAACTGCTCAAGTTAGAGGAGGGGCAACACACCAAAATGTGGCGGGCAAGGGTCCTGAATAACTGAGAAACACGGCTCTAGAAGACACATAAAGCATGTCTTGGGTTTCTATTGTACATACAGGTATAATGTACATAACACTGGTGCTGTATATACTATAAACATGCCTATAGGACACCATACATCATGGTGCATGTGTACAAATGAGCTATTCAAGTGAGAATAATCTTCGCAAAAATTTCATTTCTATGAAATTTAAAAACACCACTTTCCTCACTGGGTAATGAAAGTTACAGCCCAGCTTCTTATCAATTTTTTTAAAAGTTTTTAATAACACTTGGACATATATCGATATTTTAATGACTATCCATGCTAATTATATGCACCCTTTTTGTTTCAAGTAAAAAAGAACCTTTTTAATGCCAGCGCCGAGACTTGAACTCGGGACGTCAGGTGTGAAAGGCGAAGCTCATACCATTCCGCCACCGAGAACATTTCTTTATAAACTTATATATGGCAAAAGTTGTATTTAAATTATGTAATACATAACTAATTGGCCGTTATCTCCGCAACCGGATATGATAGCTCAAATATTTTTCCCAGATTTTTTCGCTTACAATGCATTGTCATCGGAGTAGAACATGTGCATCAAGTCGATAGGTTAATGGGAAATGGGTTAAAAATTGGTTACAAAATTTGTACCAGACAAACAGACAGAAACAGTGAGTTAAGTAAAGTGTTGTTAAAAAAAAAAAAAAGAAAAGAAAAAAAAAAAGCATGATTCAGCATTATTCCCAGTACACTTAAGAGTTGAAAAGGGTGAATTACAAGTCGCATACCCTTCAACAGCTTAAATAGCATCTGCAATGCCCAACAGTACAATATTTATATCATAACAAAAATGTCTGCTAGTTAGAAATGTGTGTTTTCCAGATTTTCAATCATGCTGAAATCATGCTAGGCTTATACCTGTTTATTACTTTATTTTCTTGCACTGACAGGCAAGAAATTTTACGGCAAAAAAAAAAAAAAAAAAAAAAAAAAAAAATCAAATTACACTGGGTCCGTGGAAAAAGCTCTTGATGGAGTCTTCAGTCACATCATAGGGCAGGTTGCCCAGGAAGGCGGTGTATGGTGGGCACCGCGGCAGGCGTGAGCGGTCGATGTTGGGCTCGCGGGCAGCGCGGGGTGCCGTGGGCAGGATGGAGCGATCAATGGGTGGCGCGCGATACACATCTTCCTCCGTGTGCCAGGAGGTAGTAACTATCAGAAAGAGAGCCAGTGATAAAACTACAGTGATAAAACTACCCATTCATAAACAATGTCTACATCTGCACACACTGATCTTTCAACAACATATGAACTGAAGTGAGACAGAAAAAAAAACATGCAGCCAAAGTCCTTACTAGAACCAGAATGTCTGATCATACAGTGGTACCACGCATAATGAACGCAATCCATTCCAGCGGCGCGTTCATTGTGCGAAACACAATTCCCCATAGACTTCTATGGGAAATCGTGTTATCCGTTCCAGGTCGCTGTGAAAAATTTTCACGTGCGGTTCGTTGTGTGAAACGTGTTCATTCTGAAAGTCATGTGCGTGTTTGCGGTGGCGTTCGTTATGCGGAACATTCGTTAAGCGGGGTACCACTGTATTAGTCTTGTTGTATTCACACTACTCTGGCTCCCATTAATATTGTTCATTGATTGTAAATTACTACTAATAACCTATATCGTTAGCCTCATAGCATAATTGCCCAAGTCATTGTTCATTGAAATATGACTTAGGCAATTATGCTATGAGGCTAACGATATAAAGCCCTGAATGGTCAGTAACCGTTGATCTACTATAATCTGAAAGCTCTGCTTTGCAGGTCCTTTACTCGTACCTAGAATTATGAAGACTTCATCAGGGGCAGAGCTTTTCCCTACAGCTATGAAATAAACTTCCTGTTCCTGTTTTATCTTCTCCTGGCTCTCCTTTCTCCCTTTAGTAAGCGGTCATGGTTAGACCTGCTGGAGCCCCTGTTCACACTCTGATCCCAATATACGTGCCTGATCCAGACACATTTCTCCAGCTGTGGCTCCTTCCACGTTCCAAACTGGATTGTCTAATCAGCTGTTCCTTTTTCTATATTTGGAGCTTTCTGCACTTGACTTACCTGCTGTGTTTTTTTTTTTTTTTTTATGATAACGTCACATGGATTAGCCTCCAGACTTGCACATTTGAATTTATGCCTATGAATCCATTTCCTGGTTCTTAATCCTACCTGGATACAGTAAACTAGCAACTCCTAACAAATTGTTGTTGTAATGATTAAAACTGTCCTATGCACACCCAAGAACTCCTTTCAACATGTAACCTTACCAAAACACTCCAAATCCTATCACCTTTAGTGATAACCTTTAATGCTGTTCGCCTTTTCTAACTGTGGCATGTGGATTTCTCTAAAGTAGCAAAGAGAACAGAGAATGTACAGACATCGCTACCTAGAAGAACTGAGTAGGAAAGGGAAAAACTAATTTTTATTATTGTCCAGCCAGTGTAGCCCAGATGCTACATAGCTATCAATCTATTGGACAGCTAAAGTAATTGGCTGAAAACACCCTAAAGGTTTGTGAACTACAATTTCTGCTAACAAGTCAAGGATTTGGACTTGGAGCTAGAGGTATATATACACCGGGTTATGCATATTTTATATATATATATATATATATATATACACATATACATACATACATACACCGGTATATATATTCTCCGCTATATGCCTATCCATCAGTAAAAGACGACAGCAACACAAAATGTAATTTAAAAACCATTAAAGCTCATTTATATGCAAACTTCAATGATAATGATCAACAAACAACGTAAGACATTTGCATAACAAGGCTAGGAGTCCACAAACCCAACATAACCATAGGGAAAATTCATTATTAACCAGTGATGCACTATTAAATAAACAGATAAGCAACAAGGAAAAGCTAAGATGAACCAAACACCATTTCTAAGCGATGCACAGCCTGTGTATTTTTTTGCTAGTGCCCTCACCGTCTCCCTCCAGGTCATCGGTCTCATCTGCCCAGCTGATAGGTTTAGCGGGTGTGTAACTTGGTACAGGGTTGCCCCCACTGTCCTCCGCTAAGAAATCAGTTAGGGTAAGGGTCTTCCCCTTCTTGCCCTTCTTCTTAGCTGCAAAAAAAGACACATTAGGTATATTTACATGCATAAACTTTCACCAGTCTTTAGCAAAATCTCAAATAAAGACCAGTAGTAGTGCTTAAACTGCATTAACCATGGGGTAAATATTCTGAATGGGTGCAGAATGACGTCATGAAAAGACCATACACATCTGTAAGTGGCCAATGAAGATACAGGCATTTCCCATTTCCCAAGGTGACATCTAGGGCTGTAAAATAAATCACAATTTAATTTTGACAGATTTTTTTTAATGTTAACTTAAGTGTCAACATGGCACACTACATCACTTTTCACATCCTTGCTGCACCAACACAGAACTTGGACCATGGTAGGTCCTAATTTAGATACTGGCACCAAACTTGGGAAATACGACAGCTGGTGAAATTAATATCTAGGCAAATCCACAATGCTTGCCAGTTATATTTTAATCGTGAAGCGTTGCATGAAGCAGGCTGACTTCTCTTTCTGTTGCTGTCTGGGTTTACCAAACAACTTTTTTTTTTGTTTTTGTTTTTTAAATGATAACTTTGATAGAATTACATTGAGATTGAAGACAATTTTAAAAAACTGTCTGATAGGGTTGACTATTTAAAAAAATTAAATCAAAAACAATTAAATTATTCAACTGTTTCATTTGAAAAAGTCTAAATTAAAACAATAAAAAAACAAAAAAACAAAAAAAAAACCTGCCTGACAGGGATGAACAGGTCATGTCAAACGTCATTGCATCATTAAATATAAAAGCTTATCAGGTTCCAATATGCAAACGCAAGCTGTCCAAATGTTGCCTTCTGTTGTTACACCGGTTTACCACGGTAAGGATACGGGTGCATATAAATTTGTATATTGACAGAATCTGGATTTTGTGACGATGGTAAAAGTGCAGGTTTCTTTTGGTGTCATTTCTGTGGAACTGTTACATAAACCTATTTAATATTGTATACAGAAAAACTCATATTGATCTTCAAAGCAACTCATGAAACCACTCCCCTAGTTCACATTGCAGCTACCAAAACATAGAGACAAACAATTGTGGCTGTGCTTGCCACTGACACTAGGTAGAGGAGTGCATGGGGCTGCCACTCCTAACTGCTCAAAAGGTTTGACCAATCCCGCCCGCTCCCAAACACATCTCCACCCAATCCAGCCCTCTCCTGCATTTACTATTTTTGCTCGTTATTATTCATAATGAACCCAGATAGTTTATTTATTTCACAAAACAAATTTGCAGTTAAAAAAAAAAACTAACCTGACCAGAATAAAACATTTAAAAAAAAAACTCCTTTGATTATGGCTTGCTTCCTGAACACAAATAAAGGACGTTTGAGGTTCTCTACGAATGGGATTTAAAACAAAAAAAAAAAAAAAAAAAAAAAATTTAAAATATGAAGACGAATGCAAAAATCCAAAAGATCCGATGAGAGATCAAAAACAATTCTAGGATCTTTTTGGGTTTCGTTTTCTTATAAAAGCTTGAGTAAAACAGTCTCGCACCAATCATTAGAGACTATTTGCATCATTGTGAAAGCCACATTTGGCTTTGGACTTCAGCGAGCTACTATTAATGTTGCTTCTCCCCTCCTCCTTTTACTACGAGTTAAGAAAACCTTGAATGAACAGTTGGCCAACTGTCGTTGTTTATATCGTACTGCTCAATCAAATAACACCGTCTCACCCACAGGATGAAGTCCCTGGTGTGATTTATGCGTACACGAGAGCAGGCCTGACCCACTGTTCATTTCGTGCAGTGTATCGTCAGGTTTGCCACAGAAAGCTTTAACGTTTCCTTCTGTTTTCATTCGTTTCGGTTTTGTCAGGGGAAGAAAAAAAAAATGCATCGCAATCTTGAGGCCTGTGAAAGTTTCCTAACAGTCCACATTCACCCAATCATCTCTCATGTAACATTTAAAGTAGAAAGATAACACGGGGATCACCTGACCATTTCACTCTCACCCTTCTTATTGATCCTCCTAATGACACCTGAGTGAACTCTACTGATTACCAAACCCTTTATCTACCTCAGGGTCCTGGAGCAGTTACAGCGTTTAACAACCAACAGACAAACCGAACACCTGGAACTGGGTGAAAACCCACCTTAGAGGTGTACAAGAACACAAACACCACAAAAACCCACAAGTACACAGTCCAACACAGTCAGGTGAATGCGAGGTCTGACCTGAACATCAACATTTCTGGCACTGCTTGGGAAAATCATTGCCTTACGTCCTGTAAATCCCCCATTTCCCACACGGGAAGCCATTTCCCAGCTTCCCCAGTACAGTACATGTCTGTGCTGGTTACTAAAGGCTTGAAAAGCTCAATTCCCTGACTGTTGTTTTCTTTCCACCTACATGCAGCATTAGCAGTAGCTCGGCCTAGCACAGCAGCTCGGCCTGGCTTTTGGCAGCTGACAGCAGCAGCAGCTCGAGTCCCACACAGAGCTGGATCATGGGGCTCCACACTAAACCAGTACAGGAGCAGGCAGCTCCACATTACCACACGGTCATGTCTGAACACACTGAACAAAAGCTTAAGAACGAGGATTTCCAGTCAAAAGCTGCACACCGACGCGTGGACCTGAAAGTGCGTTCTAATCGACTCGGCTAAGGAAGCGACGCACGCATGCTAGCGGCTCAGTGTTTGTTTTTAGCTTCAGCGCATGAACACTGCACATCTGTGGGCTTGCCACGTGGGACCTGTCCGTAGTCCTAACGTTCAGGAGTGCGAGCCTTTCCCGGGTGGCCGTGTGTTCAGCGGTACCGCATGTAGCGGCCGGAGCTGGAACAGCGCCTTGTTATTACCCCGCTGCACAGCAGCTTCCTGTCAGGACGCCGAGCTCCACCACAGGACCTGCAGGATACTGAGAGAGCACACGGGTCCATGAGCACCCCGATAACACCACTATGCTAAAGTGAGCCTCCACTTCCACCCCGGGGGGTTCGTGTCGGGGGAACAAGCGGAGTGTGCAGATGAAGACCCTCGGAGCTGCATAACGAGCCTAACCGACTGCCAGCGCCGCACCGACTGATCCCCTACAGCGGCCGGATCCCCCACGGACCTGCTGCTGTCCGGCGCCATGACCCGATCCGCAGAGCTGCAGCACACGGCTCAGCGCCCCAAACCCGTATCAAACAGCCGGCCCAGGTACAGGACCCCTGATAATGCTCACCTGAAGCCGCCATGATGGAGAGCGAGTGTGTGTCACATGCCCCGGATGGAAACGTCACCACGTGGTTCATGACGTAAACACGGCTTTGTGCACCAAAAGTGAAAGCTACTTTGTACTTGGTCTGTCTGTCTGTCTGTCTGTCTATCTATCTATAAAATTCAGTGTCGCAGAAAATTTGAATATTACATAAGACCAATGAAAAAGGATAGATTAAACAGAAATGTCAGGCTTCTGAAATTTGGCAGTAATTACTGCATCGACGCGCCGTGGCATGGAGGAGATCAGCCTGTGGCACAGCTGAGGTGTAATGGAAGCCCAGGTTGTTTTGATAGCGGCCTGCAGGTCATCTGCATTGTTGGGTCTGGTGTCTCTCATCTTCCTCTTGACAATACCCCATAGATTCTCTATAG
>JAQLOM010000015.1:12781433-12792583 GCA_030068315.1 Chrysichthys thysi
AAGAGAGGAGGATGGATTTTGTTTACAAATAATCCTAATTTTTGGTGAGTAAAATGTTGCGATTTTCCTAAATAATACTGCAAGTTTATGAGGTTATTATTGATGTTTTTTATGTGTGTCGTGGAGGTAGCTGCAGTAGAAAGGAACCTGTTCACCCTGTGTGAAATGCACGATCCGCCACTGCTATTAAGATTCCACTTTCAGTCTTAGAGACCCATATCTTCATGTTACTCCATAAAGTTTGCAATGATTAACTGGCTAGCTGGGTTAAAAAACTTAAAACTAAGAGGTCTCTTTGACCTCTTACAGGTCTCTTTGATATGCAGATGAGAAAAGAACACATTTTTTTACATGGAATCCATTAAAAATGAAAAGAATTCCAATAATAGATTTGTGATTTGTTGAGACGCTAAAAGACCAATTTGCAAAGACAAATGTAATATGTAATCTAACTCACTGTAGAATCCAGATATTAACCATTAACAGCATGACACACCAAGCCCATGTTGTCTCCTGTCTTGTAGTAAGAAACATCAGTAAAGCAAGGTTTACTGATGATGGCTGATATGCATACACTGTAGGTCCTGTGTGAAAGTAAATAGCTCTCCATTCCAGGAGGAGGCAGTAGTATTTATTTGTAATTTGAAAAAGAGCACTAGAAGACCAGGAACCGCCTAAAAATTACACATAGCATAGTGATAGTGGTGTAATATTTTGACATCCTATTTGGTTTGCTACTAATTTTCCATATCATTTTATTGAAAAAATACTGAGCTTTACTGAAAACAATATTTCCAATATTCATATATCAATAGGCCTACATTTCCCTAATGCCTAATGTATACTATATGGCCAAAGGTTTATGCAGACATGATTATCACACGCATATATATTTCTGAACCTCCTATTCCAGATTTAGTCCCCTTGCTATAATAACCTCCACTCCTCTGGGCAGAGTTTCCACCCCCAAAATTCCCAGAGTTGATTTTCCAAACCCAAAAGTGTTAAATATAGAGTTGCGCTGACACTGTAAAAATATAATTTAACACAAAAGAAATCAATCGTATAAGAGAGTTGGTGTTATTGGGAAGGGTTGAAAATTCAAACCTCCAAAGTTTTGAAAACACACTCTAGGGTTAACATGATGAATTAACCTTTAACTAGGCACAGACTTATTTTGAGTTGTATTATTAATACTTTAAAGATGTTAACTTATGTTAAGATGGTGGTGTAGTGATTAGCACTGTCATCTCATAGCAAGAAGGTCCTGGGTTCGATCCCCGGGAATGACACAGCTTCTGTGTAGAGTTTATATGTTCTCTGTGTGGGTTTCCTCTGGGTACTCCAGTTTCCTCCTACAGTCCAAAGACATGCATAGAGGGGATTAGGCTAATTGGCTACGCTTAATTCCCTGGCAGGGGTAGAATATGAGTGAGAATCTGCTGTGCATTAGATTTTAGAGCATTAGTGAGGTCAAGCACTAATGTCGAAGAGGAGACGTTCCAGTTCATCCCAATGGTGTTCAGGGGGTTGAGATCAGCTTTCTGTGCAGGCCACCCAAGTTCTTTCTGGATCTCATTTTGTGCACACTGTCATGCTAGAACAGATTTGGACAGAACTAATGGGAAAATACATTCTATGCAGTTGTATGCTACCAACTTTGTGGCAACAGTTTGTGGAAGAACCACATACAGTCGTGGTCAAAAGTTTACATACACAGTCGTAGATACACTTTTTTCTGTTAACCCATAATAAAGTCATAAAAGAACCAAACTTCATGAATGTTTTTTGTGTCAAAGAAGTATCTGTTCCAATTACTCTATCAGAGAAAAATCAAGAGTTGTAGAAGTAACGGGAAACTCAAGAGAGCCATGCTATTATGTTCTTTACAAGTGTATGTAAACTTTTGACCACGACAGTATATAGGTGTGATGGCCAGGTGTCCCCAAACTTTTGGCTATATAGTGTATATTAAATATTCTTTACACTGTACAATATCAATGGTGCATAAAATTAAAAATGTATCAGTTAAAAAAATATGAATGAGCTGTAGAAAAAATAATTTAGACTACAGTCCTGTCTTGATTAATACTTAAATATTCACCCATATAAACTATATGTCAATAATATAATATAATATAATATAATATAATATAATATAATATAATATAATATAATATAATATAATATAATATAAACAATTGTCAGTGTACCTGACAACAATTAAACCTACACGAATTTGTTTATTACTGGAAATATATTACAATATGTCATTATATTATAACTGCATTATCATTTTCTTTTCTTTCGCTAAACCCAAACTAATATATTCATCTGTATATGTACTGTGTTGTCTATATGTGTTCTTGATCATTTTTACCTAGTGAGAATTGTATTTTAATTGTGATAATAAGATATTTCCTTTGTCTGTGCGTATTTTCTTTAGTATTTGGATAATGGCAATTTTCGGTCTATCTCACTGCTCCTCACTGACGCCTGATTAAGAATTGCATTATACAGTTATTATTATCGTTACGCCCAATGTACAACAATATTGTTTCTATATTGCAGACTTTAAATAGAAATAATTTCAGTTCTGTTTAATTTTGTAGCATATTTCATTAAACACTACACATCTAAGCATTGCACAGTGGACAATAACCTTTTGTATCTACATCACTATTCCAGGAATTCCAGTTATGGAGCTTAATTTGTGCTGCATGCTGCTGTTGGGACACTCGAATTTCCCTCTAGATTCATAAACTATTTTGTACTCATCCTAATATTTATATATATATTTTAAGTCCATGCTATGTTCAAGTAATAAAGGGTCAGGTTGCTTCCTAATATGAGCACAGTTAGAGGTTCGGTTCATTCAAGTTCACTTTTGTCTATTTATTTGGCTTTCTGCTGTAATGAGTAAGTGATGACTAGATGATTACTGTTTCAAACATGAAGTGAAGGTCAGCAGTCTTTTAGCAATGCAACATCACCAGCACTATTGTTGCGTTGGGCCAAAGAGCAGATTGTCACCTGCATATACCTGCACAATGTTATACGTGTATACACATACAAATACACAAGTTTTATTCACAAGTAGTGTATTGTCCACATTTTTTAAAAACAAAACAAACAAACAAAAAAAAAACATTACACCCACTTCTTTTCTGCATTTTTGCTGTGCACACCTGATAGTTTTTGGTTAAATATAGAAAATAGTTCCTTGGTAAAGCAGCAGGGGGCAGGCGTCTATCTGCAGGTGTTCACAGGTGGAACTCATTACTTACCTCACCTACGTCTACATGCTCTTTCCAGGTTTCATCCTCCTTACATTCCTTTTTGCAATCCTTCACCTTTGATCTCTATTCATCCAGTGCAGCGCTGAAATGCGGTTTTCTGCGCTACAGGCACCCCTCCCTGATGTTTGTCAGGTTTAAAATGGTTTTAAGATGTAGATCAGTGAGTGCGTTTTAACCAGCTCTCTATTATGTCCGGCTTCCCTCAGACTTGGACAAATAAACACCATTTGGAGCCGTTTCCAAAATAACCAGCCGAGCGGCAGGGCAGGGAGGGGCGTGTAGGCGAGGCGCTAGGCCACGTTGCTGGTAAAGCTCAGGCAGCTGTTATATCGACATTGTGTTCTAACTGCAGAGGAAATGCTGCTGTGACTTCATTTTTCCATATGTTCTATTTCTCTTTGTCTGGCTTTGTGTTTATCATTTACTTTTGCTCGGCATTCCAGAGCATTATCAACTATCAGTCTTCGCCTCTCTCCTTTATCATTCTGGCATGCTCTTGTTTTCTGTCTCACATTCTTTGACTGCTTCTCTCTCACTTTCCTTTCGTAGTATTGCACAATTTAATGACCTTCCGCCCCAAGTTAGCAACTTTCTGCGGAGAATTGAAAGGGGCCAGAGCACATGCTGGAAAATGTCCCTGGGAGTTCCCCACCTCCTCTTTGTGCCTGACTCTATCAGCCTCTAACATGCCTCATATCTTATCCGCTCAAAAAGAAGACCAGCTCTCTGAAGCAGACCTCTGAAACATTTTAATAAGCAGGTTTGCACTGAATCTCCTGCATCCACAGCCTACACAAGACTACATAATCAGAGACCTTCACTCATATCTGTCCACAGTGTAGTAAACTGCAAACAAATAGCAGACTTCAAACTGGCATCATTCAAGAACTGCTCGATCTGCAAATATATGAATACAGTAACTCCGGCTGAACAAAAGAGTGTTCTGCCCTACAAAGGCAGAACGCCATAACATCAAGTTACGTAACAAACAAGTTAAGGTCTTTTGCCTTTGTAGGGCAGTGTTGCTGGGTAAAGTTCATAGACACTACAAAAAAGGGTGTGGTGCAGTAGGGTTTGCCTTATCAATAATGCAGCTCTGTGTTAAAGTTGAACGTACTAGAAGTTAAACAATCATGTTATCAGCTAATTCATTTGATGCTTGGCCAGCCTAGCAAATGCTCTTATGCCACTTATATTCTTATGATTGATGTGCTTGATATGAACGAGCTAGTGGCGGAACATCAGTAGCAAGTTGAGGAGCAAATGCAAATGGGCAAACTGGCAGCGGGTAGTGAAAAGAGAAGTTGCATTGAGGACCATTCTTTTCATTTCTAATCATTCATTTACACAGAACAAAGAGTTCAAAGCACCGAGGAGTTTTAACTGGCAACCTAAATCCATATAAGATCACAAGCCCTTAAGCTGTACACTGGGCCTGTGCACAGTGATGACTAAAACAGGAATGCATTTCCTGTCGTTTCATTTAGTTGTCGCCTGGTTTGGAAAAAGTTGGTCATGATTGCCAGACTAAACACCATTTCCTGAATGTCCTGGGAAATATTCTCATGATTATTTTTTTTTTTTTCTTTTGTTTGGCGCTCATTGTAGATTTGCACAGTTTTGGGCTGTTGTGTAGTAATGTTATACAACCAGGAGCAATGTGAATGCATGAGAGTGAGACTCAAGAGACATGGGAAAGAGAGAGAGAGAGAGAGAGAGAGAGAATCAAACCCATATAAAAGGCTTTGCATAACAACGAACATCCGTTGAGCAGCTGTGCCCTCTCTTTTTCTTGCCCTCTCTTATTGGCACACAAGCAGCAATGAGAGTCTATAAGAAACTGGATTTAGGACATAAATTTGGGACATGTGAAATCGCAAAACTGCAATTATTTTAACGAGTGCAATCTAGTAATTAACGGGTGCAGTGTACTGGATCAGTAAAGTGCTCAGGGTTCAGGTTACAGGTCTGCAGACTCCCACCCAGCAAACAACTTCTGTGGACAGAGCTGAGGTGAGGAATTGCACACCATGTTTTTTTTTCTCTCAAGCCTCATTCCTCCTCAGTCATCTTCCCTGATAAATCCATGATAAATCACTCTTTTTGGCACTCCTACTCTCTTCTCTCCTTATCCACTCGTCCACTCTTCCCCTGAAGTACAACTGGCCTTGAGCATTCCTATATCCTACCGTCATACCTGCTGCTGTTTCACACTGCTCAACCTTTGCCCAGTGCACCTCTGCCCACACACCATCCTCACATGCAAACCTGAGTTACATCAAAGACAGTAAAAGTGTGTGTGTGTGTGTGTGTGTGTGTGTGTGTGTGCGTGCGTGTGTGTGTGTGTGTGTGTGCGCGTGTGCGAGAGAGGGAGAGTGAGAGAGGTGGCTGGCAACACACAAAACACAGGAGGAAAATATTAGTTCTGGAGGGTGGGCTCTAATTTCTCTTCACAGTGGCATGACTTCTGCAGAACTCAAGCTCTGCTGAAAGTACAATTTTCTGTTGCATGTGGGTAAAATGTTTTATACACCATGGCTCTACCCAAATTCACTCCTTAAATCCCAGCTCTCAGGAGTAGTGAAAGCAGTAATGTTTGATAATCATGTAAGCTACAATTAACTTCTAATGTCCTTGGAAACACTCTGGAGTTTTGTTGGATACTTGTTTTTAGACTTTTTATCTCCAGTGTTTAGAGCTCATTTTATGCAACTGTACACATTTTTAATGGATTTGTAAAGTCACTCACTCACTCACTCATCTTCTACCGCTTAATCCTGTTCAGGGTCACAGGGGGAAGCTGGAGCCAATCCCAGCTGACTTCAGGCGAGAGGTGGGGTACACACTGGGTAGGTCACCAGTCCACCGCAGGGCGACACACAGAAACAGACAACCATTCACACTCACATTCACACCTACAGGCAGTTAACCTAATCCCCTCTGTGCATGTCTTTGGACTGTGGGAAGAAACTGGAGTACCCGGAGGAAATCCATGCAAACCTGGGAGAACATACAAACTCCATACAGGAAGGCACCCAGGTGGACCCCGTGGATTGAACCCAAGACCTTCTTGCTGTGAGGTGAAACTGATAACCACCACACCACCACTCCACCTGCATTTGTAAAGGGGGGGGGGGGTGTTTCAGCATACAAAGAATGACCGCTTCATTCATTCTTTATTATACACAAAATAGGATGGACTTTCACTTTAAGGAGTGTCCAACAGTCATGTATCTGTCAAGGAGAAGAGAATGCATGTTTTGATCCCTTAACAAGTGACATACTGTGTTTGCTTACCAAGCTCTCTCTCTCTCTCTCTCTCTCTCTCTCTCTCTCTCACACACTTTCTCTTTCTGTCTTTCTCTTTGTCTGTCTCTATGATCTTGCTGCAATTATATCTGTAAAAGTGTGAAATACTATCTGTATGTGCATCATGATGAAAATCTGATTTGTTGGTTAATGCTTCAGGAATGTGATGTATGTAATGTATGTAAGATATGAGCAAAAGTGTAGGCACACAAACGTAAACCTCAGGATGTGTGTCAATTCACACTCCTGTCACTCAGTCCATCTCAGGCGTGCCACGACTTGTCTGTAAGAGCTCAGTCAACAGAAGAAGACTGCAGCTGAATAACACACACAGACAATTCCACATGGACACACCTAAAGGTAAATGAAATTGGCCACACACACACACACACACACACACACACACACATCAGTGCTTGGGTACATCCTCTGATTCCCAGCTCAGGATCTTGTTACAGAGACTTAAGAGTAAATGACACCTTACAGACTTCAAAAAAGATGAATGCCTGAACCAGCTCAGTCAGACACACTCAAACACACAAACACGATTGTCTTAATATTCTTGTGAGGACCATCTGTTAACATAATTATATAATTATTCATCCACAAAATAATGTTATGCTACACCTGAACCTTACCCTAAAATTAACCTCAGTAACCAAGAGGATTTTTCTTTTTTGGCTGTTTTAGTTTTATCTAAAAACAAAACAATACAAAAGCAAAGAAACTAAAAAAAAAGAAAAGAAAAAAAAGCTAAGACAGGAAATTGAAACATACCCACAGATGAGAGCCAAGAACAAGAATGTGGGGCTATCATGAGACTCACAGACTCAAACTGAATATTTGAGGATTAGAAAGAAAAATCACCTACTTTCTGAGTAGTTTGGTGCATCATGATAGCCTCAGATTTTTGTTCTTGGGTCACAGGAGTTGGACCTGATGTGGTCTTCAGTTGTTGAAGGCCATCCACCTCAATATGTGATGTGTTGTGCACAGGCCCGTGTTAAGACAACGTGGTGCCCCTGGGCACTAAAGCTCACTGGTGCCCTAACCTTATTCATCGGGGGAGGGGGGGTGGCGGCAGCAATTAAAATGTTGTTGGGGGGGGGCGTTAAAATGTTGCGAGTGGGGGGTGGGGGGTGCGGCAGTGGCCTAGTGTGTCTTGTGGTGCCCCCCCCCGCTGGTCGGTGCCCCTGGGCACAGGGCCAATGGCCCTTATGGTTAATCCGGCCCTGGTTGTGTATGCTGTGATGCTTTTCTGCTCACCCCAGTTGTAAAGAGTGCTTATTTGAGTTACTACAGACTTCCTGTCAGCTCTGACTTCCCTGGTCAAAGTGATTCAGCCGGCACAGCCTCCACAAACAGGATGGGTTTTTGTTGTTGTTGTTGTTGTTGTTGTTGTTGTTTTTTCAAACAATTGAATGTGTAAACTCTAGACAACTAACTACACTAAAAACTCACTGGCTATAAGTTGGGCATTTAAAGGTACCTTCTCAATTTCCTTTGCTTCTTTAGTCAACATACAACATGACCAAACTAAACTTCACATTAATCTTACCTTTTAAATTTCATTTATTGTTGATTTTGCAGAACTAGTATAAACAGAGGGCAAACCAAATAAACTGGAAGTTTGCTATTTAGCAAATAGATAATGCTAACATTCAGTGCTAGCACACAGTTGACGTGGTTTGCATCAAACACATGCTTCATGTTTGGTTACTAAACATGAATGAACATGAATGTTTAGCTCTTTTTTTTAGTGATAAGCAATAACACTTGTTAAATTAATCGCTCCAATATTACTCCAAAAACCAATCTGTTGTTAAATGGGAACGCCCAACACATAAGACAATCAGAACATATATGTTGACTGTGTTTGAATAAAAATGGGCATTTTTACTCACCATGTTGTTTAAAACAATATATTTATAAAAGTACAGATCAGCAGACCTTTTATTTAGTAGATATAGACACCATTATGTTGTAATACCTGGCACTGAGTGCCATTCAAATTGATTATTTACTAAGGACCTCGTTTGATTTTAATGCATAATATCACCAGAAGTTCTGTTCTTATAACACTTCAGCAGTGGAATTGTTGAGTGATCAAGGCTGAAGAGGAGATGAATGAAAGGTCACTATAAGAGAAATCATGTGTTTCGAAATCATGTTCTCTATTTTTGGTCTTTTTTCCTGTCCTGTCACAACCAGTTATACCAACATAAATCTACTGACAAAACTAGAACTGGTATACCGGATAAATCTTCACACCACCTACTACTACAGCATGTGTCATGCTATGTAGGATTTAACCACCTGAATGCCCCTCCCTTACCCAGACCTTTCCGAGCGTGTACTAGAACGTCCTGTGACTGTGTGATGCCCACGGTGAACTTCCAAGTACTTACATTCACACTCCCTTCCTTTTTCCATGCAATATTTTAGCCAGCTAGCCAGCACCAGCAAAGTCTGATTTTTTCTTCCTTGTCTTCCATCTTTTTCTCTTCTCTGTCATCCTTCCAGTGCTTCATTCCAGATTCATGCTGCCTCTTATAAAAATGCGAAACACTGTCGGTGCTCTCTAGAGGTTTGTCCGTTCTGGGCTACTGTAGCCATTCAACATGGCAGCCCTGTAGTGGGGGACCCACTCCCTGTGTCAATATAAAGGGCTCGTTCTAAGTTATGAAAAACATAATAATTTATAGTTTTTTATGCACTGACGAGAACATACTTATGAATTTCCCATGTACAATATGGAACATGTGCTCCATTTATGCTCATAGATAGTTTAGAAAAAAATCCTACATAGTGGACCTTTAAATAGAGATAGCAAAGTATGCTGAATAAAAATATAAACGCAACACTTTCAGTTTTGCTCCCATTTTGCATGAGCTGAACTCAAAGATCTGAAATATTTTCTACATACACAAAAGACCCATTACTGTCAAATATTGTTCACAAATCTGACTAAATCTGTGTTAGTGAACAGGTGTTCAGTATTTAAGGTGAAGAAATTATTTTTTGATTTATGAGCAACAAATAGTTTATCATATAATGTAGTGAATAAACAGCTTTGGAGACATGTTATGAAATATCTGTAGAACTGACTTCACAGGTATGATGTCATGCCTGACTGAACAGCGGTGCAGTGCACCTCCGCCCATGACCTCATTCTCATCTCCAAATTCTTGTGTATATGACTAAAACGGGGTGCAGCTGCACAAATGCCTAGTGTGCAATCATTTGGAAGGTAGACAGGGCTAAGGAGGGTAATAAGAGGAGGGATGAGATTATTAACCATAGGCATGGCACTATACTGGCCAGAGAGGGAAATGGGTCGAGCAGTAATTTGTTTGTGGTGAGGATGGATATTGGCCCAATTCTCTGGGGATGAGATCATGAGGTCAAAGGTAGGTGAGTTGGGATGAAGCTGAATATAAACTGTTCAGCTCATTAAGACAGACACATGATTTAAAAGTCTCTACAAGAATCCTTCCAAGATGGCTTGTGCAAAACGTTAACTTTCTCAGTGAACCTAAACGATAAGGTATGAAGTTATGAATGGGAGTAATATTATGAACCTCCCATGATAAACTTTAGGTTGAGGTAAGTGGTTGAAGCTTTTTTTTAACAGTTCCAAATTCAACAAAATAGCTCTTCCTATGAATCATTCACCAAATCTCATTGTTATTGCATACAGCTTGAGACCCTGGTTTGTAATGAAACTCTTAACTCCTAAAAATACAGGGCTTTCCAGTGAATATTCTCAGAAATTTCGCTTAGTGAAAGGTCAACTGGGAACTGAAATGTTTGTGCACCACGAGCCCCCACCTTTTTTCGGCGCTCTGAGACATTTCTACATGGCTAGATGCACAAACTCCCATGTCAATGAATCAGCAACACTCTGTTTTACCCTTCGAGAGAGTGAGTCAATGTGTTATCTCACTCCTTTAAAGAGTGGAGATGAAACAGAGACACCACTGCTTCCAAACAGTTTACTTCCTCTACAAACACCAATTTAAATAATATAAGCATAAAATCTATATCAACTGGCTTTTGAGGAAAAATATCATTTCTGTTGGATTGCCGCATGTACATTTGTACCAGTTTCAGATATTGCGAACTGCACCCGAGCAGACTTTAAGGTATGTGAGAAGGTGGAGTATATTAGTGCTCCTGCAGTAACTGAGCTTATGGGTTTATGATAGTAGTAAGTGATTCATAAGAGGCAGATTTATAGAGCAAGGTTGATAAGGAGGAGAGTTTGTGACATAAGCTCATGAATGGATTGGAAACAGCAGATAAGATTATGAGACAGGGTCCAGCTGTAAACGGCTGACAAACTGCCTACTGCGACATGTTGAAAGCGCCGTACAGACTGACCTGCACCTCCTCTTTGACGTGCTTTTTCTCACTAGTCAGACAAACTCACATTCTCTCCTGGAGTCTGGAGTGAGTTTATAGATTGGAACACACACACACACACACACACACACACACACACACACACACACACACACACACACACACACACACACACAC
>JAQLOM010000015.1:12796519-12806842 GCA_030068315.1 Chrysichthys thysi
CACACACACACACACACACACACACACACACACACACACACACACACACACACACACACACACACACGCGCACACAATTTGCACATATCTGCTTTATGAATATACTTCCTGGTAATGACATGGTGCATGCGTCCTTTATTCCTCGCTTCCATAGCAACTGTGCAAACTTTCCACCACTAGTAGTCATGTGGCAGTGTCTGTGTGCATGTGTGTGTGATCTGTGGTAACCCTGTTGCTATGACAACCCCGGGTGTGGCTTTCTGCCCATGCGACCATGAGGGAAGTTCTGTGGAGAAGAGGCGGCGCAGGACAGCACTACAAACTCCGAAAAACATTCCACAGCAATGGCTGTGTCTCACGTACAGATACACACACACCCCCACCCACCCACACACACACCCACACACACACACCCACACACACACACACACATGATTGTTTTAGATTTAAGATGTCGAAGGTGACAAATTCAACACTTAGAGTGATTTTTTTTTTCCCCTTGCAGAAGGGACAGATTTAACTGCTAGGAAAACAGAGTAAATGCTTTGCATAGTGACTCATATGGGAGAGTAGAAAGATTAAAATGCAAAAAGTTGCTTGACTGGTCTCCTGGAAAGAAGGAGGGCAAAAAAAGGACAAAAACTCTCAAAATGATCCGAATACAAATGAACCCGGTTATATTCTGAATAGGCAGTCTAAAGGAGTTTGGAGTAATTATGAAGTTTTGCCAGTAATGTCTTAGGTTTCTAGTGATTTTTGCTGACATTTTAGTGGAAAACTAGGTCCCTGTGTATGGGTATGAGTCTTACCATGTGTGTTTGGAGTGTAGAGGGTGAATTTTACAGGCCAGCAAAACGCACGGTGCATCTGGAACTGTTTAACCAAACAACAGTGTGTATTGAAAGGAATAAGCAATAAAAACGGTTCCTACTGTCAGTAGAAACGCTTCACCTGAAACGCCCCTTTAGGTTGTACAGTCGTGCCAAGCACTTGGTTTCAGAGTGCCACAGTCACAAGTTGTCTCCAAATGAGGAAGGATGTGGAATCAGTCCTGATCAAGTCTGATATGAGTCATATCCAGAGCATTTGTTTGAGTCTCCAATCTCCAACAGAAGTAGCATTTATCCCAATGTGGCCATAATATACACTGATCTGAAAAATAATCTGGACCTGATGAACACTCTTCCTTGGAGATACACTTAAAACAGCACTAAACACACTTAAACAAATCACTAGCATTTATCTGCTTTGCTCTGTCTCATGACACTCACTGACGTTTTATAACACTAAGCCAGACAGACTCATGAAGCCAGACTCGAGCAATGCCTGAGAGATTTTTTCGTCTTATCAGGAAAATCTGAGGTCTTCCTTGTCGAGATCATCAGTGATCCGCATTCCACTGACAACCTATGGCGCTTTGTTAGCTACTGGTGATGATGCATTAATATAGCCCAGATACTGTTAAACTCATTTATGCAAAAAAAAACAAAAAAAAACCCCGTGAGATATGTTTGTACCCCAACCACGAGATAAGATCAAAATGTGAAATATTCTGACACAGACACACCTATTTTCAGACTGTCTTGTTCCGACTTCAGAGTTTTTATGTAAGATACCAAAAGCTGGTTCAAATCAACAGAGTCGACAGTAATGTGTTTCAAGTTGTATTTTTCTGTCTAAAAATGGAGATGAGTCATGGATTTAGGCCTCTACCAAAAAGCACCCCCCACACAAAAAAGGGGGAGGGGGTTAATTAACATTAACTTCTTCCACATTTGGAAAGACAGAAAGAATCTCCAAGTGAGGGCCAATTTTGTGTGTAATATTTTTCTTCTTATTATTCTCCTTCTGATTATTATTACATTAGTAAAAGAATACAGTGGCAAGTTTGAAGTTTTTTCTTTTTTTTAGTCTCGTCTTCTAATGCTTACTACAAACAGCAATCCTAACTTATGTTTCTTAAGGTGAATTCATATATGGGTGTTGCTATTGTCTACGATTTATGGATCATGTTCAAGCTGGATCAAGAAATGAGAAAATCAAAGCTTTTTATTTCCAGAGGTTCCTGTTTCAGAAACAAAGGCCGGGATCCGGCAGCAAAACAGAGGAAAGAACAATCAGATCAAAAACAGCATTACTCATTAGGCGTGGTGGCACGGTGGTGCAGTGGTTATAAAATTATAAAAGCAGTACCAAATGAGTGTAAATAAACTTTGACTTGTCTTCTTTTTTTCTTTGATCCTACTAGTAAATGAATGTAGGGCGGCATGGTAGTGCAGTGATCAGCATTGTCACCTCACAGCAGAGAAGGTTCTGGGTTTGAGCCTGGTGACCAGTTGGGGCCTCTCTGTGTGGAGTCTGCATGTTCTCCCCATGTCTGTGTGGGTTTCCTCTGGGTGCTCTGGTTTCCTCCCACAGCACAAAGACAAGCAGATTAGATCAAGTGGCTACTCCCAATTGCCCTTAGGTGTGAATGGGCGTCTGTCTCTATGTTAGCGACCTGTGCAGGGTCTACCCTTTCTTTTGCCTGAAGTCAGCTGAGATTGGCTCCAGCTTCCCTGCAACCCTTAATGGATAAGTGGCATACATATCCATGGTATGGATAGATGGATAGATACTTACTAAGACAGAAAATGTAAAAATGTATGTTTTTTATAATAACAATATTATTAGTTACAGGCATGTTAACTCTGGATACATCTGTTGTAAGTGTGTGTATGGGCATCATGAACTGGCTTAATGTAGAAAAATCCATGATCATTGCATGAGAGAATAATATTAGGTTACTTAGATACAGTATTGTTAGTGTGATTCATTAATTATAATTACTTGATTTGTGTTTCATTTGCTTGTATAACAACAATATTCTCTTTTTTAAGGTTCCCTTGAAAATATTGAAAAACCTTTCTGGCCTGTCAGCTTCGACTGATGAATTCTTTCAGCAATGGGGGGATCTATTAAGGGCAATATATATTGTGATAGTGATGCAAACTGGGATAAAGGTCTAAGCAATTATATCATCATAAAAGTTTTGTAAGACTTTGGAAATGAAATAAGATAAGTTCTTTTTAAGGTTATGCTGTAGGATTGAGGAGAAGGTTATTGCAAAACTCATGAGGAGGTGGCGTTAGGTGTTTTATGTGACTTTCCATAAAGAGAGTGAACGTTCTTTATTGGTCTGCTTTCTCTAACAGCACATTCAGAACGTCATCCTTGTCCACATACTGCTTTATAGTAGCGTTCAGAAATGCTAATATCATGCTTTAGTTTGTGAGCATTAAAAAAGCATTCATTTGTCTGGGACGTGACTTTCATAAAGAACGGAAGTGACGTTTTAGAACGTAATGTTTGTTTTTGAATGCAAATGAATTCCCAGCACTTCGGGTCTGTAAGAAGCACTGAAGGATTGCCGTGACCTGTTTGTGAAACATTCAACCCTTTTCTCTTTCTCGTCTTTTCACATAAATTACACACTAATCTACTTTCTTTAAAACTTTTATGCCGTCTCATGGGTTTTGACCTAAGTCTTCCATAAATGGATCTATATTTTTTATAACATATTTAAGAAAAGCTTATGAATGTGTAATTAAGGCCCAGTCAAATAAAGAACCTTTATGATTAGCAGATCATTAATTTGAGCAGGTCGTCAATTCAACATGAATGCATTCGAAGAGCAACACGTGAACCCACCCAGGTTATTTTGTCCTTACCCATAGTGTTAATTTGCATAACAAGTCATTTTAAATGCTCTTGATCAAGCAACAGGTAATGCAAGTAACATGGGTGATACAGTATCTGTGCAGAGGTGGAGTGATTTAAATTGGAGGAGTGCACAAAAATCATTTCGCAACAGAGATTACAGTGCTAAGAGCTAAGAGTAATTCCCAACTCGCTGTAGTCATACAAACATTTCTCCTTTCCCCATTAAAGCTTTGAAATGAGCAATGGCTCCTGTCGTCACAAGAGCTACAGCACCCACACCGCTTACATCTGACAGGAGGAATAACAAAACCAAACACTGGTTGGTAACCCTGAGTTGAATTGTTTATCCTTTGCAACATTATGCGTGTCTTTTGCGATGCTTGTACTGTCTGGAGGTGATTATTTTCACACAGTACTTATTTGCATAAGTAAACAAGTGAAACATGGGACAAAAACTCGTATATGTCTAAACAGAGAAGCAGGCTGAGAATAAATACATACATTTGGTATAAATCCAAAAGTTCTTAGGAGTTCTTGTAAGAGAGGTTTTAAAACGTGGGTTAAAGTGTAATGCTAAGTGAAATGTAACGCCAAAGCAAAGGCACCTTTCTAAACACATTTATATGTCGTGTTGAATGAGTACGTTGTTGTTGCATGATTTACAGTGCCAAGAGCTACAAAGCTGCTTGTCTGTGCACAAGCTCGCAAAGACACCTCTTTCCCTATTTGAATATGCAAAAGGTTTTAAAGGCAGTTCGAGGCGAGGTGCTAATTTGAATATCCTAGGGCTGTAGAATTATACAACATTATTATGCAGCAGGTAGAGGACATCTTGTCCATTCATTTCATTTATATTTACTTGCTCACAAGCAGGAGTGGAATGGTTGCATTTCTCCATACCCCTGTTTCTGCTTCTGCTCCGAGGTGTTTTCTATTTCATTTCATCTTCTAAAAAATGACAAATTTGAACTGCTAAATCATGTGATATGAGTCACTTCTGCTCACGTCTCGAACAACAGGACTTTTTTTGTCGCAAAACCTAATCAATGTGCTTGGCCAAACAAAAATGATAGTAAAGAGGGTGGGACTGTGGGTTAGGCAACATGCAGCTGAATACCCAGGTAATGATTACAAGAAGAATGCAAGGAGAGGGGTGTTGAGTTTCAGTCCCACCTCCAACTCTCTACTTGACACCTAAGATGACTGGCCAATCAGAACTACCCATTGGCTCCTCCCAGCCCTGCGCTGCTATAGTAAGAGGGTCAGAGTCAGCTATTCGGTCTCAACTGCCTGGGTTGCTCCAGCACAGTAGACGCGCATCCCCCTTGCTGTACTCTCTTTCTTACTTGCACTCTCTTTTTCTCAGCCACTTCAGTGCAGAAGACCTGCAGGCACAATGTCATTCGCAAAGAAGACAAACTACACTGTGAAGTCCTCCTCCTCTGCATCTGTACCACGTACCTTCAGCAGTATGTCCTACACAGGTCCCAGCCTGGGACGGCAGAGTTACACAGCGCGCAGCTCCTATGGAGGAGTCAGGAGTGGCCTGGGAGGTGGGAGCTACATCAGCAGCTCCACAGCGTATGGAGGTGGCATGGGTCTCGGTATGGGAATGGGAATGGGTGGCGGGCCTGTGCAATCCATTACAGCCGTGACAGTCAACAAGAGCCTGCTGGCCCCGCTGAACCTGGAGATCGACCCTACCATCCAGGTCGTCCGCACGCAGGAGAAAGAGCAGATCAAATCCCTGAACAACCGCTTCGCTTCCTTCATAGACAAGGTGGGTGACTGTAGGACTTCAGTACGTAGCTGTCATTTTGGCCGCATGAGTCACGGTCAGGAAAACATTGTGAAATGAAGCATATACTTTTCTGACCTTCTTGTGACTACCAGGCAGTCACGACAGAGCGGAAACACTAAGAAACTAACTGACTGAATTAAGTGACGAAGCCTGAATTTGTTCTAAGAAAAAAACAAAACAAAGAAAAAAGAGCGTAACAAGAGAGTTTTTCATCCGAGTCATTTGTTCTAGGGTGAAAAAAACTTGAAAAAGTTTCATACTAAGCGTAATGTATTCTGAAAAAAACACTGCAAAAAGTGACTGATTCATGCAAAGCGTCATGGATTCTGAGATAAAACGTTGCAAAAAGTAACTGCTTCACAATTTGATGGCCGTAATGACTTCCTCGCCTCAACTGCGGGGTTAGGAGGGGAATTGGGTGTGTCACTGGTCAGAATGAAACGGCTTTACCTTTGCAACAGACTGCCTTGCGGCCGTAGCTTAAAGTTCACATCAAAGTCAAAGAAAGGTTTAGATTTATATATATGGATTTAAACTACACTTTGTTTCACTAGTCATTTTGGATATAGTCTTAGTACTGTGCAATATTTCTTCATAGTACTGGCATTACAACTTAGTTTACATCTTCAGCTGAGAACTATTGTGCCATCAGACAAAAAGGCTTTTGTCACCTGAACCTACAGGACCTGCTCTACAGTGTTAATATTTAATCAAGAGAGGTGGTGTCATGTTCTTGCAAACACTGAACACATTACATAACAAGCCCTCTAGAGGCAACCATGACGAGAAATAATCTGGTTCTGATTATAACATTAGGACCTAGAAATTTTTTCACTTTTCCTGTTTTTTTTCCTATAGCTACAGTCTGGGTTGCACTGCATTAACACTGTACAGTGTTGCAACTTAAAATAAGTGAAAACGTGATATGAGCTCTCAGTCTTTCTTGTGTGGTGTCCACCTCTGTGCAGGCTTCTCCCTCAAAAAGCACCTACATCATCATTTTTTCCATGTTCCTTGTAACAACATCCCCCAACCCCCTCACCCACCGCCCTAAAAAAAAAAAAAATAAATCCCCATACAGACAGGAAAAACGGGGAGGTGGGCATAGCTTTTGTGAAGTCACCCACTCCCCCTTCCTGGTGTTCAATTAGGATGTGTCACACTTTCCCTGGAAAAAAAATATCTGTTATCCTGAATGCAGTAACTCATTCCATAAAACGCTGGGCCAACAGGGTTCCCGTGATGCTCACATGGTGCCTTTTGGCATTTGCTTGTTTCTTGGTGCATTAAATGTCGGTTTGGCCCAGAAACTACAGCTCCATTCATTTACTGACTGTAACAGCAGTCTGGGCACAGCGCCCTTTGAAGTGTTGAATATGGTACTGATTTGTGCTCAGGCTGAAACAATAACTCCTTTCTCCGTTCCCCCACTCAGGTACGCTTCTTGGAGCAGCAGAATAAGATGCTGGAGACCAAATGGAGCCTCCTCCAGGAGCAGACTACCACCCGTTCCAACATTGACGCCATGTTTGAAGCCTACATTGCCAACCTCCGCAGACAGCTTGACAGTCTGGGCAACGACAAGATTAAACTGGAGGCTGACCTGCACAACATGCAAGGCCTGGTCGAAGACTTCAAGAATAAGTTAGTATTTGGTTTTCTTCCTCGCTTGCTGGTCTCTTTCACCTATTGGATTATGGTGAATGGATGGTGCCCAAGTTTAACTTTGTGGTACCTTTGAGTGTTCCAGTATAAACCAGCCTCCATAGATGACAAAATCATTTGTCCTGCATATACCTTGCAACAAGGTCTTAAATAACACTGATTTCAACCAATACACCAAGGCAACTGAGCAAAAAATGACCACCTATTAGTCCAACATCTCCAGATAACATTGATGGCATCATAAATTTTCTACATGGAGATGTTAGGCCCCTGCCTCTTATGGGTTTTCAATCCAATCAAGCAGGAGTCATACCTAATTTCACCTGATGGATGAGATGAGCTTGACTTTTCAGTAGACCCAGGTGTGATTCTGCTTGGTGGGAATGAAAATCTGCACCCGCCACGGCCCTTTCCAGATAAGCTTGGACACCTCTGCGTTAGACAGCGTACTGACCGCTGAGTTGAGACCTGAAGCATGACATACAATGCAACTCTGCTTCCCTCTAGTGTACACACGAGTTATTGTTCTTGGAAAATAATAGGGTCATTTAGTTCTACTCAGTATGTGAAAAAAATATATTAGGTATTTGAATATCTTCTGGCATATTTATAATATGAAATTTCTTCAGGTATGAAGATGAGATCAACAAGCGCACAGAGGCTGAGAACGACTTTGTCCTCATCAAAAAGGTCCGTGCAGATGGCTTTCCTATATTAAAAAACGGGGTTGGACGCATTTTTATGCAGATCTGACATACAGCTGTGAATGAGCTTCTAACACTAATGTTACATTTAAATTTAAAGTATAATTATGACATTTTCCAGGATGTGGATGAGGCCTATATGAATAAGGTTGAGCTGGAAGCCAAACTGGAGAGCCTTACAGATGAGATCAACTTCCTCAGGCAGATCTATGAAGAGGTAAACTTGTAAATGACATGTTTTCAGTTATTTCAGAAATGTACTGTTTTGTGGAACGATCACTCATTATTTCCTACTTTCTCTACTTTGCAGGAGATCCGTGAGCTTCAGTCTCAAATCAAGGACACCTCAGTGGTGGTGGAGATGGACAACAGCAGGAAGCTGGACATGGATTCCATCGTGGCTGAGGTCCGTGCTCAGTACGAGGACATTGCCAACCGCAGCCGTGCTGAAGCAGAAACATGGTACAAGTCTAAGGTGTGGTACATTTCTGTATGCAGATCGATTTAGACAAATTTTGACTGACCACATAATTTAGCATAGGCTAAACAGACCATTCATGGAATCGGTCTCAACCATTTTATCTTTCTTTTCTGCCTTAGTTTGAGGAAATGCAGACATCTGCCAGCAGGTACGGAGATGACCTCCGATCAACCAAGACAGAGATTGCTGATCTCAACCGCATGATCCAGAGACTGCAGTCTGAGATTGATGCTGTGAAGGGACAGGTAAGATTTCCTTATCCAAACTGTAACATGTTCTAGATGTACACAACTGACATGCTAAACAAAGAGAGGTTAGGGTGCTAGTGAATGAAATAAAAAGCAGTTCACTTAAGAATTATTCCTCATAGTGTTCTGACTTTTGTGCTTTAGCGTGCTAACCTGGAGAATCAGATAGCCGAGGCCGAGGAGCGTGGAGAGATGGCAGTGAGGGATGCAAAGGCTCGTATTAAGGATCTGGAGGATGCCCTGCAGAGAGCCAAGCAAGACATGGCACGCCAGATCAGAGAGTATCAGGACCTGATGAATGTCAAACTGGCCCTGGACATTGAGATTGCTACCTACAGGAAACTCCTGGAAGGAGAGGAGGATAGGTGAGTTCACTGGGCAGCCATTTCCCAGCAAGTTTGCTGTTTCTGACCTAATTTTGTGATGGTTAATAGAAGCTAACCATCTTTTGTGCTTTACCAACAGACTTGCTAGTGGAATCAAGTCCATCAATATCTCCAAACAAAGCAGTAGGTTTTCAATCTTCATCATTTAATCAGAATGAACCTGATATGTAATATACTGTATATAGTCAGTATATTGATCTTGTTTCCTTGTTTGCATCCCTACAGCAAGCTACAGCCCCTTCCCTCTGGAGAGTGCTGGCAGTTCCTACAGCAGCTTCTCCAGCGGTTATGCTGGAGGTTATGGCGGTGGGTACAGTAGTGGTTTTGGTGACAGCAGCAGCATGACCCAGAGCAAGAAGAACATTGTCATCAAGATGATCGAAACCAAGGATGGCAGAGTTGTGTCCGAGTCTTCTGAAATTGTCCAAGATTGAGTGCAAAGCGCGCTTACCACTTCTGCCCTTTAACCCTGTCTCCTTTCTACTTGTCTCACCCTTCCTCGAAACCCCTAACATAGCTGTCTGAAGTAACTAGTTACAGAAGGATAAAGTCATAAACCAGGCTCTAATCCTTAACTCTGACCGAAGGGTTCTAAAGGACCAAACAATATCAATTCACATTGTGCCTTAGGCAAGTTTCTGCATAGTGCACTAAAAGATATACTCTCAGTCTGCTCACAACACAACATGTTCTCCAGTCTACATCTGTGACCTGGAGAATGCTAGATCTGCCACCAACATGAGCTTCTCCTGTTACTGTTCTTATTGCTCTGTAACAGTATTCAGGTCAGATTATGAAGGGTTCATATTTGTGTTACAATCAATTGTGTTTGTGGCAGATCCATGTTATGTGCCTGCTCTTTAGAAAACGTCTTCCCCAAAATATTCTGTCTGATGCAAAAGGAAATTCCTCGGAGTACCAAATGGTGCTGTTTTTGCTACCAACAATAAAGTGTTTACTTAAATAAAAAAATATTTACACCTTGTCGATCTTTTACTGATTGTGATGCATATAGATACTATTTTTATGACGCACACATCCTGTAGTCCAAAAGAAGTTAAAGGCCACAAATCAAAAGAGCAGCTTGAGCACGCTTGTGTGGGGAGATACCCATGGGTGAAGTGTCAGTGTTGGTGGCATGACAATGAACAATACAATGCACAAAATCAGTCTTTATGCAGACGATATAGTACTCGATTTTCAAGACCTTCCTAAATCACATATAACATTTATAAATGAATTCTCAGAATTGTCAAATTATTCCATTAACTGGTCAAAAAGTACAATCTTACCACTTAAAGGAAATTAATGGCATCAAGTAACCAAAGAATTCACA
>JAQLOM010000015.1:12861062-12872210 GCA_030068315.1 Chrysichthys thysi
TGTTGTCTATGTTCTATTGTGAATACAATATCAGTTTTTGAGATTTGTAAATCATTGCATTTCATTTTTATTTACAACTTGTACTTTGTCCCAACTTTTTTGGAATTGGGGTTGTAGATACACTAACACGAGTGTCTCTGTGTTGTAGGGCACGTTGCAAAAGTTCGTGGACGACTTGTTCACCGTGATTCTTAGTACCAGTCAGCCGGTTCCTCTGGCTGTAAAATATTTCTTTGACCTGTTGGATGACCAGGCAGCACAGCACAATATTATTGACCCTGAAACCATCCATATCTGGAAGACAAACAGGTAATTGTTCCATAATTCATGTGCTATTAGTTGTTGGGATTAAAAGCTGCATCTGTCACTCTATGATGAAGACAAACTGCTAGTGAAACAAATTACTTGTGTGTCAATGTCTTACAGTCTGCCACTGAGGTTCTGGATCAATATCCTGAAGAACCCACAATTCATCTTCGATGTTCCGACCTCAGACAATGTGGATGCAGTGTTGTCTGTTATCGCGCAAACCTTCATGGACTCCTGTACAATCGCTGAGCACAAACTAGGCAGGGTAAGCCAATCCGAAAGGGGGTGACCAGTCAAGTGGAGGAGCTTTACACAAGTAGCAAACTGGTGCAAAAGAACAGACTATGTTAGACTTTTTAGAAAATGAATGTTTAAGCTTTTTAGAAAATGAACGTAGGTTTTTTTCTTACGTGTGCTTCTTTGTGCAGGATTCTCCTATTAACAAATTGTTGTATGCTCGAGACATCCCACGCTACAAACAAATGGTGGAAAGGTGAATGTTTTACTCTATTCTTTTAATTCAGATAGTTGTTTTTCAATTAAATGTTTGGAAATAGAATTATTTTGAATCAAAAATCTTTCATGAAGCAATGCTAGAGAATTTATCAAAGACATAAAATAAAACTTAAAAATGAGCTAATGCTGCAGGTTTTATGCCTTTACTTGAAAGAGAGAACAACCCTCAGATATCCTTATGGGTTGACTGATCAAGATTTGTGTTGTATTTTTTTTTTAACCCTTAACCTTCCAGATATAACACATTAATTACATTTTGAAATAGTTGTAGCAGGTCCATATAGGAGATGCACATAGGGCTCTATTCAGTTTTGGTGAGCAATTCCAGCTGCAGTGTTGAAACGATTCCCCGTTGACATCCTCCGCTTTATCCTGTCCTCTCTTGCATTTGTCTTTTGTGCATGACCAGCCTTCTTGAGGGACATGAATAGGTTTGTGACATTGTAAAGGTGCAATATTCTAGAAATCACAGATTTGGAAGGACCAATTTCTCTTGCTATGGCTGACAGGGTCGTCCCTTTGGCCTTCATCTGGACATCCTGCTGCCGGAGGGTTTTAGTCACTTTAGAACGGCTCGACATCCTGCAAAGTCATTGATAACTAGAAAGTTAGGTTGGCAGTTAAACAGGGTTTGTAAGATAATTAAGGAAATTTGCACCAGCTGCCAGAGTAACACCGAAAACTGGGAGGTATCTGAAAATGTTCTCTAATTATGATTAGTGTCCTTTGTCAAAGATCTCATTTAAGTTTCTTCTCCTGTGCTTTATGAATGTATGTAACTCATGACATATGGTTAAAATCCTGCTCTTTTACTCCTGTTTGGATCATTTCCACATAGGACTACGTAGTGACCATGACATTTAGGAAATTGTAGGTTGTTCTCTAATCTTGATCTCCAGTGTGTGTGTGTGTGTGTGTGTGTACACATACATAATATTAGACTTTTTATCATTTTTTTATTTTTAAATTGTCTTGCTTTTTTGTTTCCAGTCTATATTTTGTTAATCCCATGATTTCATGGTTTAAATGCAAGTGCTTGTGTTTAATGGCAGTGATTTAATGAAAAACCCAGTCTCAGACAGAGAGTAGAGAGTCTCAGTCTCTCTACTCAAGAGAAATCTGGTAACCGTGGAGGCATGAACACACACAAATGATTTACATCATCTGAATGGAGTGAGCAGAAGATCCCCGTAGATGCATAACCTGACGATGAATATACATAATATCCTTATGTAAATAGTCACATCGTGTCTGTGTCACGCCTGCTGGCGCAAAGGGACTCCGAATCCCAGGAGCACCTGCGCTCTCACAACATGGCCGAAGGCCTCACTAGGTCAAGGTCACCTGACTTTTAATGAGACGCAGGTGCGACTCATTTAACACATGGACCATTTAAGACTCGCAAACACACACATCAAGTGCGAAGCATTAGATTTGCCCTGTGTAGCTATTGCCGAGCCTTCTGTTATTCTGACTGCCTTTTTGTGTACGATTGTTTTGATATTCCGTTTCTGCGTCTCGTCTTGCCCTTATCTGCCTGTTTGTTCCGTTCTGGTTTTGACTTTGCATTGTGTTTTGGGATTTCGTCTCTGCCTTGCCTACCCCAGCCCATTCGCCCCATCGTATTACTCCCTGCCTGTCTTTGACCTCGATCCTGCCTGCTGTCTGTCGGATCTGTTTGTTAATAAATATCATTTATCTGCACATGCATCCCGCCTCGGCTCCTGGACCTGACAGTCTGACTGATTTAAGATGGCAACTTAAATGGCAAATGGTCTTCTTAAATAAAAGCTTTACTGGAGTGTTTATAGCACTTCTGTTTAAGAGAATTTAATTCCATGCTTCTACGAGACGGAGCTACATTAAATGTACCGTTCAAAAGCTAAGGTGACGGGTGGACATACACGTCATAGAAGGTTTCTCAATCCTTCACAGATGTCCTATTAGTAAAAACCTTACAATGAAAACAATTCCTGGGTAAAGTTCAAGAATTATGCATACAGCAGTCTCAAACGTTCGACCCATGGTGGTAACTGCGAAGTTCTCTGTTCTCTAGTTCAAAGTAACTTTTGAATAACTCCAAAAACTACCAAATTTGCTCTACTTCTGTTTTCTACGAACGTACAAATAAACGTTTATCTCCTCAGTGATTTTGTCTTTGTCCAGTTAGTAAGTGATTTATAAGCAAATTAGAAATGACCTCCTTGGAAGCTTTGGTCAAAATTCAGCGTATCACATGATGTCTGTTAACCCCAGTTTCAAATGATGTTTTTATAGCTGCAACCTTTTATTCCAGTATTTGTTATTAGGATTAATATGCCGTATAAAACATTAACAAAGTAACATATATATGCTTAAAAAACAAATAAGCCAAAGAATCATCCCCTGCATTAACCAGTGCTCTTGCAGTCATCAAGTAAGCGTAAAGCCACAGTGACCAATATGAATGTTATTTAACATGTTTGTGACCAAGAAAGTAAGGCTGGAATCAGTTAAACTTATGGAAGTCTGCTCTCTGGCTGATGGCATTCTTATTTTTGTCCAGGTATTATTCCGATATAAAGCATACCATTTCTGCCAGTGACCAAGAAATGAACTCTGTTTTGGCAGAGCTGTCTAGGGTAAGACTTTCTTTAATATTAGAGATGCTGCAGTGGTGTTTGATTCGTCTGAATGCCGTGTTGTATGCACTGAGCTCTAGTTTTAGATTACTAAGGAAGAAACATGAAATATGTATTGCCAAGTGTTTATCTGTATACTTCCATTTTGCCCTTCCAGAACTACTCAAGTGAAGTGAATCATCTTGTGGCCTTGAATGAATTATACAAGTACATCAACAAATATTATGATCAGGTAAGAAAATACTGGCATCAAGCCTGTTCTATTCGACAGTCATGGTAAAAAGAAAGTACACTGTTCTTCAGTTTTATGTTCAGTTCTTTGGAGATGTGAGAGGCTCAATTAGCTTTAGCCTTCCATTGACGTCCATTCATTTTCTGCTCTTTTCGACCTCAAATAATTTTACTCCTGAATTGTTCTGCACAGTTTATGTGACCATTGTTATTGTCAAGAGAAACAATTCACTGTGTGATGGGCTTCATATGCTTGTAATTCATGGCTTTATGGCTGCACAATAAACATTTCTCTCCAACTATGCTAAAAATGGCGTCACGAAACAGCTACGGAAAGTCACTCAGTAGTGCCCCTTAAAGAACTCGGTGAATCAGAAGACTTAATAAAATCACCGGCACACTGAGAAAAGGCATTGAGGTCAGATTCAAAGTCAGAATGTAAGCCAGAAAAATATATTTGGGGTGCGCAGCTACCACAGACTGTAAGGCAGCTCCCCGTCGTGTTGCATTGCCTTTCGACACAAAAAGTGAGCTGCTTGCTGCACAGTAGACAAACAGCCAGTGAGAGGCTCACCAGGAAGTAACCCCAATCTGGCTTCACTTCTCTCCATTCAAACTCTATGGAGTGGCTCTTTCCACTCTTTTTTACTCTGTGGTCCTCACCAACGTCTGTAAACAAATAATTCCAGGTCATGCAAAAAAAAAAAAAAGAATAAAATAAAATAAAAATAAAATAAAAACATTTCAAAACAGATGTTATTATGTAGTCTTTTTTTTCAAGAAGTAAACCAACATTTAGAAACGAGATGGGAGAAATAAATAAGTACACCCTATAATTCAGTAATGTGTAAAACCACCTTTAGCAACAGTAACCTGAAGTAAAGTTATACTGTTGTTTAATATCATTTAATTACATAAATATCATTTCTATAATTAGTATTATGTAAAGTTTAAAATTGTATCTGCTTTTACCTAAGTAAGGTCAAAATGTTATGGCTCATTATCTTAAAATCACATCAGTTTCATATTAACTTCAACAGACGTTGCCAGAAAAATCCAGAACCATAATGAACAAAACGTAGTGACAAGAAACACTAATATGCGGATTCAGAAGGGAATCGAAAGAGAAACCATGCTGCATGCAGTTTACAGGCATATAGAGAAAAGGCTAACAATACAATGTGGATCAATATAATCTTCGTTCGTTCGTTCGTCTTCTGCCGCGGGGGGAAGCTGGCGCCAATCCCAGCTGACATCGGATGAGAGGCGGGACACACCCTGGGCAGGTCGCTAATCCACCGCAGGGCCACAGACAGTGACAGAGAACCATTCACACACACATTCACACCTACGGGCAATTTAGAGTAGTCACTTAGCCTAATCCCCTCTGTGCATGTCTTTGGACTGTGGGAGGAAACCGGAGTACCTGGAGGAAACCCACGCAGACACGGGGAGAACACGCAAACTCCACATAGAAAGGCACCTGTGACGAACCCGGGGCTTGAACGCAGGACCTTCTCGCTGTGGGGCGACAGTGCTAACCACTCAGCCACCGTGCCGCCCCAATATAAGCTTATTGTAAATAATAATCCTAGGATTATTGTAAAACGATCTGTATGTCTAACTACAGCAATTTGTAGGAGGTACAAGTCTACAATTAGCTTTACTGCTGCACATCTTAAAGTGTAGAATATGAAATGAGTTGTAATAAGAACTAATAAGAGCTCTTCTGTAGTTCTCAGGCAGTTTGGAACAGTCCTACTTTAATGTCATTTATGTTTTAACCTTCTAATGACCTGTTTAAAAATGCGAGTCAAGTTATGAGCATATAAATCTAAATATAATCTCTAAGTGTCTTCCTTTTACATACAGCAGCATTATCTAGTGATTTATATCATTTAGTTGAGCACATGGCAAACCCAACTGGAACAATTGGCAAGGGTTTCAGTAAACCTGTGTATGGCAGCTGAAATGATTACAGTGGACCCTCAGCTGGCGAATGCTTTGGATGGCGAACAAATCAACGTACAGGCTGAATTCCGAGCAGATTTTGTACCAACCAATAAACAAATCCTTGACTGACGTACAAGAAGCCAACCCTCGCGCTTCACGCCACAAACATTCTCCAGTCAAGCACTCGTGGTGTGAACGTGTTCATCGCATTTTTTCGTTGTGTTTCTCTGCATTTTTGCACTATAAGCCTTCCTTATGCGTCCCAAGAAAGTGGAAATGGTAGTGAGAGTAAGAAGCCTAAGCATGTAACCGTTGAAATAAAGAAACAATCGCAAAACATGAGAACCGCCACCATATCTCTCCGCCACCGTCCACCTACGCCAGCGACTACGTATCCACCGCAAAGGGAACATGCATTAAAATCATCTGTTTATTTAATTTAGGTTTATTTTTCTATGATTAAGGTTATTTTAATTTTATTCTGTTTTCTTGCCACACATAAACCCTTAATACACTTTAAAAACATGTTTTTGAGAGCTGAAACACATTAATTGTACTTACATTCATTTCAAAGGGAAAAATTGATTCAGGTCGCGAACAAATCTGTTCACGAACAGAGTCTCGAAACGCAATAAATTCATGAGGCGAGGGTCCACTGTATATGTTTTATTATATACTGACGTGAAGTGTATAATATTATGACTAAGACCCAGTTCAAATGAAATGAGCTAGTGAAGTAGTTCCACACCAGTGCAGGGTGTGTGCTGAAAGTGAGTGTAATATTCTGTTACTGTCTTTATATATGCTGAGCTTAATCTAGAAGCAAATGCTGATCTCAGAGGGTCATTTCCTCGACAGCAAGCTTGTATAAGCAGGATGCCCACGAGAGCTGTGAAATATTCTTGGTAGTCATATGCATTATGTGGACTTGCTCCAAGTTAGGGCCAAGCAGCTGTTAATGGCACTGAATCCTCAGAACACATATGGTCTGTTTGCAAGAATCCTTTTGCCTTCCAAGCTACCAATGAAGACTTCATAGTAAGACATGTTATCAGATAGTGTAACCTGGCATCAGACCAGGGACATGATCGTAAAGCGTGTTTACAGTCACAGAGCTCATGAGTGTTAGCGATCACCTTATAACTGTTCAGTTTAGCACCAGGAGAGGTTTTCTTGGCACGACATGCCCTGTACGCTTTATAATAAACCATAGGTGTGGACATCTTGGCTTCACCAAAACAAATCATTCAGTGTGGCTGTCATGGTCTCACCTGTCTCTCCAGTAGCTCATTACTATCTTATTTACATACTACTTACATTATACACTTCCTGTTTAGTGAGCTCATGGTAACTTTACAGCATTACAGAGCCTGTGTATGTGTGTGGATATCATAAGGTATGTGGTTTTTTGCTGTTTGTCTCGCCCTTCGCTATTTGTTCGCCGGTCATGAGTTTTTGGTCATGACTTCCCTGTCTGAGTTTTGACTCAGAATGACAGGATTTCATTCTCCTGTAATAAACTCTGCAATTGCAGCCTACCTTTCCACACTGTATTGTTTGTTCCTGTGGTTTTGGGGCCAGTATTTTGAGCTGGTCTTCTCTGAAACTGGTCTGTGCCACATCTTGGCCAGAATTAAACAATAGCAGTCTTCAAAGTATTAAAAAAAAATAATGTCCTCCTCAAAGTACACAGCATTTACCTTGATAACAGCTTTGCACACTGTTGGCATTATCTTAAGATGAGGGCAAACGTATATAGATGTATCCAGAAGAGCTGGCTTTGTCCAAGCTTACATTGGTGATCCATCATATAAATGGACTAAGAACCTTATAATTCCAAGGGCCTAAACTGTGGACTGCCCATTTGCTTGAACTATTGAAATTATTGCCTTAATTTGTCACCGTGTCTCTTTGTCCCACTACCAGATAATCGCCGCTCTAGAGGATGACTCAACTGCTCAGAAGATGCAGCTGGGCTACAGGCTTCAGCAGATTGCAGCAGCTGTGGAGAATAAAGTTACTGACCTTTGACCTGCTAACTCAGGCTGAAATTTAAGGAGGGTGAAAAAGGAACGAGAGCAAAGCTCGGAGGAAGCGCTCAGACTTACAGAAGCATAAATGCACAGCCTGGGACTTCGGATTTCCTCCGAGGTGTTTTAAAGGGAAAAATTATGTGGAACAATTAAGCGTGACCTAAAGGCAGATTGGCTGCAGTGATATATAGGTGTCAAGGTTCTTTGTAATGTACAGTGAATCTCACTGCAGCCATCTGTCCAACAAAGTCTAGTCTGTAAAAGAGGTTACGATACAGTTCAAGCTGGAGTATTCCTGCTCATCTGCTCACTAATGAAATTTCCTATTTGCAATATGCTAGCAGGCTTGTTGGGATCTCCACTGAACTATTTGTGAAAACTCCTGAAGACCTTGAGATGAGTTCATGTTGATTTTTGCAAACCTCTTCATTGCACTTACAGTAGGAGCTTAAGGTGGGGTTTTTTCCTCGCATATTTAAAGGATGATTTAGCTCCATATTAGCTTTTTACAAGATGTCTTATTAAAAACACTGCACACACAGTTTGTCTTATAAGCCAAACCCTCTCTTTTTTTGTAAAACCTGCCCTAAGCCCAACCTCATTTATTGTCTTTCTAATGTACAGAAATATTTCCAATAAAATCGTAAACATTGCATGAATTGCTATCGCATAGTAATACATGCTGTTTTCTAGAGGCCATGATTGCATTTTCACGCCACAAAATGCATATGAACGTACTCGCTGCTTTAAGTGTGACTAGCATGGCGACAGTTACTGCAAAATAAAACGTATGTTTGGACTTCGCTCGTTGAAGTTTAATGTGACATATGATGAACAATAAGCTACATTCGGCATTATCCAGTTTTAGGATGACATGATGGTGAAGCAGAGAAGAATACTGTACCATTAAATGTTAAAGATTCAGGCATAAAAAAAAACAACATTTGTTCAGCTAATGAGGGGGAAGCTAAATGAAGCAGACGAAAGTCGCACCGGCTTAAAGGACATTTAATGGCAGTGTATTGTCAAATACAGTAAATAAATAAATAAACAGTGGGTTAGATGATAAAATGCACTTAACAGAAAATGATAACTCCTGTATGTACGCATCAAATTTAGACGTGTAACCAGAGTACTGACTGAAATAGCACTAATCCTGAGACGAGGTTTTTGAAGGAATAACCGCACTAGAATGAAACTGGAACGTCGTTGATGTCACTATAATGTCAAAACGTTGCTATGCATAACTATTATCGTGAGCACAAAGTTGAAACGGTAATCTGTACAACGTTGTGCTGAAGATTTCATGCTGTGTGCGTGAAAAAAATAAAGCTCTTACAGCACACCATCACACAGCGCTACATGATGATATCCATTCACTACTTGTTTCAGAAAAAAACAATGTCTTTAGTCATTTTACAGTACTTAAGTTGTTTTCCTGTATGTGTTGTAGTTCTCCTTCAAGATGAGATTATTAATTTTCTTCTTTGTATTTATTATTTAGGCACTGTAATCAAGGACCAGTTGTTAAATCTAGTCTAGTTTGATTACGTAACCTGTACAACCAAAGGCTCAGTTATAAGCAAACAATATTCCCCTTCTCTTCAACGCTTAGAAAAACTGTCGACGTGTTGAACGTTATACAGTTGTGCAGCTTTTACATGGAATTTAAAATAAAGCTTCATCTGGAATTTATTAGCGATTAAGCCAACGATATATTCCTGAATCCATGCAAAGCACAACACATTAAGCATGCCATAGTGAAGATCATGTCAGTATGCATGAACTGCTCATGTGGTCTTATAACTTTATATGTATTTCATTGTTGCTTTTAATGAACAAAAGTTGAATATACAGGTCCATTGAGGTATGAAGCAGCTCCCGTGTGTCAACCCTGCTTACCATTTTCCCTGCTTTCGAATGTGCCGGATTGTTTTATTTATTTATTTATATTGTTTCGGACTGGCCACTAGCAGTTGATTTATGTTGAGACCAAATTCTCATACATGATTTCTGACCCTTTTTCTTTTTTTATTGCTCTGAACCCCCCTGTGTCTAGTTGATTTAATACAAATGTACAAGTCTTAATTTCAGCGTACTAGACATGAATGTTACAGTGTTATTTTGTAAATCATGCTTTGGTCATATGGTACTTTTGAGCTATTGGTGTGCATATCGTACATATATTCACACTGTTCTTTTTACCCGGGCTTTTATATTGTAAATAGTGATGTAATCAGGCATATGCTTTCTGTTATTTGTGTAGACTGTCCATTAAATAAAGCTGTTAGCTTTCTGTGGTTTATTTAATAATCTGCCTCTGTACAATAAATACCATGCCTAATGACTCGAGCTTGTCATGAACTTAAAGGCCTACTATGTAGGATTTTGAGGGTATCGATAAGCAGAAATGGAGTATATAGTCCATAAAATACTAAAGGAATTTCTAAGTATGTTTTCAGTAGTGCATCATTTCATATAACTACAAATCATTGGGTTTTTAAGAGTATAGATTGAGCCCTTTATATCTACATAGGGAGCGGGTACACCTCTAAAGAGCCACCATGTTGCACCAATACAGTAGCCAATATAGAATAGACAAACCTTTAGAGAGCACCTTCCACGTTTCACGTTTTTCCAAGCAGCAGCATGAATGTTGAAGGAAGCCCTGAAAGGAAGAAAGGAAAACGATGAGGAAAGAAGAGGAATCGGTGTTGGCTGGTGCTGGTTAACAAGATTGAGAACCTGAATTAGGTAAAATTGGAGGATCATACTAATTATTTAGCACAAAACAGCAAGGGAGTGTGAATGTAAGTGCTTAGAAGAATGATACAGGCACCTCATGGCCACCAGATGTTCTAATACACAGTTGGAAAGGGAGGGGCATTAAGTTGGTTTAATTCTATATAGTGGACCTTTGACAACAGGATAGAATTACTACATAAACTATACGGCCAAGGCCAAAAGTATGTGGACACCTGACATACTATCTCACCCATATGTGGTTCTTCTCTAAACCAAAGATGGCTTCATGAAGATATGATTTTCCAAGGTTGAAGTGAAAGAACTGCACTGAACACTTTTGTGAAGAACTTGAACACTGACTGCACCCCAGGCCTCCTCACCCAACATCAGTGCCTGACCTCACTAATGCTCATGTGGCTGAATTACCACAAATCCCACAGCCACTCTTCAAAATCCAGAGGAGCACCTTCCCAGAAGAGTGGAGGCTGTTCTTACAGCAAAAGGGACAACATTAATTCAATTCAACTTTATTTGTATAGCGCTTTAAACAACAGAACATTGTCGCAAAGCAGCTTTACAATACATAATGTCCGATCAAAGACTTATTAATCTCTAAACATATCCATAAGTGCATATATATATATATATATATATATATACAGTGGTTACGTTCCGCCGACCCCCCGCATAAGGTGAAACCGCGATACAGCCGTGCCACATTAATTTTTATTATTTATAAA
>JAQLOM010000015.1:12876259-12888722 GCA_030068315.1 Chrysichthys thysi
ATATATATATATATATATATATATATATAGAGAGAGAGAGAGAGAGAGAGAGAGAGAGAGAGAGAGAGAGAGAGATACACACACACACACACACACACACTATATTCTACTTTGTTGAACAGCAAAAAAGTGTTAAAAAAAACAGACAAAATGAGTTTCACATTTCAGATTCAAGTTCACCTTGATTACTGCTTTGCACACTATTTGCATTATCTTAAATCTTAAGCAGCATCAAAAGGCAGTCACTTGGTACACTCTTCAGTTAACGGCGGTGTCTTGTCAAGAGTTCATTAGTGGAAATTTCATGTATTCTTAATGTGTTTGAGCTCATCAAATAGTAAACAGTAAATAATAAAATAAAGTAAATAGCTCTATTTGACACCTGTAGTAATCCATATTATATCCAGAACCACATTTTTAGGTAAAGAGAAATGACACTCCATCATTACTTTACACATGAAGTAATAAAAATAAAGAAAGATCACTGAATGAGAAGGATTGTCCAAACATTTGTCTGCTACTGTATATGGAAATCCCTGCAGCTACAGTTGTGTGTGTTGTGTTTATAGGAGGCTACCACCCTGTACATGTAGGCGATGTTTTTAACAAGAGGTATAAGGCTCTGTCCAAGCTGGGTTGGGGCTACTTCGCTACTGTGTGGCTCTGTGTGGACCTCAGGTATATGTGACTGTTATTTGCTATGTATCAACCTGTGTGTGTGTGGACACAGGCTGGTGATACATGGACTTTGCATTGGGGGGTAAATACAACAAAGGCCAAACAGTTGGGAAAGTACTGCTCAGTATCAGCAAAGTTTATTTGGAAGAGACAGTGATTTCTTTATCCTTGAACTGTAAAACCCATATTGGATTGTTGATCTGCTAAATCTGTTGAACTAATCGTGTGTGTGTGTGTGTGTGTGTGTGTGTGTGTGTGTGTGTGTGTGTGTGTGTGTGTGTGTGTGTGTGAGACCATGTTTTTAATACATTGTCAGGACACAAGCCTGTTATTTTTAACTTGAGGGGACATTTTTTCTGTTCTCACAAAGGAAAAAAATAAATTTTACAAAAATCTGTGAAAACAATTTAAAAATAGCCAAAAGTCTTATATTTTGGTTGGTTACTTATGGTTATGGTTAGGGTTGGGTAAAGGTTAGGGTTAGGGTTATGCCTGTAGAATTGAATGGGAGGTCCCCACGAAGACATAAATTCAAACGTGCGCATGTGTGTGCGTGTGTGTGCGTGTGTGTGCGTTACAGATCTGGAAAGCATGTGGCAGTGAAGGTCCTGAAAAGTGGACCTGGCTTCACGCAGGCTGGCCAAGATGAGTTGTCACTACTGCGCTGTGTGAGCCTTGCATGCTCTTTCTCTCTCTCTTTCTCTCTCTCTTTCTCTCTCATCCCAACCTGACTCTTGCTCTTGAACCTCCAGGCCAGCAGTCCCTCAGCCTGCCACCCACTGAGAGGACGCATCGTACAGTTGCTGGATGAGTTCAAAATAGGTGGTGTTAATGGCATCCGTATCCTTTTTTAACCCACAATAATCCTGGTTTAAATATCATAAGATACAAATATCATTAAATATGGGGGAAATAATTAAGATGGATGTTTGGCTCGTTGACCATTTCCTCTTTATACGCATCAAACGTGGCATGAAGCGAAAAGTATTTTCAGGCTTGACTTGATTCAGATGTATGCCTGGTACTGGAGTTGCTGGGTCCAGATCTGCGCTGTTGGCAGGTGTGTTTTGGTAAACCAGGCCTCTCACTGCCATGTGTCAGGAGAGTAATCACTCAGGTGAGTCATTGTGAGAATGTATGATAGGATTGATATGAACATTTCATCACGAATAACAATTAAAATATTCAGCGTCTTAACATTAACATAGTTGACATGGCAGGGAAACGTATTTTTCTAGATTTTTACTGTTAAACTGTCAAGTTCTCTGTATAAAACTGTGGATTCATAGAACAAGGGGAAAAAACTGCCTTCAGTGGGTTTATTTATCGATCATGGTTCAATAACAGTTTTCAATTTGAAGTTTATGACCAATATCAAATGGCAGACAACACAGGTTTCATTTTGCTCTTGAAAAAGTGCTGGGGGAAAAAACTCTACATGATCAGTTATAAACCATGTCAGTTCTCACAGAACACATTTCTGAACTGATTTCACTCATCTGTATCTCGCAGTATCATGCACTTCAGTCTAACTAGTGAAAACATTTTATTAAAGACATCGAGAACTAACAGCGCAACTGAGTCGAAACTGATATTTAAAAAAAAATAGGTTTCTATTTGAATTATAATGAAATATTACATTTTAGTGCTTAAACTTTGTTAATTTTTTTGTTTACATAAGATATATTTGGAAAAATATTTTTTCTGAAACCCTGGATAAAACCCAAGGAAAAAGGTAATCTTTCCAGGTATGCAAATGGACACACCACACAACTACATTTGGCTGAAGGCCGCTGGATGCAGCGGTAGCTTAGTGGGGCAGTGGTAGCCTAGCGGTCAGGGCATTGGCCCTTCAGTCGGAAGGTTGTGGGACCAACAAGGTACACTGAGGTACCCTGAGCAAAAGTGTCTCGGTGTACAGTATTTATAAAACCTCACTCCACATCACCATGCAAAAACGCAGAAGTACAGACCAAGCCTAAAGCATAGCGTGCTAACAGGAGTCAGTAGTGACACAAAATGGTGTTCCTGATCTGAAACGATTATCTGTCATCCATGCACACTCATTGATCTGACCAGCACAAACTGTTCTATCACCAACCAGATCACACCGTAGCATCGTGTGTAGTGCAGCTAGTGATTTTGAATTCTGAATGTGTAGTGTGTTAGAGTAACAGCATCGAGGTGCATCATACCACTGTGAAGTGCATCAGACATACACAACATCCATCTATCTTCTATGGCACTTATCCATAGCTGGAGCTAACCTTGGGTGACTTCAGCCAAGAGACAGGTTACACCCTGGACAGATTGCCAATCCATCCAGGCACTGGAAGCTCACACACAGCCATTCACACTCACATTTAAACCTATAGGCAATTTAGAGTAGTAGTAGAGTAGTTGTCCTTATCTGCATGTCTTTGCACTGTAGGAGGAAACCCACGCAGAGGCCACAGAAAGGCCCCCAGTCGACCCAGGGCTTGAACCTGCTGTGACACAACAGCATTAACCACTATATTTTCCTTCCTTCTTGACCGTCCAACAACTACAATTAAACAAGTAACAGCCCAGAAATTAAATTTGCTCAGCATCCCAGATACTCATTTGGCCATTCCTGAACATGTGCTCATTTGGTCAAGACTGTCAAAGCAGAATCAAGTAGAAGTAACGTGGAGCACTGTTAGATATGCTGTCATTATCTATGTTTTATCAACATGATTAGTCATTCAGCATTCAGTATCTTGCTCAGGACCTTATACCTAGCCTCTTAATTCAATTTATTCCCAGGTGCTTGAGGGTCTTGACTATCTGCACTCACATTGTAAGATCATCCATGCAGACATCAAGCCTGAGAACATTCTGCTCTGTCTGGGGCAGCAGCCTCTGACACACACAACACACATAAATCCAGGTAACAACGAAGGCGATACGAGTCATCCACCGTGTTGATGCGTTTATGGAGTAAACCTTATCCTTTGTCTTTCCTGCTCATTGCACAAATCTAGAGAACATTTCAGTGAAAATCACAGACCTGGGCAGCTCCTGCTGGGTGGTGAGTGTAATGTTTCATACACTCTGTGTAGGCCAATACTGCATTCCAACAGCTTGCCAATTTAAAAAAAGAAAAGAAAAGAAACAAACGTCCAACGTACAATGAAATAAAATGCCTCCACGTGTTCCAGTACAAGCACTTCTGTGAGAAGATCCAGACCCAGCAGTATCGCGCTCTAGAAGTTCTACTGGGTTCTGATTATGGGCCTCCTGCTGACATCTGGAGTGTAGCCTGCATGGTGAGTCACTAGTGAGTTTTCATCTTCTGCTTGTTTCGTAGACTTTTTGTCTACATCCTCAGTTTAGTTAAAACCTCTGTACATTGAGGTACAAGTCTGCCGATTGAGCCAATATGTCAGAATATGTGTCAGGACATTTGTCAGTGCCAAATACAGTGTTTTAATCAACTAATCTGCTTCAGCATCATATTCCTTTCGGTGAACTTTTGAATAGTGGCAGTAAGACATTGCTATTGAAATAATAAATATGGTAGAGCAGAGCTAAATTATCCATAAACAGACCTGAGTTTAACTCCTGAATGGATCCTGGGGTTATTGAACGGACCTGGACTCTACCGTGCATCCCCTCTTGTTTGGATAAAATATTTCTGTGATGGCCTTTACTGCATATGTTTCTAACATCAAAATTTGGCTCAAATATCTAAAGACACATTAATCTTTTCCTTCTTTTTTTTTTCCCCAACAGGCTTTTGAGCTTGCCACTGGTGACCCGTTATTTGAGCCCAAAACTGGGAGGAATTTCTCTTTGGAAGAAGGTATGCACTGCTGCTATATAAAATATCAAAAATCAATGACAAATACAACAAATAACTAAGCTTTGTTGACATTTCAGACCATTTAGCACATATCATTGAGCTCCTGGGAAAGATCCCTGCATCATTGGCTCTGTCTGGGAAATATTCCTCAAAGTATTTCACCAGCAGTGGTAAGTAGGAAAGCAATGACTACAAGTGATAGTATGTATTTTAAAATATTCAGGTAAATATCGGTAATAAATAGAATGGTAATGGCTTTACCATTATGTATAATCTACCACACACAATAATGGAGAATTTGTGAAAGGCTCGTATCATTATTCATAATATCAGAGGCTGTAAACGACTTTGATTTGAGAGCTACTGATTATGCTGAATTACCAAATGTGGTCCATTGACCCACATTGTTACCTTTTTAGTCCTTGCAATTTATTGGCTTGTTTGTCTTAACACCATTTTCATAAGTTGTATAAGGTACAAATTCCTAGGGTTAGGGTGCACAGTAATTAATCTAACCGGGCACTTCAGTTTTAAGTGCATTCCATATGAGAAGTAGAAGCAAATACAGGATCTAACTTACCAACAGCTGAGATGAAAGGTTGATACATACAGAAGATTTTTCAATACATCATAAATATTAATAAACACAATATAAAGACAAAATAATAACTTTCAGGATAAAATTTAAAAAATTACATATACATCCATCTCAAACATTAAACTAATGATTTCACTCTCTTGTCTCCTTCATGTAGAAACAATACAATTTACTTCATAAATTCTAACAATCATTTCACTGGTTTTGACATAACCATACATATGGTATGTCTAGTATTGCTTAATAAAATATTTATGCAGCGCTTGTAAATGTCTTAAGGTCCAATGTAAATATCTTTCAAATAAAGTGTTGCCCACATTGCTAATACAAAGATCAGAACAATTTCCTTTATTTTTCTGCACTTATGCATGCTGACACAGGAGACCTGCAGGGCATTCCTACCCTCCGACCTTGGGGATTATATGACGTCCTGATAGAGAAATATCACTTCCTTCTTCAAGAAGCAACTCTCCTCTCTGACCTTCTGCTCCGAATGCTAGACTTTCTGCCAGATCGGAGAATGACAGCAGCTCAGTGTCTGAAACACCCATGGCTGAAATTGTGACCTTGCATTCCTTTTTGACCTTAAAGCCCCTTAAGATATTTGATCTTTTAGATTTTAATGTTTGCGCGACTCAGTTTTTGACAACACAAGGTTTGATGCTTAAAATTCCTTCACTTAAAAATCTTCAGTGGATTATGACTGTTTAGACAGCTTTTGTATTCCAGCTCAGGGAACAAGGACGATGAAAAGAAAGGACAGAATGTCAGGCAAAATATGAGCCATGTAGAAATTACAGCTCTTTTTATACACGGTCAAGTATAAACGACCATAAATAAAACTTTCTTGTTGAATAATGTACTGCAAATCATTTGCAATCAAGGACTGTCTAAATGTCTGCTTATTTTAATGGACAGAAATAAAAACATTAGCACCATCTTATACATGAAAAGAAATCATCCATTTCAATGACGGTCTTGCTATTAAACAAAAAATCTACAATGATGAAACTCATATATATATCAGCATTAGTGCGGATTGACCACACACACACACGAACATTAAAACTACTGACGGTTGCAGTGAATAACGTTGATTATTTCATTGCAGTGGCATCAGTCAAGGGGTGGGATATATTAGGGAGGAAGTGAACAGTCAGTTCTCAAAGTCGATGCTTGTGTGGAAGCAGGAAAATGGGCAACCATAAGCGTCTGAGCAACTTTGACAAGGGACAAATCGTGATGGCTAGATGACCTCTGACCTGTGTGCCTTTGCTCTGGACATCATGGAACAAAGCTTGGGACAAACTAAACACCAGTATAGTGTTACAATGAATGCCCTCTGAATATAGTATTTCTATAGAATTTACTGTGTAGTAACCATTGCATACTGAGAACAGATGACTGGGTCAGAGTATCTCCAAAATGGCAGGCTTTGTGTGGTGTTCTCAGTATGCAGTGGTTTCTACACAGCAAATTCTATAGAAATATTATATTCAGAGGGCATTCATTTTAACACTATACAGTGGTGCCTTGACTTACAACAGACACAGGTTATGACATTTCTGAGATACGAGGTTGATGACAGGCTATTTTTTGCTTCGGGATACGACAGTTCTTTGTGATACAACATTGGCGATATCATCACGTTTCATGCGGCCCGCTGCCATTATGCGTTCCCGTGTCCCAGTCTGCCCCAAGCCGAACTACAGATCACGTGTCGAGCTCGCTGAGTAAGCATCACTGCAGCATTTCTCGCTTCGTTTTGTTCTTTGTGCCGTTTTGGAACTTTATTTGTACTGTACTCTATCCTGTATTTTCATCATGGGTCCTAAGAAAGTGAGTAGCAAGGCTGGTGCTGAGAAGAAGAAGAGGCCACTTACCTTAGATATAAAGCAGGAAATCATTGAAAAACACGCTCAAGGTGTGCGCGTCACGGACTTGTGCAAGGTGTACGGGCGGAGTAATTCTCCCATTAAGTTAAGTTTAGCGCTAAAGTGCAGCATAAGTTTAGCGATACGTAAAGTGTAGAATAAATTTAGCGATGTTCTGTAATCATATAGCAAGTGTTCCGTTGGAGACGTACGTAATGTAAACAAACCTCCGACAATCTCTAGCTCCTCCCACCACCAACGTCCGTCCTACACCACACTGCTCCGCCTCCATCATCGCTTCTTGTGATTGTCAAGGTAGAGTACACTTAATAAAACCAGTTTATTTCTTTACATTCACTTTTATTATGTTTTATTATTGTTTTATACATTATTTGTTATTTATATAGTACATTTCTCTTATTTAAAAACACGTAACAAAAGAAATTGGTGTGTTTTGTTGGGGTTTGGAACGAATTATTAGTAATTCCATTCATTTTAATGGGGAAATTCGATTTGTCTTACAACACTTTTGACATACAACGTGTGTGTGTGTGTGTGTGTGTGTGTGTGTGTGTGTGTGTGTGTGTGTGTGTGTGTGTGTGTGTACACATACACACCTAGATATATCCCTAATGAGCAAGCCTGTGGCAGCAGTGGCCAGGTAAAACTCCCTTCGACGACAAGAGGAAGAAACCTTGAGAAGAACCAGACTCAAAAGGGAACCCATCTTCATGCGGATGACACCGGATGGTGCCATTACCACTAACTCACTTCTATAGCCATGTGTTCTATGGTCCAAAAGTACAGTTGTGTAGCACAAAATTCACTATAGTTTTAATATAAAGTCTGTTCTGTTCAACAGATTACTGATGGGGATTTGAGTGCAAGACATTTTGTGGCAATTTAAGTCTTACGCCATTATAGCAAAACCGCTCATGTCAAAAGTACTTATCGTGAAGAAGTCGCAAAGAGGCTGCTTGTCGTGAAAAATGTGCACCAAATTTAACCAAATTTTGTTTTACAGTGTAGGTGTAAATGGTCATATAACCATGTCATATTGCTAAAACTAAAGTTACATTTTATTATTCATCGATGGACCCCCTACATGCGATTCTGTGCTACTCCTGGCTTCCATCTTTACACTTGGTCCAGATACGCCATTGACCTAAAGCAGCCTGTACAAGTCTCTTACATGCTTATATCCACCGTTTTCTACATACTACGCTATAAAAAAAATAAATAAAATAATCCCACAAGCAGCCCAAGCCTCATTCACATACTACTGAAGATTTGGAGAGGGTTTATTTTGCACATTGTAATGTACTGGTAAATTTAGCGCAGCACCGTGAGCTTCTTATATTCAAGGTGGCATGACAGGGTCGCAGACCATTCGGTTGGCATGGACAGAAGGTCAGTCCTGGGACAGGGCGAATTTAAACTGAGGATAGCCAATGGACAGCAGCCAAATGCTGTTATGTACTCATGTACACTGTTCGTGTGTACCCAAAAGCGCTCGGAGTATAAGAGTCAGCTCGCAGACAGAAATAAAACTGCAGATGCCAGGATTAACAGTACATTTCAGTCCAAGCGAATCAGTGTCATTTCTCGCATGGGAATCTTTGGGTGCTTGAACCCTGTAAACTTCAGTCTTCAGTTTTAGAACATGCAGATGGTAAATTTTGTACTTATGTGGTGAAACAGACTGGGAATTTGCAGTTTTCACAATTGCACCTAAGATGACACAACGTCTTTGGAACGATATCACGTTGTTACAGTTGGGCAAGGGGTAGCTCAGGGGGTCAAGACACTCGACTACTGATCAGAAGGTCAGGAGTTCAAATCCAAGCACTGCTACGTTGCCACTGTTGGGTCCTTGAGCAAGGCCCTTAACCTCAACTGCTCAGTTGTATAAATGAGCCAAAAACTGTAAGTCGCTCTGGATAAGGGCGTCTGCCAAATGACAGTAATGTAACGTTATTAGTCACAATAATTTTCTCATATAAAACACTTTATGTTCACCTATTGGGGTTCATAGCCGTAAATCCATGTAAACTTACTGTGTAGAATCCTAAAAATTCCCTAAGTGCCTGAATGCTTGTTATTGAAGTGCATCTTCGTAAGGGGTTTGTGGTGGGATGCCCTGACGAAGAGCAAAATTCAACTGGAAACTCTGTGTAGCCATCAATGGCTCACTGTCTTAAACAGGCCCCACTGCTCTCATTTATTTTCCTTGAAAGTCATTTCGCAGCATTGCCCGTTTGAAAGGCTCAAGAATCGCTCAACCTTGGCCAATTTATCTTGAAATTCCCATAAATCGATTTTAGACAAGCAATTCCTCTAAACTGATGGAATAGTGATGGAAAATGCAAAGTATGAAGCATTTAACACGTACTGGGCAACATAGGATTTTTTAAAAATGGTATCCCATTAATCAGCTCATGTTCTCGAGCTAATGTGATCGATGGTGACGACACAACCGTGCACTAGATATGGATCTTTCACGAAGGATTCTTCAATAAATCACTAAGGTGAACGCACCGTCATTGGGCACCGTCATAAACTGAGTCATACCTTTCACTCAGTTGACGGGCCTGATGATTTTTAAAATATCCCCCATTACTGTTAGGACAACCTCCTCTTTTCTGGGAAGGCCTGGTGCACGGTCAGCATTCGCGTTTGTCCAACACAAACAAGTGCGGTGGTGCGGAGATCAGGGCTCTGTGCAGTCCACTCCAGCCTTGCCAAACCATGTCTTCATGAAGCTCGCTCTGTGCACTGGAGCAATGTCGTGCTGGAACAGGTCTGGACCCCGAGTTTCAGTGATGGGAAACTGTAATTCTACATAAAGTCTAAAAATACATTGTGGCAACACTTTGGGAAAGATCCACATATGGGTGTTATGGTCAGGTGTCCACATGGGCACAACTTTTGGCCATTTTTAGTGTACTTGTTTATCCTTTGAATTACTGAATCCTTTTGGGCATGACCTGATCTCTTCAGCTTATTCGGTGGAGATTTCCATCATTTCACTGCATGCAGTAGTAGTCTGTAATGGGCTAGGTATCAAAAATGATTACTTTTCCAAACGTACGCATCCATGCACATCATAAATTCATAATTAATAACTATGTGAAGTTATTCAAGCCGTTTACTGTCTGCCTTAGGACCAGTTTGCACAGTTGAGGAAACCAGTGTAAAATAACATGGGTTATTCTAAAGAGGTTTTTCCCTAAAGGCCTACCGATAACCACATCTACAATACTATGACATGGCAAAATATACCATAGCTTGCTTTTTTCCTGACAGCGAGATGTGCCAAACAAGCAAATGGTTGTAAAACTGGTTATTACTCCTACTGTTTACTCTCAAATCATCCGGGGGGGGGGCTAAAAAAATCAAACAGAGCTTAAAGAAACGCCCTTCTGTGGGCCTTGGAAGAACTTTTCCCCTTAAATTTCGTTGAGAAATTAAACACTTTTGCAAATTTGAGCTATTTTATATTTTTTTCAAATCCCCGCCACATTTTAAACACAACACGTCCATGATATATGCTACTTAGGGACAGAGTTAATGTATGAAGCACACCCAAACAAACAGAGTCGCAGGCAGGTCTCGCATAGCGTGGAAAGCTTGAAGTTAAGGCGTCTCATACCAGAATGTGTACCTCATCAGCTTAAAAGAGACCGTGCCTAGAATAAGAGACCCGGAGCCAAGAGCACTCCAATGACGCCATTTTAAAATCATGTTCGCATGCTGGCACGCAAAACAAGCCATGGGGTTCCAAAACATTCACCAGGCTAGACTCTCTCAAAACATTTTCTTTGGTCCAGTTTGAGTACAATGGTGACGCAAAAGAAAATGATTTCTTTGCCGTTCTTAAACTCATGAAATGCCAAATAAAACCAATATTCTTCACGTTTGAAAAACACCGTACCACCTCTTACAGCCACCCCTTTATCTTTTGAAGAATTAATCAATACTGTACTATTATAATGTTTAATAAAGAGCACCAACAACATGCAGGTATTGACCTGCGTACCTAATTAGCAAATAACAGTGCACATTTAGCGATGAAAGATTTCTATCATTTGTAGCTCAATAAATATAGGATACACCCCCAGTGCTGGAAAATTTCTCTCAACAAGCAGAAGGACATTTGAGATCAATATTTGATCAAATGCTGCTCATGCTTTTATAGTGAATTAAACCAGGACCTGTGGCATGGAAAAAAACACATGCATTTAAAAGTTAAGTTGTCTCAACTTGCCATCATTCTATCCCTCAAACTATCAAAGGATTTTTGACTTATCTGGGCTAGGATATCTTGCTCGGTGTACTTCCCCGACAACTATGGTGGCCCTCATTTCCAACAATGATGAAACCGTGTCCGGGCGCTATATTTCGTACCATGTGCCGCACATGCAGACCAGAGAAAATAAATAAATAAATCAAATCAAAAGTAAAATTTCACCAGACGAGGAGCCATTTATTTTCATCTAAAAATAAGCGACATACCTATACGGTTGGTTAAAGTGGTGACATTCCCAGGCCTATGTTTTCATTTTTGCTCTAGTGGGAAGGTCACGCATCAGAACCTTGTACTTGTTCCCAGTAAGCGATATTCTGGATTCTCCGTTCCCAATGAGGTGGTTTCGTAGTAGCACTGGAATCAAAAAACTTGCTTGCAAAACAACCCATAGCGTTACATCCTGTGGGTCCCATTCCAGCATACATTTAGTGCTGGATCCAAAGCGTTTTTTTGTATTGCAGTGGAAAAGCACAGAACAGTTCACGGATTGGGCACGGTTTTATTGTCGTGATAGGAAAGGGCAGTAGGAGGATGTTTACAAACCTAGTTTGTCTCCAACCGTTTCACAGACCTGCCATAAAAGTGGAAGTTTACATTTATTATTATAATTGCTCAATCTGTCATTTCCGTTGTTTCTTCCTAGAACAGTCTAACTTGAGAACATGTACCTCACACTATACTGATCGTTTCCATATTCCTAATGTTCATTTGCTATTTTTAGCTTCAGACTAAACTTCCTACTTTCTGCCTAATTTTCACCTTTAGTCCTTGTACATGTACAACTGTTGGCATTTTACATTACAGTGGGACCTCGACTCAAACTTGATTCGTTCCCAGACTCTGTTCGTGACCGATTTGTTCGCGACCCAAATCAATTTTTCCCATTGAAATGAATGTAAATTCAATTCATGTGTTTCAGCCCTCAAAAACATGTTTTTAAAGTGTATTATGGGTTTCTTTATTCGTCTTCTGCTGCTTAATCCTGTTCAGGGTCGCGGGGGAAGCTGGCGCCAATCCCAGCTAACATCGGGCGAGAGGCAGGACACCCTGGGCGGGTCGCCAATCCACCGCAGGGCCACACACAAAGACAGACAACCATTAACACTCATTCACACCTACGGGCAATTTGGAGTCGCCAATTAGCCTAATCCCCTCTGTGCATGTCTTTGGACTGTGGG
>JAQLOM010000015.1:12895625-12910094 GCA_030068315.1 Chrysichthys thysi
GGATTGGAGGATGGGGGAGGGGTAACTGAAGGGTGTAAGTATTTCGTAAGATGAATGCCTGGCCCTTTGTCTGCATGTCTGCTGCTGAGCCTGGCACAGAAAATGGTGGCACGTCTAACAGCAGCTGTTATTGGTGCCCATCTTCTGCTAATCTAATATGTCGGTTCAGATCTACAAAGCCGTTTTTTTTTTCCTTCTTCTAATCAGTTCGATAAAACTCCTGTTTCAGTAATGTGGACTTGGACCCGTCATGTGCATGCATTTCTTACATGTTCTATAATAACAGATAGATAGATGACGATGATGACCTGTGGTTGCGGACGATTGGCGTACTACAACAGAATATATGACGATATAAGAGATTATTTCTTTCTCCCTGTGCACACAGTCAACGTCATGTTCTCACTGGTGTCTCTGAACAGAGCAAAGAGTCGACGTTGCGTAGATTGCGTGAGCGGCCTTTTCTATAGGTGCAATCAACAACACCAAATAGTTGTTGGATTTGACAGGATAATACATCCTTCGTGAAGATGGGGTCCTTATGTATGTAGAGGCTGACCGGATCTTTTATGAATGCTGTAGGATATTTTCTTAAAGCCTTTGTCTTGATGGTGGAAATCCCCCAAGACACCACTATTAGTTCTCAATAGCCTTTAGTTCTTTTCAAGATGAAATGGAAACCTTAGTCATGGCTAAAGCGAGCTTTAGTTTATGTGGAAAACCTGTCTCCAATCATAGTGATCGTACCATCAGATAATGACTATAACCTCTCCATGGACCTCTCTGTGCATTTCTGCTGGTTCTTATATGAGAATGCACGATAAATAGGCAATGGAATGGCACCTACCCCACCGACCAATCAGCCGGTCTCATGCAAGTGTCTTGGCCACTTGGAGAGGGAGACACAACCTGAGCAGCAGACAGGAAGGCATATTGTGGAAAATTTCACAACGATCTTTGATTCCGATGCAAAGGTTATCAAGTGAAGAATTGATCTGTTTTGTTCATTAAGAAAAGGTATGATTGTGCATTTTCTGGTCATTTCTGTGCTGCTTTCCTGGTTTGATCAAAGACATTTGTTCTTCGTGAGAAATGGCTTCAAATTTGAAAGGGTTGTGTTTAAAGTGTTGTGTTTGAGATTCGTCTAGTGTGTCGCCAGGGACAGCAGATGTTCTGTTTCTTGCTTCTCACAAGGAAACTGATTTTTAGTGGTTTTCCTGCAGAGGAACTAAACCACATATGGGGTTGTAATGTTTTTCAGTGTGAAAAGGAAATGGTTACAAAATATCTCTGAGTAGCTTTTTATCTATATATATATATATATATATATATATGTGTGTGTGTGTGTATGTATATATGTAGCTCTCATTTGTTTCCATCAAGCATTAGGTTGTCTTCATATTGCTTAAAATCTGTTTTGTGTGCGCTTTCAGGTTATAGTTCGTTTAACCACCAAAGGATTCACTCCCAAATGTACTCTTTAGCTGCTTCGTATGGTTTGTTTGGCCTTGCTTGTGATCGTTGCCTATATTGACTGTTTTTCATGCTGCCTGTTTACTGTAAAGCTCTTGTGGCGTGGACGTGCAGGATCAGGCCTTAAGGGAAGGGGGAGGGGATGTTCAGCACAGCACTGGGGGAGGGGAAGCAGCAGCCTTTCTCATTTCCTGTGTGCTTACAGAGCGAGAAACGGAGAAAGAGAGAGGGAAAAAAAAGACCTTGGCTCACTCATTCTCTGACCAGTTATCTCCACATTCACAGCCGCCTTTCTCCCCATTTCTTCTCTGTGACGGGCTCGCAGATCGGATGGCCTTTTACTGACATGAGAGTAGGCGTTTGGCTCCATAGAACATTCTAGAAGATCTTGCCCTTTTTTTGTTTGTTCCACTTGTGGAGGTCACTGAATGAAGGCCATGTGATTTTTCGGTTCTCGACTATGAACATGTCCTTAACAAGCCTGTGGATCAGTTCCAGGACCTGGTCTCCTATTTGACAGAAACGTCTGTTAGCCAGCCTGGTGGCAGACCTGGTGGACCTTCTGACCACGTCACACGTTTCTCAAGAAGGAAGTGAAAATCTTGATGGAAAAAGGTTGGGGCTACAAAAATGGTGCCATTGCCCACATGTGAAATATTGATGACACTCCTACCAGGCTCAGTGTAGGCTAGCCTTCGGGATTCGCCAAGACATGATTTTTTTACACTCAGACATTTCAGTATTGCATTTTGTGATAAACACACACTGCACCAGCAAAATCCCACTTTGTTGGTAGTACTGTTATCTGGCAGAACACGTTACACAAGAGCTGGACAGTTGAGGCCTGCTAGTGATCAGGTGAGTTTTACTCCTTGGCATGGGTAATGCATTATGCCTGATTTGCCTTGTGAACTCAGTTGACCTTTTCAACTAGTCCGTTGTCTACTGGAATGTAATGTCTGCATGAATGATGCCTGAGATGCCTAAATACACTTCGGATTCTCTTTGGCCATTGCTGCTATAAAACAAAGGAGCGTGCTGACACAGACTCCCATTCCCTCAAGACCTTATGATGCACTTTCTCATACTTGAGTCAGCAGGAGATTGTGGTTGTTGTTTTTTGTTTTTTTTATGCTGGGGTCTCGGCTTGAATGGACACCTTCAGACTTTTTTTGGACTCGTTCATTACAGTTTATACTTTTCCAAGCAGTAAATATAAAGTGGGTAGGGGAGTATGTTTTGGAGTTATGTAGTTAGTGCACTAATAGTGGGAAAAGAAGAGGGATTTCCCAGGACTTACGCATTAGCTGCCTTGTGATCCAGTTCTTTCTTCTGATTTTTTTATTTTTTTTTTTAATCATACCATCCCAGGAATCATTCTTTTCTATACCTTCTGCTATCTCCTCCATCTGTGGTTAAGCTGGTATTTGTTGATCTGACCACTGTGGATTTTCCTGTGGTGGCTGAACGAGCTAATAATGACGTAGCATTGTGGCAGATGTGCTCAAACCACCTGACCTCTCTTTTCCCTCCTCTTTTCAGTAGAACACCAAATAGTGCTTTCTGGGATAGAACCAAGCCCCATTTTGAAACTGACTCAACAGGTTTGGTGCAAATGAATCACACAGAACTTGCAGGCAATATGAATATTAGGCATTAATAAAAGTGGCTGACGGAAGCTGATATTAGTCAGGACAATCCTATCGGAGTTTAGGAGACTGTCTTTTATGCTGTTGTTTATCTAAAGAGACTATCGTGTTTGTAAGAAAGCTGTAGCATGACACGTTGGCTAGGAGACGTTTCAGCCCTTGTGGCTGGCCATGCTCAAATGTGTAATCCTCATGAAAATTCCTGGCCCAGAGCAGACAAGCATTGGTCACTAGAGAATACCAGGTAGCATCAGCGCACTCTCTGTACATAAATAAAAAGCACAACAAAAAAAAACGAATAAGAAGCTCGCATTCATGGTCATATTCATACGTGGTCATGCTCGAAGATACCGTTTTGAGGACCAGTTCTAGAGTGAGATGGACTGGCTATGCTGCCGTGAACAACAACAGTAAAACTCTTGGGATTTGATTGCATCACCTCATGTTTCAATCTCAGAAGCAAGGCTCTCGCATTTACATTGCTATCTTCTCCCTTGTGTTTCGATCTTTTCTTACATCAGCTTGGCTGAGGAGGAAATCAAGACAGTGTCTGATGTGGTCGAAGGGATGGAGGCATCATTACCACCAAAAGGTAAGTTAGAAATCTGATATGTCAGAGGTTTATAAGAAAGGGGTGTTTAATTTGTGTTTTATTTTAGTCAAGTTTACTGTTGCCTTGGGTAAAATGGGTGTTCAGTCTGGAAGAGGTGTATCACAGTGTACAGTGTCCAAACCTCCTCTAACAGACAGATTAATACTAATGAGGAATAAAAACATATGCATGTTTTCTCCACTGAACACTGAGTCAGAGTCAGTCTAATAAGGTCATACTGATAGGCCTGAGAGGGTGGACTGATCGAATCTCTCTCCCTCTCTCTCTCTCTCTCTCTATTTCTGTGCCTTGTTGACTGTCATCGTCTTTTAAATATCTGTTTGTATGATTATATGCACAGTTCCTGATCTAGGATCAGCAGAAGCAACAATGGGTAGTCTAAAACGGAAAGCACCCAGTCCCCCTCATTCCTCTAATGGCCATTCACCATCTGACACGTCTCCCAGCAGTGTTAAGAAGAAAAAGAAACCTGGCGTGCACACCAGCAACAATAAGGATCAGGTAAGAACTTCTCCTTAGTACTTATTAATTTCAGTATTGATTAAATATGATCGACGTGAAACGCTTATTGACGTTTAATGCTGAGTGACAGCAAGATAGTTTGTTTGACTTTGTTTATGCATCTTGAGAAGCAACTCTTGCACCCAGAGTGTGTAAGCAAATCTCTTCTCTTATACATATTTTTGTTCTTTTTAGTAACCCATGTGAAATGGTTGTGCTACTATCGTTTTATTATAGCTTGTGAAAGCTTTCCTTTTAATGCCATGGCCAGTTCCTAGGGGATTGGAGTAGAATTTAGGCCTGTATTATCTTTTGATTTGCACACTATAGATCAAGGGTCATCAGCTTCAGCATAGAAGTGCTTGGGGTCCAACACAGTTTAATGATTTCTAAAAGACCACGTTTAACTCCCAGTTAGTTAGCAGGCATAGGAGGGGGTTTAGAGCTGCGGAATCACCAAACCGTGTTGGAGTCCGGTCCTCCATAACTGGATGCGATGAGCTTTGCTCTATCTAGCTTAAGCCAATGTAGGTGTAGACCCTCGGTTTTTATTTGCAGTAGATCCTAACTATTATTAGCAGCATTCCTGGGCCTTGAACAAATCCTGCACTGTTGCCTTGATAATCTGGTTATACCTTTTATAATCTCGATGCAGAACTTTTAGGAAATGACACCTCAACAGATTTCTGACTAATTAAGAGTTTATGACTTTTTTAAATTGAGTCGACTTGAAACCCTCTGTGATAGAAAAATACTTTGTAGGCAAATTCTACAAGCCTTTTAAAGATCCTGCCAAATAGATATGCTGAAGGGATAAACGTTACTTCTTTCTTCTGTCTTTATAAGGAATGTCCTCACAGGACTCATAGAGGGCTGCAAAACCACCCAATACAGTCTTTAACTAACTAATTTCATAATTTACATTGCTACTAAAATTCATTACTTTCAAATATTCTGAAGGCATTTCTAATATATAAAACATTCTATTTTTATAATGTATAACAATACACAGATGTGGTCAGAAATTTACATACAGTCATTATGCACATACATGTCATGGCAATATCAGGCTTTCAATTATTTCTTTGAATTGCTCTTTTTTTGGAGAAGAATGCTTGTACAACATCTTTTATTACGAAAAAACTTTGGTGCACAAGTTTTAATTTAATTTGGGTTTTCGGAAATCAACACAGGGTCAAAATATATACACCGCTGACCTAATATTTGGTTAAATGTCTTTTAGCACATTTCACCTTGACCGGATGCTTTTTGGTAGCCATCAGCAAGCTTCTGAAAGAATTAGGGTTGGATATTTGACCACTCTTCTTGGCGGAATTTGATGTGTGTTTGGTGTGACTGTCCTGCTGTAACACGTAACTGTGTCCAAATTTCAACTGACAGCTGATGGTTTGAGGTTATGCTGAAGAATTCTGAGGTTCTTTATAATTCCATCCACTTTGTGCAGTCCACCAGTCCTCCTGGCAGCAAAACAGCCCCAGAGCATGATGCTACCACTACCATGCTTAACATCTGGTACAGTGTTCCTCTGGAGCTGTGGTCATTTGGGCCAAACAAGTCAATCTTTGTTTCATCTGACCATAAAACTTTCCTCCAGAAGGCTTTTTTTTTGCCCATGAGGTCAGCTGCAAACTTTAGTCGAGCTTGAAGCTGATGATTTTGGAGCAGGGGCTTCTTTCTTGGACGGCAGCCTCTCGGGCCACGGTGATATAAATCTCACTTGAGTGTAGACAGTGTTCCAGCAGCTTTCACATCATGGCAGGCCTGTGCCTTGGTGGTTCCTGGGTTATTTCTGACAATCGGAACCAATTTCCTGAGGGCGAAATTATGGGTCTTCTTCCAGATTTTGCCAAAGTTGCTACACCGTCCATTAACATGTACTTGTATCTCAAACAAACCCTTTTTATTTTATGCACAAAGAAGCTACCAGCTGTAATCAATCGTAATCACTAACAGGTGAGTTGCAAGACATTTTGGAACTTTCAGCACTACTGAATTAATAATCCAATTGGGTATTTGTACATTTTTTGGCCCTATATGCATCATTTTCACCCTGTGCTGATTTCAGAAAGCCCAGCATAAATTAAAATGTGCACCAAGAGCTTGTTTTTATTTATTTATTTATTTATTTTTATTATTTTTTTATGAGGTATGTTGTTCGATCATTCATGCCCAGAAAAAGAACAGTTCAAAGAAATCACTGAAAGCCCAGTATTGTCATGAATGTCCATGATGACTGTAACTCTCTTTTATATATGGATATTAAATGATTCTAATACTTTATAAGCTAAATTAACCTTATTTCGTAATCTTAGTTAACTTTTTGAGTTTACATCCTTTTTTTTCCAGATTGATTGCGGTTGTCTGGCCCTGTTAGTGCTTGGCAATCAGCACCTGTGCTTGGTACTTGTGGCTTTGTGAATCAGTAATCAACCCTCCTCCTGGAGAGGCAGAATTGTTTTCTGAGCCTGTGCTGTACTCAATACTCCCACATTACTCTCAAGGGCTTGAGCAAAATCCTTCTTGCATCTCTCCAGCATGAGGGTTACCTCCCCTTGCTTTTGCAAATGACATTTAGTGAGGTCCTGTGGTTGTGCTGTGTTGACTTTTACAAAGCCTTGCTGCTCGTCTTGCCTGCATTTGCATTCGCATTTGCCGTGGTGTGTGTTTTTGACCGCTGCCTCTGTCTCTCTTGCCTGCATTTCAGTGTGAGCTAAGACATGGTCCCTTTTACTATGTCAAGCAGCCTGCACTCACCGCAGACCCTGTTGATGTTGTGCCACAGGATGGAAGGAATGACTTTTACTGCTGGATGTGCCACCGTGAGGGCCAGGTGCTCTGCTGTGAGCTCTGCCCACGTGTGTACCATGCCAAGTGCCTCAAACTGGCTGCCGAGCCTGAAGGCGACTGGTTCTGTCCAGAGTGTGAGGTAACCGCTAGATGAGTGCTAGGTGTAGGGTATGGAGGAAGGCCTGAAATTTAGGATTTCACTATATATGGTATATATGGTGAAACCCCCACCAGGTCTTTTAGGATTAATAGCATTTTCCTTCTTCCTTAAGCTTTTGAACTAGGGAGAAATTTGCTAAAGAAATCATAAAAGCCACAAACTTGCGTTCCTGCTCCTACTTTGCATCAGCGAAATGGGTGTTCTCAGAAAACTGAAGCTTAAAATAAAACGAGTGTCAACGCAGGAAAAAGCTATTAAAAATCTGTATGGTTCACACTGCATGTCTTTGTTAGTCTAAAAAGCAGCAGATGATGGTTTGTCCCGTTTGTAATTCAAGGAAAGCTTAGGTGCCAAACTTTTGTCGTTGCAGAAAATAACAGTAGCAGAATGCATTGAGACTCAAAGCAAAGCCATGACCATGCTGAATCTGGAACAGCTATCCTACCTGTTGAAGTTTGCCCTGCAGAAAATGAAGCAGCCAGGGGTAACTCTTCTTTTTCTCAATTGATTTAAAATGTTGATGTAGCTTGTTTTCAGTTTTATAGCATTTAATAACACCTATTGTCAATTGTCAGTCTCTGTTGTTGTAATATTAGTTCAACCAATAAATCGGATTAGTTTGGGTCTTGGACAGCTAGAACTCTCCAGATCATTTGTAGTTAATAATCATTCCAAACTTTCTGTCATCACTGCGTAGACAGAGCCATTTCAGAAACCAGTCTCTCTGGAGCAGCATCCTGACTATGCAGAGTACATCTTCAACCCAATGGACCTGGGCACCTTAGAGAAGGTAACTCGTACAATAGGCAAAAAGTGGATGGGAGAAGAAGTAAGCGCTGGATGACTTGCCCCCAGAAGACTGAACACTGCTTTGTCCACAGAATATCAAAAAGAAGATGTATGGCTGCACCGAAGCATTTTTGGCAGACGTGAAATGGATCTTACACAACTGTATTATTTATAATGGAGGTTAGTTCTCGTTTAAAATCTTTGATTTAAAAGACTGTGTGATTTGTGTTTGACTGTTTGTGGGTCTTGTGCAGGGAATCATAAACTTACTGCAACAGCAAAGGTTATAGTCAAGATCTGTGAACATGAGGTACGTTTTGTACTTAGCGACTGATATATAATAAAACATCATTGAAAAGTGTTTTTTTGGGGTTTTTTTTTTCAAGGAACATTACACTACTTGCAATGAAATACTTCATGCGCTTTTCCTTTCCAGATGAATGAAATAGAAGTTTGTCCTGAGTGCTACCTGTCAGCTTGCCAAAAGAGAGATAACTGGTTCTGTGAACCATGTGTGAGTAGACCAGACATTGTGGAATTATTTATTTATTTATTGCAGCAATACATACAATGATTAATATTCTTGAACCTGAGCTCATCGACAGCATAATACAGGATGCATAATAAGATATGATGGCTTGTTGTGTTGTATGTAGTCTCAGCCTCATCCACTAGTGTGGGCTAAGCTGAAAGGTTTTCCCTTCTGGCCTGCTAAAGCTCTGAGGGACAAAGATGGCCAGGTGGATGCTCGCTTCTTTGGCCAACATGACCGGTGAACTTTAAATATTTACTACAGACACCACACCTAATTCGCCCATTATTTCAACTGATTTGACAAGACAGAACTTTGTTTGCATGTCAGTCTTAGACAATGACTGTGGTTGCTGGGCGTAAACATCTCTGATAAAACATTTCATGCCTGGCAAAGGGATTGGACCTAGTATGAGATTTATATATTGTCAACACATTGAGTTACTTTTTTTTGTTTGTTTTTAGAGCTTGGGTACCCATTAACAACTGCTACCTCATGTCAAAAGAGATTCCCTTCTCTGTGAAGAAGACTAAGAGCATCTTCAACAGTGCAATGCAAGAGATGGAGGTTTATGTAGAAAATGTACGCAAGAAACATGGCGTGTTCAACTATGCTCCATTCAGGACGGCATATACGCCCAACAACATGTTCCAGATGCTGCTGGACCCAAGTAACCCCAGGAAAGGAACAGTCATGCCAGAGAAACAGGACAAGATCAAGTTCAACTTTGACATGACTGCATCTCCTAGGACCCCCCTGGGCAAGAGTGTTGGACACAGGACGAGTGATATGCCCAGGTCTCCAATGAGCACCAATTCCTCAGTCCACACAGGGTCAGACCTTGAGCAGGATGCATCAGAGAAAGGAACAAGAATCCCATCAAGCCACTACAGTACTGGGGAAGACTCTATGGATTGCACGGGTACATGGGCCTACAGGGTTCTTGGGTTGTTGCTTAATAGACTGGTGTCATGTCATGTCATGCACATCTCATGAACTCCGTACGTTTTATATGGAATAGTAACAGACGTTTAATTTTTCTTTTCCTCCAGCATCACCAGCATGTCTGAAGACCACAGGTAGCCCAAAACCCATCCTACCAACATCTCTTAAACAGGAGAGAACACAGAATACAGCCAGCATCCTCAACCTAAATCTTGGTGAGCTTTACAAAACTGGCTTGGTATGTCCGAGTCATCTCAAGGACGTTTTCACTCTGTCAACTTATGAGCCCAAATTTCAGTAAAGTTTGTTTGTGGCAATGTGTTTTGTAAAACGTCCTGCACAGATAAAATAGAGCTCAATTGGGAAATGTCAAAAGATCATCAATGTCCTTTAGCCATTTTTTTGAGGCCTGCTATTGCAAAGTGGGGCTGATTATTGGCTGTGCTCTCAGACCGTATTAAGGCCGAAATGGACCTAAAGGAGCTGAGTGAGACGGTACAGCAACAGCAAGGCCCATCTGTCCTCCTTACTTCCCCAAAGAAAACCACCAGAAGTCTGGATAAGACCATAGAGAGCTGCAAGGCCCAACTAGGTATGACGGAAAAACCATATCATGACGTATCGTTTATAGCGCGCATTCACTCTTAAAGGCGCATATATTGTGTAACTGTCACCTTATACTGTATGTAGGAATCGATGAAATCTCTGAGGATGTGTACCAAGGTGTGGATCACAGTGACTCTGATGAATCTGACAAGTCTGACTCCAGTGACAGCGAGTATGCGAGCGAAGAGGAGCAAGTGCTGAAAAACAAAACAAAGAGCGAAGACTACGAGGACGCCGTCTTTAAAAATAAAAAAAGACCCAGACCTACATCTTCACAACCGCAAAGCAATAAGAACCCATCTCAAAGTGCGACAGAAAAGCTGGCCTCAGAGCCTCCCCTAAAAAAGAAAGCCAGTAGAGGTTCAGAGAAGGAAGTTCAGGAAAAGCCTGGGGCAAACCAACAGACGCAGTCTCAGAGAGAGAGACCTTCAGCTGGGCATGAGGGAAAGTCTGGATCGATGGATGCAGATTCAGATTCAGAAAGAGAACTAGTGATCGACCTTGATGAGGAGCAGGCAGGAAAAGACAGGAAGAAACCAAAGACTTCATCAGTCTCCAACTCTGTAACCAAAGACCATGCAGCCATCAAAACTGAAGGTGGCGTCTCTTTTCTAAGTGTGTCTGTCTGTCTGTGTCTTGTGAGTAACTGATTCATATACCTGCATGGAAAGGGCAGATCTACAAAAAAATCTTGTGAATCGGAATCATTTTTTGTTTTTTCTTGCCATTCTGTCACAACACCACCATACATGCAACACACACATCTCAAACAACACAACATGGTAACCATGTCTCACATTGCTAGAAAAAAGGCTGGTGTAATGCTGTTGGTAATACAGGGTTATTAATGATGTACTTGGTGTGTGCTTCTTTCAGTTATGACGATTCTCATTTTGGAAATGTACTTAAAATTTGTCATAAAAATTGTAATAATATCAAAAGGGAACATACTTATTTCTATCTCTATATCTCTACTTAGGAAAGGCTCTGGCCACTGCCAGCCCATCAGTCTCTCCATCCACAGTACCCTCTGCTTCATCATCCAACTCCAACACCAGAGAATCAACCCAGCCAGTCTTAAAGCCACCAAACAGCACCTCTGCCCCACCCTTCACCTGCACCAACAACGCCTCTCTACCAGCAACCAGTTCTGCAACAAGTTCCTCTACGTCCACGTTGGTAAAGAAACAGCGCCCTCTGCTGCCCAAGGAGACCACACAGTCTGGTCAGGCATCCTTGGTTTGGAACCAGACTGGGAATAAGATCCAGACATCCTCCCCAAAGTGGCAACTGCAGAAGGTTCCGAAGCAGCAACAAGGCACACAGTCTCAAAGCCCAGTTGCTTGCAGCAATTCCAGCACCCGCTACCAGACCAGGCAGTCTGTTAAAGGTAACTTCCCCCTGAGACCAAAACATCTGTGGTACAACAGCATATGCTTATACCTGTCATGTTGCCAGTGACGAGCTGTGACAGATGCACTGGAGATCGGGGATGGTACGTAAGATGAAGAATGCCAAAAGTTCTCAGAAATCAAAGGATAAAGAATTTTATGAAGAGTTTTACAATGGCTTATTTAAGAGGAAACTCCTATATATTTTTTTTTGTAATTCATGACACTTTTTATAAACACAGACAGCATGGTTGAAGCAGTTTCTAAGCAGGAACTCCAGAGACGGGGTGTGGTTGAACAAGTCCGTGATTTGTTGGGTTGCTGTGGATCGTCTTGCGCTCCAGGCTCCGTTGGTGATCAGTTGAAGCTGAACAGGCTATTCTTAAACCACAGTGAACTGCTGGCCAACAACTGAACCGACCACATGACACATGAATGCAGATGTGGGTTGTTATAATGGCACTATCTGTCACCCAAATGAGGATGGGTTCCCTTTTGAGTCTGGTTCCTCTCAAGGTTTCGTCCTCTTGTCGTCTCGGGGAGCTTTTCCTTGCCACCGTCGCCACAGGCTTGCTCATTAGGGATAGGCATATATATATGCACATGCACTTTTGGATATGTTTATGGATTAATATGCCTTTAATTGGATGTTATGTATTGTAAAGCTGCTTTGCGACAATGTCTGTGGTTATGTCTGATGTTACAGTGGCGGAACTCTCATTCCCTTCATTAGGTCCTAGCATTCACTCCTAATCTGCTCTAAGAGTGGAGAGGTTGTTATATAACAGATGTTTAATCGAAGTAAGAACGTTTTCTAAGGATATTTTAGGCCTTAAGTAGACCTAAAGGCCTAGGCCTTCCTCTTGGGTAAAAATCGTTTACTAAAAGTTCCTCCAACAGTTTTGTGAATAGGCTTTACGGAGAATCTCTTAATAAGGACCGTTAAGTGCCACTTGGGAGAGCTGTGTTTCCTGCTGAGATTCTTTGTGAACAGAATCAACAACTCGAAAACTTGCCACAGGAATTAGATTAGGCAGAGCAGTGTAAGCACATTCAGTGTGCCATGTAAATAAGTAGTGTGCAATTTTTCTAAAATTTGATTTTGTGTTTGTTTTTTTACCAGCTGTCCAGCACAAGGACCCCTTGCCTGGGGCCTCTAGTTCAGTCCTGGCTGGGGACTTCCTCACCCCGCCTGCCTCTGCTGATGTAGCAGCTGACATTGCCAAGTACACCAATAAAGTAAGTACACCTGAACTCACCAGGCTCACGAGCAGCATGGTAATGCCTGTTTATTTTTCATCAGTTACAGTTACTGCCATGCCTAGATGAAAGCTCAAATCATGTTTTTTTTCTTTGTAGATGATGGATGTGGTTAAAGGAACAATGACGGAGATATACAATGACCTTTCCAAAAGCACAACAGGAAACACCATTGCTGAGGTTTACCAAATGCACACGTCGGCATTGTGAATTTCACTTTTTTTTTAAATCACTGTACAATGCTGACTCCAGCTTGGGTTTTTTTCATACACTCATGTAATAGTCATTTTTCTTCAGACAACCCATTGTACTCTAATGCTTTGACGCAGATACGAAGGTTGAGGATCGAGATTGAAAAGCTCCAGTGGCTCCATCAGCAAGAGCTTTCCGAGATGAAACACAATCTAGGTATTTTGTCCTTGCTAACATGTTTAACTGCACAAACGAAGCTGTAAATTCACCATACAGTGCATGGTCTGTCCTTGACAATTCACTCTACATGTGCTGTATGTCTGCATGTAGAACTCACCATGGCAGAGATGAGGCAGAGTTTGGAGCAAGAGCGAGAGAGGCTTGTGTCGGAGGTAAAGAAGCAGATGGAGGTGGAGAAACAGCAGGCTGTGGATGAAACCAAGAAGAAGCAATGGTGTGCCAATTGTAAGAAGGAGGCCATTTTCTACTGCTGTTGGAATACCAGTTACTGTGATTATCCCTGCCAACAAGCGCACTGGCCTGAGCACATGAAATCCTGCACGCAGTCAGGTATGAAATGCACCAGACGTGCTGATGATGTGCCGAACAAATATAACAATAATCGTCTGTCCTTTTATAACAGTTAATTTTAACAACTTACTTGTTCTTTTCTTTAATGAACTCTTTGCTATTCTTCTAAATCCAATTACTGAAATTTTCCCCAAATTACCAGTGGAGCGGATGCACTACATGGTCAAAGGTTTGGACACATGACTATCACACCTGTATGTGGGCCATCCAAAAGAAAATATACTTGCCACAAAGTTTGAAGCACACAATTTTCAAGAATGACTGGACCGAAGAGGGCCAAACCTGTTCCAACATTATAATGCCCCTGTACACAAAGTGAGGCCTGTGAAGATATGATTTGCTGAGGTTGGAGTGAAACAACTCTAATACCTTTTGGGTATGAAGTGGAACACTGACTGTAACCCAGACGTCCTTGCGCAGCATCAGTGCCTTACCTCAGTAATGCTCTTATCCCTATATGAGCACAAATCCCCACAGCCATACTCCAAAATCTAGTGGAAAGCCAGTGTTGTAACACCAAATTTGGGATAAATCTGGAATGGGATATTCAAACAGCATATAAGTGTGAGTGATCAGCTGTCGACATAAGTTTGGCCTTCTAGTGTGTGACATGTTTAAGGAATAGGAGAAATCTCATGAATTGAAACAGAAATATAAATGTAAAGTGGCTGTCATTGCTGCTTCACATATTCCTGGTTCAATCCTGATCTTTGCTGTCTGTATGGGGTTTGACATGTTCTCCAAGTGTCCACATGAGTTTCTCCAGATTCCTCAGTTTCTTTCAACATAATAAAACCTTCTGGTGCACAGATTTGGCTCCTCTAAATTGCATGGAGATGTGAATAAGTGTGTGAATGTGTGTGCACGGTGCCATGCAGTGGACTGGAATGGTGCTCCGTTATGGTTCTGACCAAGATAAAGTACAGTACATTACATTACTGTCATTTGGCAGACGCTCT
>JAQLOM010000015.1:12910102-12920151 GCA_030068315.1 Chrysichthys thysi
TTTTGTCTAATTTATACAACTGAGCAATTGAGGTTAAGGGCCTTGCTCAAGGGCCCAACAGAGGCAACTTAGCAGTGTTTGGATTTGAACTCCCAACCTTCCGATCAGTAACCCAACGTCTTAACCGCTGAGCTACCCCCTCCCCTGGGTACTTGCAGAAAATTGGATGGATGGATGGATGAATGAATAAATGTATGAATGGGAATTTCTGTATTGTAACTCCTCTTCAATAACCACACGCTAACAACAATTACTGCAAACCATTCATTTTAATTGAGTACTCCCCATGTAGAAATTTAACATTCTGCAACTTTCCCAGAGGCGAACATCCTAATGCAACTAATTTAAACTTTTTCTTTTTTTTTTTTTAAGCCACAGCATCTCAGCAAGAGCCAGAGGAGGAGGCCTCTGCAGTTCCTGTAGCAAAAACCTCAGGACAGTCACCTAAAGTCCAGCATTCACCTCCAGCCAACAGAAGTTCACCAACACACAAAGCACAACCCTCACCCAATGCAGACAACACTAAAACAAACGCCACGGTCTCTGTGTCCTAACCAGAACTTCTCCATCATTTCTCCATGGTCACCAACATGGATGCTTTTGGACTGGGGTCTGCAAGTTGTGCTTTTCTTCTTTACTGCTTCTTCTTCTTCTCCTTCTCCTTCTTAAAGCAAAGAAATATTAAACTTGTGTTCCTCACCTGCCCAGTTCACTACACCTGAGGATCTAAGAAAGTGGTTACATTTTTTTTTTTTATACATTTGAGTCATTTAATGTTTTTTTTAAGTCAATATAAAATTGATTTGTACAAAGGCTGAAATTTTCATATAAAATATGCTAATGTAATACTGTTTTTATTTTGTTTTGTTTTTTACATACAATTGAGTTTTATACAGTGCAGATGAAATAAATTTGTCTGCTGAGTCATTTTTATGTACTCACTGCACTTACCGGTGCCTCCAGAGAGATGGTTACTTATATATAATTTTTTTTTAGATGGTGGATCTTTTGAAACATGGTGGGATTTATTGATTCACACCATGTTAAGGTTTGATTATACTCACTACATGACCTATCAAAGACATTCTGAGTAGCCATCTTACTGAGCTCATTCATCCTGCATATATTGCTTGATTTAAAGCTGACAGAAGCAGTGTGATCGAGGTTGTAATTGTATTTCACGTCAAGTTTTCACTTGTTTACATATTGTAAATAATTAAATAATTAAAAGGAGACAACTATCTCTAAGAAAAATAAAATCAGCTCTCTTCTGAAATTAAAACTGAGTCTTGAATTTCTATAGTCCTTTCAGAGAGTCAAAAGCCAGTGATCAAATATAATGATCAAACTTAAAAAAGGCAAACAAAGCTCTTTTAAGGAAACATCAAAGTTGAGTGTTCATTCTACATGCAGCCAAAGGCCTTAGAAGAGATTAATGTAACCATACCTAAACTAGGCATGCCATTTCATGTTGCTCTCCGTTTAAAGGAGTGATAGCAGCATCTAGTGGTAAAACGTTTTGGGACATCGGCCTCCTTTCATATAAAGCACAGGTATATGTCAGTGAGTCCTCAACAAGCAAACAAATCAAATTTTTGCATTACCAATCTTGTATAAATTAACGAATGGAAGTGTTTGTGGTCACATTATCATCATTATTATCATATGCACATAATTTAATCCAACCATCCATTATCTGTTCTACTTATCTGTAAAGGGTCCCAAAGAAACTGGAGCCAATACCAGGTGACTTCAGGTAAGAGGTGCGGTATACCTTGGGCATTTCACCAATCTACAGCAGGGTTAACACAAAGACAAACAACCATTCACACCTGTGGAAACCCACACAGGCACAGGGAGAACATGCAAACTCTGCACACAAAAAAAAAGCTCACAATCAACTGGCAGGTTTGAACGCAGAACCTTCTTGCTGTGAGGCAACAGTGCTGACCACTGCACCACACCACTATGCCTCCCAAAGTCTCAGTTATTTAATGATTTCAAAGAGGCATTTATATATATATATATGTGTGTTATACATCTCCTGAGTGATTTAGCTCATGTGTTGCGGTATGCGTTATCTCTACCCAGTTGGTAACTGAAAGGGAACCAGCATGGGCCACCACTAACCAGACGTTATTTGGCTGGTGAATCGTACACAAAACTGACACTGACAGCCGCTGTTGCACAGATGTGAATGTAGGAGACATTGCAACGATGCCTTTTTCATGCATACTGTGTGCTAATTATTCTTTAGCCCTTAATCAACTGCTGCCCAACAAAGGCAAAAGACCTTAACTTGTTTGTTAAGTAACTTGATGTTATGGCATTCTGCCTTTGTAGGGCAGTACTGATTAGAATTCTTTTGATTGGTGTCTTATTAATAATCCTTTTTTATTTATGTACCAGTTATGTACTCACTAAATTACCACAACCTTGCCAGTGTCTCTGCTGCTGAGAATCGTTTACCACCCAAATAAATGTCCTATGGCGGTCCATTTCTATTGATGGATGACAAAGAGGAGGCTAACAATCTGTACCATGGTGTGCTTATAATTGTATATCTAATGCACCTAGTATATATGGGGAAGAAAAGTAAGTAGCCGATACGTGTTTGCAAAAGGTGCAACCGAATAAGTGACCACTGAGTGTATGTATAAAATAATATAGCCCAAAGTATGTGCACACCTAACGAATGTGCTTTTTGAACATCACATTTTCCTGTCCCAGATTCCTGTTACAATAACCTCCACTCCTCTGGGAAGGCTTTCTACTAAATTTTACAGTGTCTCTGGGGATCTGTGGTCTTTCAGCTGAAAACATATGACTCAGGCACTGGTGTTGGGAGACCCTTTGTACCATAGACTTCAGACTGAAAGCTCAATTCATTTCTATTGATTTTATTTGTAGTGTGCTTAACAATGGGCATGATCACAAAGTGACTTTACAGATACCTGGATGCAGCTTTAGATCACCAAAGAGCAAACCAGCGGCATAGGAAAACTCCCCGAGACACCATGGGGAAGAAATCTGGACAGGAAACACACTCTAATGGGAATTTTCCTCATTACTTTTACACAACTGTATATCTCTATAGCCTAACAGTACTGAGTGTGCTGATAGGGTGTTCACTAGGCTATGAGTGGCGTAGTGCTTATGATTACAGCAGCATTTTGTTGGTACAAGTCCACAGTATCCAGCTGAGACTGTCAACTGAAGCAAAGGTGAGACTTGAGTGTAAACTGTTCTTACGGAGTCCCCGTCTTTGGGGGATCCACACAGTCCATGTGAATCCTCAGGGCTCGTTGCCAAGGTCTTTTAATTTGGCACGTGCGCTTTTCTCCATGCGACCGTCTCTGTTCCCTTTACTTCCGGTTCACGCTGTTACGCCATGACGTCGACATCTGTCTGAACAAACCGACGCACATTCACAGAAAAGGGAGCGCCGGCGAACAGGAGGTAATAAACACTACACTGAGTGTCAGAACCCGACATATTACTTAGACATGCATGTTAATAGGATATTAAAGCTATTCCACATGTGTGTAGAGAACATCTGTCCTGTGGGGCGCGTGAGGAGGTTAGTAGAGGTGGAAGTGGAAATGTAGACGGCTCCGTGTAGGAAGTTGGGGCTGGATGTTGCTCGGTGGACTGAGACAAAGCGTATATCAAGTCCGAGTAATGAGCGCGCGCGAGTTATGTTATTTTATTAGATAAACGTTGAGTTTATAAAGAATCCTGGGGAAAGCTTTCTCATTGCCGGTTCCTTCGCTTAGCTGGCTTGTCTTCCTGCACGATACTTGAGCGATCCCCTGTACATGACGCCTGCTAGGCGATGAGCTAGCCGGTAGCTCCGTTATTCACACAGGATTAGCACAGCTAGCCCGCTGCTCCCTTCACGCAGCTAGCTGTACGTGTTAGCCTCCTGTGCTAGGCGCGTCGCTCATCTTACTTCCCTTTCTCGGGCGGAGAAATGTACCGGGGCTTTAATCGACACAGCGCCGTTTAATTTAGCGCAGTTTAACCTTTAATCTAACCAGTTCCTCCGCCTTAAACGGATTAAGTCGCTGATAATCCGGGTTATGTTCTCAGTCGGGTCTGAATGTACTGTTTTATGTGCTGCTGCATCATGACGGGGTGATGTGCTGCTCGGAAACCGGAAGCGTCCACATCTGCACGCCTGATAGAGGGATAGCCAAAGAAGGGTCGCGACGTGAACTGTGTGTTAGTGAGCAGGACAGAGAGCATGTCGGTAACATGGACAGTGCAGTAAACTGGTCATTGTGAGGGACACCACAGCCCTGTGGGCCAGCTCCTGGACACACTGCCTCAGTTACCTCACGGTACCTCACTGCCTCAGTTACCTCACGGTACCTCACTGCCTCAGTTATTCCACTGGTTCAGCTCCCTCATTTGTCTTCAGCTCCCTCACTGCTTCGGTTAGCTCTCGGCAGCTCACTTCTTCGGTTACCTCACGGTACCTCACTGCCTCAGTTACCTCACGGTACCTCACTGGCACAGCTCCCTCACTGCCTCAGTTACCTCACGGTACCTCACTGGCACAGCTACCTCAACTGACTCACTGCCTCAGCTCCTTCATTTGTCCTCAGCTCCCTCACTGCCTCTACTGCCTTGACTGACTCAGGGCGTGAGGTAGCACACATCACTGTGAGACATGCTTCTACCCAAAGCGACTCCTAATTCCGCGGAGCAGATTAAGTTTGTGGTCCGCATGAAATCCCCAGGAACTTTGTTTTTAGACCCCCCCCCCCCCGCCCAGGCCTTTAGACAAAAATAAGTCAATATGGATGTTTTTGTTTATTTTTATAAATAATATTATTTATATATGTATTTTTTCAATTATTGTTTTACTGTTATAATTTAGAGGGAAATGCTGTAAGCAAAAACTTGGTCATTGAGTACTTGTCCAGTCAAGTGCTTTCTAAAACACTTTTCTCGCACCTCCAACTATATCCAGCACTATAACCTGGACTGGACAAATTGCTGTACAGCAGCAGCTATTACAGATCCAACAGGGCTCACTTGTGTAAATGAGCTCGTACAGCTTTTGAACAATCTCAAACAACACATGCCTGCACTCATTTCCAAAATCTGGATCTCGGCTTAAAGACGTACAGCCGTTGCTGGCTGAATGAGCTTTAACAATCTGTGCGCTGGGATACAGCTAATGGGTGTGTGCGAAACAACGGACAAGCATTTGGATATAGCAAGCGTGCTTGTGTGAGCAAAAGAGAGAGAGAGAGAGAGTGTGTGTGTGTTGCCTAAAAAGCTGGTTTCTCGACACAGTTTTATTTTGCTGTCTCATGTTTAGTCTTTCTGCTTCTCTCCTCTGGGTAGCCTAATGCTGTCACTGCTGTGGCCTGGGACCAACCTGAGGTGGCTGAAAGTCCAATCATGCAAAGCTGCTTTGGGCAAATTGGCAGAAAGAAATCCTACACAGCTTGTGGCCTCTTATTTATCCAGTTTGCTAAGCCACTGTTTTGATTCAGCAGGAAGTGCGGCATATCTCAAATCTGGCGGTTGTGGGAATTGGGCCAAGCCTTTTAACATGCTTGCTTGCTGACCTCCTGTTTTAAAAGGAAATGCAGCAACAGACAGTCAAATCATATCTCCCATATTATTTTATCGGTACTTTAGGGGCCTGCCAATAATGGTTTGGAAGTACTGGAATTCGCAAACTTGTGACCACTAACCCAGAGCTTTAACCTTTAACACTCAGCCACCGCTTAACATATAAAAGTGACATTTATAAAATCTTTTGCTTACTGCAAGCCCAGTCAATGAGCCGAGGCATGTTTCCTACACTCACCTCAAAAGTCTCTAGTGAGTCTATTGAAATCAAATGAATGAGTCATTGAATTAAAATATTCCAGTCTGTATTACGGACAATACTCCTTTTTAACTTTGGACCACACCTCCTGAGTCTCAGGAAGTGATACAGCTACACCTGTTTGTTCCCCTCCCCGCAGGTAGCACAGTATTGTATTATCAGCTCACCATCGGGTACTGGTGGCCCACGTACTGATTAGATGTTCCACTGTGCAGGTTTGTTTAACGTCTGTTTCTGTGCTCATCTAATTATAGGACATGGCTGTAAATGTGTACTCCACTTCAGTGACAAGCGACAACCTGAGTCGCCATGACATGCTTGCGTGGATCAACGAGTCTTTACAGATGAACCTCACAAAGATTGAGCTGCTGTGTTCAGGTGAGGGGGGTTTATGCTGTGTGCCGAGGTTGGACAAGGTGCAGACCGTGCCGTCCCCCAAAATCAGAGGGCAAAAAATCCTAATGTATCATCTGACACATGAGGAGAATATGAATTGTTGGATCATTTTCTGTCATGTATACAAGATGGTGTGAAAAACATTCAGCACAAGCATAGAGGAATTAATATTTTAATATTTGCTGAGAGTTGCAGTGAGTTAGTCACTGTTATAAAAGTAGCCTATGTGGTATCTTATATAGAAGGCAGTTTGGTTGATCATGTCTGCTTAAGCCTACTCAGTCTCCAGTGGATGTGTGTTGTGTGTATTTAGAGTGTCGCTTTTCAGTTTCAGCATCACGTTGTTTCAGTTGGCGTAATTGTTTCTGCCTTGCAGGTGCTGCCTATTGCCAGTTTATGGACATGCTCTTTCCAGGCTGTGTGCCTCTGAAGAAAGTCAAATTTTCAGCAAAGTTAGAGCATGAATACATTCACAATTTCAAGATCCTACAAGCTGGATTCAAGAGAATGGGTGTCGACAAAGTGAGTAACTGTCAGTGTTATCCCTATAATTGAAATAGTTTTATGCTTTTCTGTGTGTGGTGTGCTTTTTTATTTATTTATTTACTTTAACACTGGTTGTAAAGATAACATCTTGCATATAATTTCATCACTATGTATTTTTGTTTTTGTAGTGATCTCCAGTTTGTACTGTGTGTATTTAGTATATTTGCCTGCTATTGATCAGCACGTGCGCTGGATTACTAATCAAACAATCTCCTATTTGTTCACAGCATTAGCAGGTAGAGATGGAGATCAGTCAGGTTTCAGGGGCAGAATTCAGCTTTAGTTGCTAGGTTCATCTTTGTGGAGGATATGTGTGTATATGTAATGTCACTGCGAGATCAGACAAGTGTGCATGATCATTTCTATGCCTCAGGAAAAAAAAATCAGGCAGTGAGCATGTCCCCCCCCTTCTCTCGTCCTTCTTTCACCCTGATAGTTTCTTTCCTCTATAAGGTTATTGTTTGTCTCGTGGTCAATTTAACGTTCAATAATCTCCTCCCTGCCTCAGATCATCCCTGTTGACAAGTTGATAAAGGGCAAGTTCCAGGACAACTTTGAGTTTGTGCAGTGGTTCAAGAAGTTTTTCGATGCCAACTACGACGGGAAAGAGTATGACCCGGTGGAGGCACGCCAAGGGCAGGACACAATGCCCGTGCCCAACCCATCCATGCCTGCTCTCAACAAGCCCAAGAAGGTCATGAACGCAGGTTGGTTGATCTGGATGAGTTTTAACATGCTGTGACTCATAAAGCAAGAATTTGATTGCGGGTTTTTTTTTTTCCTTCTTCTACTTCTTTTTTTTTTATGCTAAGTCAGCACTTACCATAATCGACAGGTTTTGCGATTTTTTTTCTGAAGCTCTCAGTGCATGCTCAGTGTCTTACCACACTTGGTAGCTTCTGCTGTCTGTTTTGCTTGTGTGCTTTTTTTGGAGTTCTTTAAGTCAAACATTTTTATTCCTTTTTATCTTTTTAAACAGAAAATTGTTGCACTTCTAAAATGCTAACAGAACCAGCTACTCTAATCGGTATGGGGCTGACTGTATAAATCAGGGGCATCAGGATTTTTGCTGCATCAGAAATATGTTTTTTTTGTTTGTTTGTTTTTTTTTTTAGTTTTTCCAGAAATGTTTTGTGGATTTGGGATATAAGTTCAATCACAAAAACATTGATATTTTGAAAATGTGAACTAGTGCTCCAAATCAAATTTTTACAGTTAAGGTCAGTGCAGTGGAGGCTCAGGAGATTTATCATGACTCCAATAACGAGAATTTTCACATGTGATCATGATTATAGTATAATTTTTCTAACTTGTATTTATCCAAGGTTGTAATTTTAATAATTTGTGACTTTTCTTTTGAATGAATACAGTCTGAATCTAGCTAAAGCAGAACCTAACTAAACCAGCCAGTCAAATCCCTTATGCACTTTGATCCATTAAAACCTGTGAAGTAGTAAAAGAAGAACTGTGATATGAATTCCCATCAGATGTTCTGAACTTTCATCACGACTCTTTATACGTCATCTGATTTAATAAAAAATAAATAAAATCTGGTGTGTTGTGTAGCTTATTGCACGAAACCGATCATACTGAATCTAGCTGAAGTCTGCCCCCCCATCAGAGCACCAGGTTTTGTTGGCCATATGTTCTCTTCTCCATGTTGTGGGGTTCTACCTGTAGAGTAAACAGTAAAGGGTAAAGACTGAGTAATGGACACTTCATGGTTTTGGTTTTCCCTAAAAACCTCAGATGTGTCATTTGTGTGATTTATTGTTTTTTTTTTTCTTTTCTTTTTTTTTCAGCACCACAAAGGGCAGCTGTTGCCAAAGTAGCACCCAAGGTGACTCCCACTTCTGCACGGCGGCCAGGCACCGGTGGTGATGATGAAAGGGCAGAGCTTATACAAGAGGTTATTTTTATTTATTTATTTATCTATTTACTTATTTATTTATTTATTTATTTATTTATTTATTTTGAGCGCTGATGCTCAAATTGAATTAATACATTTAAATTTCCAAAGCTTCTCCAAAGCCTTCTAGTACTTGAGTGGTTTCATAATGGTGGTGATGATGATGATGATGATGGTGCACACAACCCAAAACAGAACATACAAGAAAAGAGAAAACTAACAGCTAAAAACATAAGGGACATTTTTATTCACATATGTTGATACATGTGTGTATATTTTCTACCGAAGGAGAGGCTTGTTGTTGTTGTTGTCCTTTTTCTTTTTGTCATGTACGGTATTCTCGTCTCCCTCTTCCTCAGGTGAACATACTGAAGTCCACGATCCAGGACATGGAGAAGGAGCGAGACTTTTACTTTGGCAAATTGAGGAACATCGAGCTGATCTGTCAGGAGAAGGAGAGCGAGGGAGACCCCACCCTGCAGAGGATTGTGGATATCCTCTATGCCACAGATGTGAGTACAGAGCAGAATTTGACGACCCGAATAGATTCACAGCTGTGGCTCTGTGTGTATTTATAGTAGCCACATGGAAAATGCGTACGGGATACGAGCTGAGCGGTGAATTTAAAGGGAAGCCCTGTTTTGTGATTAATACAGCACAAAATGCTCTAAAGAGCACAAAAGGTGGGACTTTTCAATGACTCGGAAGTGGTAAGGTCTGTGCTAGCTGTGACTCTTATTCCGTGCTGTTCATGTATGCATTTTTTGGCCTATTTTTGGTAATAAAATAACGCTGTGAAGTGTTTTAAACTGGAACAGTCTGATCACAGCGTGGTACTGATGTTGAGTCAGAAGTAAATTGGGTGAAATAAAGACTATCTGGAGGGTCTGAATGCACAGATGTATGGCACAGAAAGGCTGTAAAACAATGCATATTGCATAAATTGCTAAGCATTTCCACTTGCCTTAACAAAGGTATGAAAGCACATTAAAAATGAAGACATTTTACTTGGCTGTCAAAATCAGTGATGTCGATTTTAGCTAACGCATTGTAGCTAGGGTTGCACCGAAACCGATACTTTGCTAAAATACTCGTACTCGTCGATAAAGTGCTGATACCATGAACCGATACTCCTATTTCACTGATCACTTTACTAGTCAGGTGTGATTTGTTGTCCTACCTGACTTCAATCGCTAGGGGGAGACAATGAGCTGGAAAGTTAACGGAGATGCCATCAACAAGTTAGTGTGACTCAACACCATGGAGCCGGGCTGTGTGCTTAACTTAGGTACGTGCGTATTTATGCTAATTGCGGCGGCTAATCTGAACCCTAACTCTGTTCCGGAC
>JAQLOM010000015.1:12920251-12930981 GCA_030068315.1 Chrysichthys thysi
CCAAATTGATTACACTTTCATGGAAATCCAATTTAAGAAGTATCGGTATCGGCGAGTACACAAATAAAAATACTCGTGCTCAGTTTGGAAAAAAGTGGTATCGGTGCAACCCTAAGTGTAGCATGTTGAAACTCGAATCCGAGCACAGTTTAAGAGGACCGTTCCACACTGTGACACTTCTCTCTGTCTCTTCTGTCACTCCTGCAGGAGGGCTTTGTCATACCTGATGCTGAAGCAGAGGACCAGGAGGAGTTCTAATGCCTATATCTAGATCCAGTTGTGTCCTTGTCTCCTCCCTCATCTCTATTCATTCACTCCCTCTTACTGTCTCGGATCACGTTACGCATTTCGGACTCAATGAACGCTGTATGGAAAGTAATTTGGGTTGCATACAGAGTTAAAGTAGCTACATTAGAAGAACCTCCTCTGATGCCTTCTTAGAGAAGAGCACAGCGTAGCTGCTCAGCTGATCTGGCTGAGCTCAGGAGAGTTGGAGCGTCTCGCCTCTAACGTTCAGTATCACGTCAAGTTTTTGCATTTTCAGAGGGACTTTCAAATCGATTCATTGTTAGATCGCCATCTTTCGACCGTTTCTTTTTGCCATTGTGTGAATAGAGGGGACGTTTTCCTTTTCCCCCCACCTCACAAGATGGGTGGCGTTTACTTCATCATGATAATGCTATGCTAGTCATGTTTTTCATATTTAAAAATGTACTTCCTTTGCAAAAGCTTAGTTTTTGCTTTTGGTTCAGATGTGAATTAGTAAACAGAAATCCTTTAAAAGAAAAATCCACACGCTCATCAGTTTACATTGCTTCTTATTCCTATGCGATTTTTTTTTCTCCCTTTTTTTTTCTTTTTGTGAAAGGCTTGTAGCAGTCACCTTTTCTCCAGCTTCGATCCTGTGACTGTGCCTTATAGACTGAGTGGAGGGAGACCAGCCTGATGTCTGTGTTCGTCTTTGTTTGTGTGTCCGATTACTTTTCTCACGATCTAAGACGTCAGTTTTGCAAGTGGGTCGATTTTGCTTAACGTTTCAAAATTGGCCACAAACCACCATGATTGTGATCACTGACTGTTTCTTGGTGGCCGAGTGGGATGTTTTTCTAACTGTGACCTCACCAGCATGGTTGCAAAATCATCCTCTGTGACATAATCGTTTTAAATAATTGATTTGTTTATGGGGGAAAAAAATCATTCTTAATCCATTGTCCACTACAGTGGTGGATTCAGAGGCCAAATTAACAATAAGCAAGACAAATATTCTGTTTCTGCACTCTTCGTGCACAGATTTAGTTTTTTTTTTTTTTTACTACTTATTTAATGTATCATTTTACCATTTCACATCTTTTAATATCTGCCTTGGTAGAATTCACATTCTGTATTTGGCAAGTGTTTAAATCAAATTAAACAAATGTTTGAACAGTTCTGTTTATTTTTTTTCCTTGACGTTTTTGGCTCCAAAACAGTTTCAGGTGCTTACCATTAGTCTTCCTTTTCTCTCCAACAAATTTAACAAGTCGTTCATGGACGCTAGTTGCTAGGATTCAGATTGAGCCCAAGAAAAACACTATATGGCCAAAAGTTTTTCCATCACAGAAACATGGGCTTTATGAACATCGCTTTTAGAACGTTGCTTTCAAGATTTGTCCCCCCTTTCTGTTATAATAACCTCCAAGCTATTGGAAACGCTGTAGATTTGGAGGGTGGATGTGGATTTTTGCACATTCAGCCACAACAGTATTAATGAGATCAGACACTGATGATATACGGGAAGGAGTCAGCACTGTAATTCATCCCAAAAGTCTCGAGTGGGGTTGAGTTCAGGGCAAAACTGTGGCCTCGATTTGGGGAAGGTTTACATATGGGTGTGACGGGCAGGTGTCCACACACTTTTGGCTATATAGTGCATGTTTTAAATGCGTTAATGTTTATGTAAAATAAAAAAAAAAAAGTGCTAGATTTTGGATTTTTCTTTTAACCCACATGATGGATTACATTCCAGTTGGGGAGTAAAAAGAGGAAAGTCCTGCTGGTATTAAAAAACAAAACAAAACCAAGCAAACAAACAAAAAAAAAAATACCACGGCATTACACCTCGTGTATTATGTAATTCGTCGTCCTTTTTAAGTTGTACCTAAAGAAATCCTAGCACATTACAGCCATTCATTTATGGTCCGCTATGTGGAATAGGTCTTAGAAAACGTAGCACGTTCCTGATGTTTGCTGATCACTGTGGTAACTGTATCTTCTCATGCAGCAGTAATAATAGCGTTTTTGCTTTTATTAGCTGGCTATTCAAATATATATTTGGTGTTTTGGCTTTTTACACTGATATGTTCAAGTCATTTAGTTCTCGGCAATGTTATACCCACCGTCCAATACCGCCAACGTTTGTGCTCATGCAGCACTGCCCTGCTGTTTCTGGTAAAATGCCTTGACTGATCCCTCAACACCAGTGAATAAACAGTTACATTCGCTGAAGGGCCCCCCCCCCCCTTATTTTTTTTTGGCTTGTATGTTTTGTGTTGGTCATATGTGAAGTAGCCGTGATATCACCATGAGATTATGCTAATGTGCAGTGATTTTGGGATCCTGGACCATGTTTCTTAATGTGACTGTTAATGACACTCCAAAGAACTAGAGTGCTATAATAAAAGTAGCAGTTGGTTTTGTAAACAAAACCTTATGAAATATTACATAATCAATCTGATCACTTTTTTTTTTCCATTCGTTTGTGCTGTATGATGGTAAAATGCTGGGTAATGTGTTTAGGTTTCGCATTTGAAGTAACCAAATCACAGTGGTGCTCTTCTCCCAATCTTGATCTTTTCATTCTTTGGACTTAAAGATCATCTTCAGAGATGATTTCTACACTGTGAGCTTAGTGTGACTTGTGTACTTTTTTTTACTGTCCTCCTGTGGTCCGAACTCTTCTTTTGTGTGCTAGGGTGTGTGGAAATTCTACTTTTACGCTGTATTTGCCATCATCGGTTTCTTACAAATAAAACAGTATCACATGCATGTAGTGATGAGCTGTCTTTCCACTGCTTCTCCACCCTTTTTGAGAGTTGCGGTCAGAAATTTGCACACACACAACACAACACGAGTGTCATCATGGACATCAGTGTCATGACAATGTGGGGCTTTGAATGATTTCTTTGATCCGTTCTTATTCTGGGGAAGAATGATTGCACAACATACACAGACATCTCAAAAGGAAACAGACACACCTCAGGAGGATTTGTGTATGCAGACACCACCTGGTGCTTCAAACTTAATATATTATTTTTCATTTCAGGTTACAGTATATTAATTATTTATGGCAACTAACCATGCTGGGAACACCAGAAGTAAAAAAAAAATTGTTTGATTTTCAAAGAGAGCGTATTGTGGCTCAGTCTGAGGGTGGAATTAGGCAGCGTATGATTGCACAAAACCTTGGGATTCGTCTTGTCAGTCAACAGAGTGATTGTACAATTCAAAGGCAAAGGAAATGAATCAGCAGCATCCCGCTCAGGTCGACCTGGGCCCTCTGACAGGTGTCTTCATAATGTCGAGCGGATTGTTGAAAATAATCCCCGTTGTAAGGCTGCTGATGTTGCAGAGCAACTCCAATAGAGTCGGAATCCTTCTGTGAGGGATCTCCCTCAACTTGGCTACTATGGCAGAGCATCTAGAAGGAAGTTTCTAGAAAAATGTTGGTGTCTATTTACTTCTGTGTACAGCTTAACAGAAAAAACCAAGACTGTTGCACATGTTTTCATTTACATAAGGTTTTCTGAAATTAACACAGGGGCAAAATTATAGAGACAGGGTAACCCCCCCCCCCCCCCACTTAGATTATTTATTTAGCAGTGTAGAAAGGTCCAAAATGTCTTCCTGTTACTGATCATGTGCACAACATACAAAGGGTTTGTTTGACAGCACCTCCTTGGAATGACCAACACAGAATACAATGGGAAAGTCCAAGGAGCTCAGTGCAGATCTGAGAAAAAGGATCATAGATTTACACAACTCAGTTATAAACAGCTGCAGATTTCGAGGTCATCAGTTCAAGCCATTATTTTACAGTTATTGGGAGATGTAGCCACATTGCCAAGCCACTTTGCTGGAAGAAGAATTAACTGTCTCCTTCATCTGAGTGGAAATTGGTTTGGATGGATAGGAACAACCCAGAAACCACGAAGACACAGGCCTGCCATGAACTAGAAGCTGTTGGAACACTGTCTACAGTCAGATGAGTTTTACGTCACTGTGGACTGAGAGGTTGCCATCCTAGAAAGAAGCCCCTGATCCAAAATTGACAACTTCAGGCTTGACTAATGTTTGCAGCTGATCACTTGGGCAACGAAAAAGCTGCCTGGAGGACGTTTTTATGGTCACGTGAGACAAAGATCGAGTTGTTTGGCCTCAGTGACCAGAGGAGCACTGTACCAATTGTTAAGCATGGTGGTGGTAGCATCGTGCTCTGGAGCTGCAGAGGAACTGGTGCTTTGCACAAAATGGATGGAATATTTAATTTTTTTAATTTATTATTTATTTTTTTTTTTACTATTTTTAAAAAATTTCTTAAAACATGTCCTTCATTTAATAGTCCTCTGCATTCAAAATATTAACCAGGTAGGTGTGTGTGGTACAAGTGTAAAAAGAAATGGTTGACTGCTCTGTTGTACTTAACCATTTATTGGGCAAAGAACCATATTTGGCCATTTCAGTGGACATCCAAAGCAGCCCCCCATGCCTCTTTGGGAGGTGGTAGAACCACATGGATTTCTCCCATCCTAAATAAATGTCCCTTTAAGTTTATATGCGTTCTTTTGTAATATAAACAGTAGAGACAGTGCGACGACTTATCTTCCACATCCTCCTTACGGTCCGGATCTGGTGCCGCTTCGGTCCACTGAAGCAGGTACATCGCAGTGCACACCTGGCTTTGGGAGCAGAAGAACTGCTTTAAAATCTTTAGGAATATGGAAGCTAGTTGAAGGATACACTAGATGTGTCATCTTGCATGGGGACTATGTGGATATGTTACATTTCTCACAGTTGCTTCTATTAAAACAGTTAAATGTATTTTGCCTTCACTTATTGATTCTCCCTTGTAATATGGCCAAAACCTTGTGATCACCTCATCACCACACCCATATGTGCTTTCTGAACATGAAATTCCAGATTTAGCCTCCCCGTTGTTCCAGTTCATCCCAAAGATGTTCAGTGGGGTTGAGCTCAGGGCTCTTGTGCAGGCCACCTGAACTTGTCCACTCCAATCTTGGTAAAGCCCATCTCCGTCGAGCTTGTGCACAGAGGCATTGGCATGCTGGAACAGATTTGGGCCCCTTGGTTCCACTCACTCATCTTCTGCTGCTTAATCCTGTTCAGGGTCACAGGGGGAAGATGGAGCTTATCCCTCCTGGCTTTGGGCAACATGTGGGATACACTCTCGGCAGGTCACCAATCCACCGCAGGGCCAACACACAGAGACAGACAGCCATTCACACTCACATTCACACCTACGGGCAATTTAGAGTCACCAATTAGCCTAATCTCCTCTGTGCATGTCTTTGGACTGTGGGAGGAAACCGGAGTACCCGGAGGAAACCCACGCGGACACGGGGAGAACATGCAAACTCCACACAGAAAGGCGCCTAGGGCGACCCCGGGGATCGAACCCAGTGCTAATCACCACACCACCGTGCTGCCCCCTTGGTTCCAGTGAAGATAAATTGTAATGCTACAGCATACAAAGACAACTTGTACAATTGTGTGCTTCCAACTTTGTGGCATTCATTTGGGGAAGATCCACACATGGGTGTGATGGTGCCCATAAGCTTTTGGCCATATAACAGTGTACCTTTCTGAAACAAGAAGGTGTGGCCCACCCAATTGAACTGATCATGATCAACTTTTAAAATGCTGCGCTTTACCAACATCTTTCAGCTTTAGCTTTTGGCACTGGCTTTGTCTTTCAAAGATAAGAATTCAGAAAGCCCAGTTGTATTACTGGCTTTTGTGGTCGGTTTTAGGTCATTATCTATCAGTAGGTGCTGTTGTGCAGTGTTTGACTAAATCTCAGCAGACAATCAAACATACACGTACACACCCCTCATGTTCTGCAAATGGTAGTACACCCACACGCCTACAGAGCACTGCATTCTGGGAGGATAATTTAATAGCCTCACTATGAAAAGAAATGCCTCAGGCCTGAGACACTGTGCTTTGTGGAGGACTATATGAAGAAAGAGGCCAGTACTAAGAGGGTCAATCATATGATTACGTCTCTGTCACATACAAAGAAACTGTTGTCTATGCTACTTGTACGTCTAACCCATCAGCAGTTAGTTCAACTGTTACATTTGAAACACTTGGAGCTCATTTTATCTAACCAGATCTGATCTAAGCTTCTCCTTTGGGGTTTTATTCTTTGGGTATTTAGATGTTGAATATTTTAGTATACGTCAATATAAAAGTCTGACTTTATATTTAAAGGATTAAAACTGCACTTAAGGATCTGAAGGTTGATGTGTCATGTAAAAGACTTTGTAAAAGCAAAACCTGCCTCCGGATATCCCCAGGCCTCTCAAGAAAGTTTAAGTGTAAGTGTGCCATCTAGCCAGAATGCACTGTATTGATGGACTTTATAAGGATTAACAGACAACAGGATTAACAATTTGGGACGTCTTTTTCTGTGCAACTTATGTGCAACCCAGCAGCCATGCCAGCGCTCACAGTGGTTACTGCTACAGCATTGCCAAGGAACCGCTTGGGAGGTAGCAGCTAAGGTACATCATTTTATAGGGTTTTTTCAGTATTTTCTCTACCCAAACACAATAATCATGTTTTTTTGTTGGAAACATTTTATGCCTTGGAGCTTTAACTCAGGGTGTCTCACATGAATATGCAGGTAGCATACTTTTTTTTTAAATTAACGTTTTAATAAGACCAATGCCAATTTGGGGTACATCGGACTAAACACAGCTGTCTTCGACTGATTGCACATTTGGATGCATAACACATAGTTTGTGTTCAGTAAAAAGCTGGAGCTGTTTTGCAATATATTATTATTATTATTATTGTTATTGTTGTTATTATTATTATTATTATTATTATTATTTTGCAATATATTTTTGTAGCAAGAATTTTGATTCAAAGCTAGGATGTGTTCGGATCACTTTTTGAATTAAAGTTTAAATTAGAATTTTATTTTGCATATTACAGTATTTTCATTCTTCCAGTAACATTTATTCATGTAAACTTAGATACACTGGGGCAGTTTTTGAATTTCCAAATTATCTGAGCTTTCTTGCCATTAATAAAACAAAAACCCCAACATATGGTTCATTTCTGAAATCCTTAAGGTGAAGGACAAATATTTCTATATATACACTAGGTGATTCCCCAGTGGCTTCGCTCACTGAGTGTAAGGGAAAAAAAATAAAATGCAGTATTTATAAAATAAGTTTGTTAATTACCAATTTTATTTTTCAACAAATAGTGGTCATACGTCATTTCCGTTTCAAACTCGAAAAGAATTTGATATATTTAGAAGAGAAGTTTTCTTAAATAATTACTTACCAAATAGGGGTTTACTTCTTTTCAATATCAGTAAAATAACTCTCTCACACAAATAATAACAATTCGTGAAAGACGATATAAAAATGGCATCGACAAGCGAAGGGATTAGTTCAAATGTAGGCGCTAGTGACGCAGTTTCCGGTCATACACATGTATAATATGTTCTGTGGTCATACTGTATGTCATTTCCGTTTCAAACACGAAAAGAATTTTATATATACAGATATTCTGAAAAACCATGGCTTAACCTTTGAGACAAAACGAACAGAACATCATTTTATGGCTCGTTAAATAAAAACATAATTTATTTGTTGCATACTTATTCATAATACCGAATTACATTTCAGCAACAGGATTTGGGGGGAAAAAATCTCAACTCATCCTCAATATACAGCATTCCAATTGAATATGAAGTACATCACATATTAAAATGCTGGCCAAAGTAACATTCTGCTGGGCCCTTGAGCAAGGCCCGTAACCTCAGATGCTCAGCGGTATTAAAAAACATGAGATAAATGTAAGTCGCTCTGGATAAGGGCGTCCGCCAAATGACAGTAATGTGATGTAATGTAACATTCTAAAATTTATATTTATTCCAAGAATAACAATAATAACTGGGTTCAAAAGGTTAATGTTAAAACAAGATGAGACTCAAACGCTGGGAAAGGGTGGCGGGCGTGCGCAGGAGCGGTCATGAGATGAAGGGTAGAGTGATCTGGGGTTATCAAGGATCCTAAGAAGATATCACTGATTTAGTGAGGCAAGACATCACTGTGGCAAGCACTGACTCCATTGTTTCACTGAAATCATTGTTTTTGAGTTTACATTGCCACTTGCATTGAGCTATTTGCACTCGAACTGTAACTGAAATCGTAGGAGAGATTATTTAGCAAATTAAAAATGATTCAATTACACGCGCTCAACAGTGAGCCAAGAATGGCTCAGTAATCAGTCAAATACCTTTCCCTGAGGGTCAGTAGATTAACTCAACAGATTAACTTGATCAGATATCAGAGGTCAAAGAGATCACCCGTTACAGCACTAGTGCCATTTACAACATAATACCAATGCTCTATGGAGCCATAAAATACTGCTACTAACAATTACTACGCACCAAGAACAAATCGTCTCGAAATCATGTCGTGTTTCTTACAATTGCTACTATGCGCTGGTCACATGATCACCTACATGTTCTGTGATCTTCTACATGTTACAGTATATGAGTATGCATTTAAATAACCGGTATGTTAATTTTGCTCCCTGTACCTAGTTCCCATATAGTGCACACCAAAGCCTACAGGCAGTGAGCAGTCACTGGGGATTCATCCATGAACATGGTGCAAAGTATGATTTCACCAAGCATGATTTAGTCTCGGGTGGCACGGCGGTGTGATTGTTAGCACGGTCACATCACAGCAAGAAGGTCCTGGGGTCGATCCCTGGGGTCGACCTTTCTGTGTGGAGTTTGCATGGTCTCCCCGTGTCCGCGTGGGTTTCCTCCAGGTACTCCGGTTTCCTCCCACAGTCCAAAGACATGCACAGAGGAGATTAGACAACCATTCACACTCACATTCACACCTACGGGCAATTTAGAGTATCCAACCAGCCTGTCTCTGTGTGTGGCCCTGCGGTGGATTGGTGACCTGCCCAGGGTCTACCCCGCGTCTCGCCCGAAGTCAGATGGGATTGGCTCGTCAGAAGACGAGTAAGTGAGTGATTCAGTATCCGAAAAGTACTGAAAAGTGACTATATTAATGTTCTGTTTCAATCCTTATCGGATTTACCAGAAATAGTTATAAAGATAAGAAGGCCTAATGCGTAAATACCGAAACGTATCTTTCGGAAAATGAAACCTCTTAACAGCCGTATGAAACATGCTGGCTATGTTTTCATTCATTTGTAGGAATGTTTGAGGTTTGAGCGTATTATTCCTTTAAGCTGTGTAAGCCTCATCTTTCCAGATGGGGGCAGTAACAGTCTGCATTACATCATTCGAAGTTTGAAAATCCATGAACTGGTTTGTAAACCTGAAAGTAGCTTATGTATACATAAGAATATTAAGTCAGGGGACAAAAATGCTCCAGGTTTCCTAAAGTCAGGAGGAGAGCTGGCTGTTGATGAGCAGTTGCAAGAGAGCACTAAGAACAGAGCGCTGAGGTTAATGAGAGAGCTTATGGAGACATGCAAAGTCTAAACAGTTATCAGTGAGGAAGAACAGCTGGATCACAGGACAACTTAACTGAGCTTAATCTCCATCCGTTCTGCTTTTCATCACCCATAAATTGAAATAATGTAATACTGGCTCATGTAGAAAACCTCGTCAAGTTATTCTCGACTCCCTTTCGCCCCTCCAAGTATCTGTCATCCTGTGTGTTGGTATGCAATATTACCTCTGCATTTTAAGTCCAATGTCTCTTACAGCCTGTAGGAGGATTGTCTAAGGAGGGCCACAACTTGACGACGATAACACATGAGATCCAGCCCATGAAGGGCTCGGTATTTAGCGGATGAATTAAACAGTGCTGAACTCCAGTGCAGTACTAATAAACTACTAACTAACCCAACTGAGAAACTCTCTTCTGTACCTGTTCTGCATTTTGAAAAACATTACATAAATAAAACGGGGGTACTTTTTTTCCCCATGACTGTATAAGACCATTAACTAGAACGATAAGGTTAAGCTTTCTACATGTAGGTACCTAGTGGACTTGTACACCACTAATAAGCTGAGAATAAACACTCTAGCACACAGCTGTATTTAAAGTGTTTCACTGATTCTCTCTCCCTGTGTTTCTCGCTCATTTCCCATCCTTTGCTTTCATTTAAAAGTGTCTCATTTAAGAGAGGATGAAAGTACACCCAAGCTTTCTGTCTGTGATGCATGTAGCTTGTGTTACTTCTGACAAATGTTCATGCTTTGTGTGCATCACAAACACCTGCGATTCATATCCTGCGAGCAATATGCTACTTGCAAAGATATTCATTTTACTCAGTCTATGTTACATTCAGTAACAATGAGATGTGCAATATAAGTGGTAGGTATTCCATAACAAGACTTTATCTTTATGCGTCTTCTGACGCTTAATCCTGTTCAGGGTCGCAGGGGGGAAGCTGGCGCCAATCCCAGCTGACATCGGGTGAGAGGCGGGATACGC